>WOXC01010494.1:0-374405 GCA_011680675.1 Gymnobelideus leadbeateri
AGAGAGAGAGAGAGAGAGAGAGAGAGAAAGAAAATTAAGAATTATGAGAGTAGAATTTATGGCCTGCACAGCAAAAAATTATGGCAGAATAGAAAAATTTGAATCTTTAACAGCAAGTCTCACCAAAGTGCTTATTATGTGGCAGGCACTGTGCTAAGTGATGAGAATACAGATTGAATAAAAAAGAAAGACAGTCTCTTCCATCAAGGAGTTTCCATTCTAATGGTGAAAGACAACACATAAAAAGAAGGTGAAATGGGAGAGAAGAAATAGGTAACCCATACTGCTCAAGGTGAAGAAAAATGCCTGGAGAGCTGGAATTGGATCCCAGAGAGGAATGAAGGAGTGAACATAGCTAGCCTGGGATATTCCTTAAAATGGAGATTTGGGGAAGAACTGAACAATCAGAGGAAGGGGTCTTAGAGATAGAAGTATCTTCCAGGATGAGAAGGCTTCTGGGTCACAGTGGATAAAGAAATTCAGAAAGTAAGAGGAGGCTGGGAAAGAATGAAGTAATATCTTTCACTCAACACAGTATACTCATGATCCTCAAAGGATGCAATGATCCCTCAACACTAATCCCTGGCTTTAACAAGAATTTCAATTCCCTTTATCCTTCCTTTCTATCAGAATACGACTGCATAAACATTCCCCTCTTTGAACTCTGGCTTTCCAATTGCCCTCCAAGATATGACACCCAGTGTTTGGCCATCTTTAGTATAAGATAGAATTCAGTGGATCGTTAAGAAAGGAAGTGACTGAAACACATCTCTGTGTCTTCCTTCAACCCACCAGGTGGTAAGGTGAGAAGAGGGTAGAGGAAGAGAAACTTTCCCTTTTCCCCTCTCCTGTCAGCTAAATCCCACGTCATACTAAGCAAACCCAATTCTACTTTGGGAGCTACCCCTTCTTGTTTGTTCTTTCCTGATCTTAGGTGAATGAGAATGGATCCCAAGATGGATGTGTCTAAACTTATAGGTCTCCTTGTGAATTCAAGTCTCAAAGATACTGGATTGTTTGACTGAACTTATTGGAAGCAAGGAAGAAATCCCCTGATAATTAACTCCAGTTTTTCTTAGAGAAGATGGCCATTCAATCTCTTTTTTTAACTTGTCAGACTTTGAGGGAGACAGTACAGAAACATGGTAAAATGCAAAATGCCTACTAGCAATCCAACAAATTTCTTCATGTTTAGATGATTTTAAGCATCAACCTTGTGACAAAATAAAACTGCAGTTATAATTGCTGCATGTTTAGTTTATCTTTCTATCAATGCCTACTTTTAAGTGTTTTGTTAAGCATTTTGTGTGTGTATGTGTTTGTGTATGTGTATATGAAATCAATACCTTTCCATATTTGATTTATATTATACATTGAGTACTTTAGGAAAACCCTAGACAATGAGCCAAAACATAAGCTTTAAATAAATTATCTTTTGGGTACGAGGATGGGGAGTATAATAAGACAAAGAGTGTGAGAAAAGGGAGCCCAACTATTCTCATTAGATTTGGACCACATTCAAGGACTGAGAGCAGTAGGGGCCCCTTAGTGGAAAGGATTTGTCCCAGCCCCCTCAGCCCACCAGTGGTTGTTATTATAAGACATACCAGGAAATATACCAGAAAATGTAGGTAGGAAGGGGAAGGATTTCTGGTGTACTAGTTTAACCTTTCCTCTGTCTCTGAGTAGAGGGCATAGAATTATATCTAGAGGTTATTGTTGTTCATCCTTTGTTTTCAAAGAAGACCAATAATACCATGGGGAGCAGAGTGGGGGGTGGAGGGGGGAGATTAGAATGTCTTGATTTGTGCATGAATTGAAGTGAAGCAGAATTGCACAAGGTCATCAGCCTCACTTCCAGAGTCATTGAAGTCCAGTGGCAAGACAAAGGTCAGAATGACTGGAGATGGCCCAGGATACACTGGATGACCTTGGCATCTTCAATGTCTAATAAAGCTCTAAGTGCCCCACATGGCCTGTTTCAGCTGCCTTCGTGGCCATTGGGGTACATGGAGTGTCAAGGGAGGACTAGCATCTCTGGTGTGAGGGCTTGCCAAGCTCTTTTCGAGGCTACTCGTCTACCTTTGGTGTCCACCTTTCACCCAACTCTCACATGTAACTTCAAGAAGCTGTAGCATGCACAGTAGCCACACCCAAATAAAGCCATCTTGGAAGATGGGCTAAACAAGGTTGAGGGCAACCGATAGTCCTCAAACCTGTCAGTAAATTAAGGAAATATCTGCTTTGTACATCTAGCTCCCCTCTCCCTCCTAGAGAGTCAAATCTTATAACAAAGAATTATTTATTAAAGGAAAAAGAAATGAATAAAAATCTTCAAAACCAATCATAAACCAAAAAATATCTAGTAATATATACAATGTTTCACATTCAGGGACCTACTACTTCTGCAAAAGAATATGGAGAAAGGAATTTTCTCACATTTTTTCTTTGGGGACAAGCTTTTTCTCTGTAATTTTCAACATTTTCATTTATTTTGTGGTGCTTAGTATTTCTATTTATATCATTGTAGTTACTTATTTTCTTAGCTCTATTTACTTCACTTTATATCCATTCCTTTAAGTCTTTCCATATATCTCTACATTCATTATGTTACACAGCATAGAAGCACACCATTATATTCACATACTACAATTCATTTAGCCATCCCCTAATCTATAGATGGCACCACAAATCCAACTTCAGACACTTATTAGCTATGTGACCCTCGGCACCCTTAAGTCACTCTCTGGGTTTTCCAAAGTCATCTTCTGCTAATTTGCTTGTTAAACTCTCTCCCATTTGCTAACATGAAGCATTCAAAGAGGTAAAAAATAAAATAAAATAAAATAAAAAAGAAAGATGTGAACTCATCTTTAACTGATTCAGGCTACAGAAACAGTTTGTATGCAAATAATCAGTTTTAATAGCTTCTAAGCTATAAACTCGTCAAAAATAATAACTCAAAAAAATACAAAAGAAAAGATAAAGCAGTTTATTTGAAAAGAACCCATAACTATGGTTTCCTGTAAGATAGCTCCTGCTCAGAGTAAATCAGGTACTACTCTTTACCAAGAATCTGACACATGGCATTGGACATCAGAGCCTGATGTCTAAATGAAAAATTAATTAAATTTGGTCATCCAGTGAAGATCAAAACCTAACAATCAATTGCATGTCAGTATCAAAATGACTTTTTCAATTGATTTGGTTAAATTTTCTCCTTTTTAGACTGTATGTTGGTATTTTTGTAAATATGCCCTAAAAATGTATAATAGACATTTATTCTTCTTTGATACTTTGAAAGATTGCTATTTTCTTATGTAATAAATAGGCTGATGAAATAGGAAAGAGGAGT
This sequence comes from Gymnobelideus leadbeateri, assembly GCA_011680675.1. Taxonomy (NCBI): domain Eukaryota; kingdom Metazoa; phylum Chordata; class Mammalia; order Diprotodontia; family Petauridae; genus Gymnobelideus; species Gymnobelideus leadbeateri. The sequence continues at coordinate 3,356 of WOXC01010494.1, forward strand.
CCCCTCCCAAGCACTACCTTCCTTTTAAAAACATCTGGAAAATCTGCTCACTTCCTGATGATGCATTTGGGGAAGAACCAAGATGGTGAATTAGAGGCAGCCATCTATCTAAACTCTCCCATCATGTCCCTACAAACAACTTTAAAATAACTCTTCGAATCAAATTTTGGAGTGGCAGAGACAGCAAAAGGTCAGAGTGAGACATTTTTTCAGACTAAGGCAAATTAAGAAGTAAGCAGAAGTTGTCTATAGTACTAGAGTGGGAGTCAGCCCAGAGTGTGGCAGCAGCACCAGCCACAGGCCTTGAAAGTGACTTCAGTGGCAATGGAAGCTTCAGTTCACAGCCCAGAAACAATAAGGGTGTTGGAGAACTGGTCAGAAACACATTACAGGGCAACCTTTGCTGGCACCAGGTGCAGCTGGTGCTTATTGGCAACTCTATTGCCGATACACAGTTCTGGGTCACAGTTCCACAGTGAAGAGGAGCATTCGTGGTCAGTTAAAAGGGAGCAGGGACCCTGGTCACAGTTTTGAGATAGAGAGCAGTATTAAAACTTGTGACTGCAAGGGATCAAGATAAAGACCAGAGTGCAGACCAGGAGAGTAGTAACCACACCTCTCCCAGATCATACCAAAAATCAGCACCAAAAATTTGCAGATCCCCAGAACTATTTCTGAAAATAGCAGCACAGAAAAGCCTAAAATTTGGAACAATGCCTTCCTATCCTCAAGTAAGCAGAGCCCAACTTCATCATAATGTTCAAAGTCAAGAAATAGGCTGGGGAAATTATCAAACAACAATGACAATAACAAAAAAGAATTTTGCCATAAAATGTTACTATGGTGGCAAAATAGCCCAAGACTTAAACTCAGAAGACAATAATGTGAAAACAGCTACAAGTAAAGTCTCAAAGAAAAATCCTAATTGGACTCAGGTCCAGAAAGAAATTATGTAAGAGTTAAAGAAAGATAATACTGGTAGAAGTAATTTTGGGAAAAGAAATAAGAGTTATGCAATAAAATTATGAAAATGGATTGATAAAAGAAGCACAAAAATACTGAAGAAAATAACACCTTAAAAACAGAATGGCTTAATGGTAAAAGTGGCATAAAAATTTTCTGAAGAAAAGATCTCCTTTAAAAGCAGAATTGACCAAATGAAAAAAGATATAAAAGTTTAGTGAAGAAAACAATTCCTTAAAATTAGAATTGGGTATGTGGAAGCTGACTATTCCATGAGACATCAAAAAACATTAAAACAAAGTCAAAAATGAAAGAACAGAAGAAATATGAAATATCTCATTAAAAAACAAGTGACCTGGAAAATAAATCAAGGAGAGATAACTTAAGAATTATTGGACTACCTGAAAGCCATGTGAAAATAAAGAGCCTAGACATCATTTTTTTCAAGAAATTATAAGGAAAACTATCTATCTTAGATCTAGAGGATAACACAGAAATTGAAATAATCCACCAGTCACCTGAAAGAGATCCCAAAATGAAAAGTCCCAGAAATATTATTGCGGAATTCCAGAGTTCCCATGTCAAAGAGAAAATACTTCAAGTGGCCAGAAAGAAACAATTCAGATATCACAGAACCACAGTCAGGATCACACAAGATTTAGCAGCTTCCATATTGAAGAAGAGGAGAGCTTAGAAAACAAAGGAGCTAGGATTATAACCAAAAAAACCTACTCAACAAACTGAGTATAATCTTCAGGGGGGAAATGGATATTGAATGAAATAGAGGACTTTTAAACATTTCTGATGAAAAGACCAGAACAGAATAAAAAATATGACATTCAAACAGAAGACTCAAGAGAAGCATTAAAAGGTAAATATGAAAGAGTAATCATAAAGAACTCAAAGTTAAACTGTTTACATTTCTACATGTGAAGATGATGCATGTAACTTCCAAGAACTTCATCATTAGTAGGGCAGTTAGAAGAAGTCTACCTAGACAGAGGGCACAGGTGTGAATCGATTATGTTGTGATGATCTTGAAAAAAAAATATGGAGTGAGAAAGAGGAGTATTCAGAGACAAAGGGGGGAACAGAGAGGTAAAATGGGGAAAATCTTCTCACATAAAAGAGGCATACGTGGAAGATATAGAAATATAGAAATCTGCCTCAAAAGAGAAATTGGAAGGGAAGAGAATAAGAGATGGGGGGAGCTGTTAAAAGGAAGGGTGGATTAAGGGAAATAGTCGTCAGAAACAAAACAGACTTTTGAGAAGGGACAGGATAAAAAGAGAGAGAATAGACAGAAGAAAATAGGATAAAGGGAAATATACAGTTAATGATCATAACTGAATGTGAATAGGATGCACTTCTATTAAAATAGAAATAGATGGCAGAATGGAATAGAAACCCAAAGCCAACAACATGTCATTTACAAGATACATACTTGAAACAGAAAGATACACACAGAGTTAAAATAAAAGACTAGAGCAGAATCTATTATGCTTTGGCAGAAGTAAAAAAGGCAGGGGTAGCAATTGTGATCTCAGACAAAGCAAAAGCAAAAAAGGACCTAATTAAAAGAGATAAACAGGGAAACTATATTTTGCTAAAAGATACCATAGACAATGAAGTAATATCAAAAGAAATTTAAGGGAAAATTTCTCTAATAGAGGCCTCATTTCACAACCAGATTGAATCAAATTTATTAAAATAAAAGCTATTTCCAACTGATAAGTGGTCAAAGGATATAACAGGCAGTTTTCAAAAGAAGAAATCAAAACTATCTATAGTCATATGAAAAAAAATGCTCTCACTCACTATTGATTAGAGAAAAGCAAATTAAAACAACTCTGAGGTACCGCCTCATACCTATCAGAAATGCAAATGTTAGAGGGAATGAGGAAAAGAGATACACTAATAAACTGTTGGTAGAGTTGTGAACAGGTCCGATCATTCTGGGGAACAATTTGGAACTATGTCCAAAGAGCTATAAAACTGTGCATACCTTTTGCCCCAGCAATACCACTACTAGGTCTGTACTGCAAAAAATTTCAAGGTAAAGGGAAAGGCTTATATGTACAAAAATATTTATAGCAGCTCTTTTGTGGAGGTGAAGAATCAGAAATTGAAAGGATATTCATCAAATGGGGAATAACTAAACAAGTTGTGGCATATGATTGTGATGGATTATTATTGTGATATAAAAAATCATGAGGGATGTGGTTTCAGAAAAAAAAAACATGGCAACACCTATATGAACTTTGTAAAGTAAAGTGATGCAAAGTAAAGTGGGAGATCATTGTGCACAATAACAGCAATGTTGTAATGATGATCAACAATGAAAGACTTGGCTACTCTGATCAATACAATGATACAAGACAATTTCAAAGGAATCATGATGAAAAAATGCTACCTCCAAAGAGAGGATTGATCAATTGTGAACGCAAATTGAAGTATAATTTTCTTAATTTTTCTTTTTTTTGTGATATGGCTAATATGAATATATGCTTTGCATGATTTCACATGTATAATTTATGTAATTTTGCTTGCCATCTTAAAGGATAAGGAAGGATTGGGAGGGAGGAAAAAAGGGAGGGAGATCATTTAGAACTCAAAATTTTAAAAAGAAAAGAATGTTAAGATAAATATTAAATAGAATTTTTTAAAAAAAAGAAAAATCTGCTGAGTTCTTGATTTCAATATTCTTGACTCATCTTCCACCCTTTGGAAACTCCTCCTATTTAGATCCAGTCATTGGAATTCACTTAGATTTCATACCATAATAAAGAAATGTATTTTAATAAGCTTCAAAAAGGCATGACACTGAGAGGCATCAGGTAATAGATTACATAATGTGTTATCATCCCTCTTAGTTCAACACTAATATTGTCTTCTCAACTTTCTGGCTGGAGCCTAAGTCTTCTCTACTCATGTTTCATCCTCATGCCCCTGGATATGGAAGGCAGGCATTTGCTTTGTCTCCTAATCAACTCCCCTGTCTCCCAGTGGAGAGAGAAGACAATCTCAGTTGCTTATAGAAATGGCTCAGACTAAGCTATTTTTAGGGTTCATGGTATTTTCAAAATGCTTCAGATTATCAATATGCCTTTGGTACTCTATATGGCCCCTAACTCTGCACTGATTACTTTCGCTCAACGAAATGGGAAGATCATCCTAGCCACAAGTATGGGATAGATTGTTGACTATCCCACCTCAGTGCAGGGGGGAAAAAGGAAGAAATTGTGGCCTGACTGACTGTACAATATCACTCCATATTAGTCTCTACATCTTTCTCCACCCTCTGTTTCTCTTTTTATCTCTCCTCCTGTTTCTCTCTCTCCGTCTCCTTCTGTCTCTCTCTTTTCTTCCCTTCCTCATTTTCTTCCTCTGTCTTTCTTTTTCTCCCTCCCCCTCCATCTCATTCTCTCTTCCTCTTTCCCTCTCCTCACTTCCTTTGTCCTAAGTCCAGTTGACCAATCTAGTCTCAATCCTCCACCAGGCAACAAAAATACTTGGGAAAATGAAGCTATACTATACTAGAGATGTTTCCACCCTGATACTTACTAGAGTATATCATTAGGATAAACCTAAATCTATCACTATTTAGATGACTTCCCTATTCATTACACTATCCATAGATGCATCTAATCTCTCCACCAAAGTGTAGTGTGACTCTCTGTGCCTTCATGGATGGTTTTTAATCAGTTTCCATTGCTCAAAAAATTCATATTCAGGTGGCTAACCTACTGATAAACCTTTTTGAACTAGCTAGGGCTTTGAATACAGAATTCAGAAATTCACATCGTTAGATTTATATCAATTTAGAACAAATATTCTTGTGAGGCAAGTACCCAGTTTCCTTTGAATTTCACCCTGAAATGGGAGATGAAAAGGCCAGGTGTCACGCCTACAATATAACTGTACCATCCTCCATATGTTAAGATGTTGACCCACCATCAATTCTGACCATTCTGAGTTGTTTTTCCATTAGTTGATCTACCTATACTCTTGTTAAACATTTGAGAGACAGTTGATCAGAGTTCATAGTGGGGCCTGTGACCATGAAACGCATGCATTTTTTTTAGTTCTAAATTTGAAATTTAGTTAGTGAAGCTACCAGCCCACAAAGGATCACTTAAAAGAAACAACTTTACCCTTCAAAGTTATGGCAATGTGAAATAGAGTGACAAAATGTTAGAAAGTTAATGAGCCAAATTCATATCTACTGGTTGGAATTAAAGATAACCAGTTGGGGCTTAGGAGCAATAACTTTAGGATTGTGGACCCATAGTGTAGTTTCCTCCATGAGGACACAGTCTGGGTGTCCTCAGGTTGGGAGACAGTAAACTGAAGGGTATGCTATATATCTTCTATCAATCTATCCATCTACCTATTATCTATCTATTCATCCCTCTCTATTTCTTTCTCTCTATCACATATACATTTGTATATATAACCAAAAAAATCAAGCTAAAAATGTCGCAAAGGATATTGGTCATTACACAAGCATTTGTTGAGCGCTTACTACAAGCTGCTCACTGTGATAAGTGCCAGGCACACAAAGGCAAAAATGAAACAGTTTATGTGTGCAAGGCACTTTTATTCAGTTGGGGGAGATATATGTGCATATACAAATATATGAAAAAGTCAGTGCAAAGTAGCCTTGGGAAGGAGGGCAAGTGTCTGGGAGATCAGGAAGGACTTCATGTTGACAGTGATACTTCAGCAGCCTCATAAAGGAAAAATGGGGTTCTAAAAAGGACCGAAGGACTACAATTCAGGAAGACAGTGAAAATAAAGGCATGGAAATGAGAGATGGAGAGTCATGTGTGCATAACAGCAAGAAGTCCAATCAAGCCAAAAGGCAAGAAGGGGGGGTAACACATGATAAAATTAGAAAGGTAGGTGGGGGGTGCAGGTTGCAAAGGGCTTTAAATGAAAAAAAGAGAAGGTTGTTTGTTTCTTTGTTTTTATCCTAGATGCAATAGGGAGCCACTAAAGTTTTTTGCATAGGATAGTGAAATGATCAAAACTGCACTGAAAGAAAATTACTTTGGCAACTGTGTGGAGGACAGATAGAAGAGGCAAGAGGCTAGAGGCAGGGAGGCCATTGTAATAGCCCAGGTGAGAGGCAATAATGGCTCAGATCAAAATGGTGGCCAGTGGAACAATAAGAAAGCATTAGATTTGAAAGATTTGCCTGTAGGAATAAAAAAAACATTAATGAGTAAACGAATGAATCAACCAATGAAGCCAACTTTGCACTGTGGCATTCACTTTCTCCAACTTTACCACGTACTCAGAAAGATCTCCATATCTATCAAGAGTAGTAGAAAATTAATTTACAGGCACACCTATACTTCGATGACTCTCAAAAGCTTCAACTCCTCCTCATCCCAACAATGTCATTTACTCTATGAATCAATTAACAATGGGATTTGGGTGCTGGCATCTTTTTGTGCAGTATGTGACACGTAATCTCTCCACAATTTGTTGTTATTTTTGTTTTGCAAAGACCTGTGGGGAGGGACTGGGTGGATTTGACCTCTTTTTCATATCCCATAGTACTTGGCACTATGCTGGATACACAGAAAGCAGATTAAGAAATATTTTTTGACTTGGTTTGTAGCTTTGTTTGAGTATATATGCCAGGAGCAGCTTCATGAAGCTGAGTATTTCCTTGATACCACACTGTAATGAGAATGGACTACTGCTTTAAAATAATTCTTCTTTTGGGAGGTTAAGGAAAAGATTAGTGTGGTGGTGAATCTGACTCTTGGTTTTACAATACTTAAAGATAAACAGGCAATGTATGTGTTTTGCATTTTAATATTCTCTAAACCAGATGAAGAAAAGCATAAAGCTGTTCAGGTTGAGCCAAGATCAGAGCCAACTAGTCAAAATTGCCTCTCCATCTGTTATTGATTTACACAATTGGTCATTTTAAAGCACTTGATAATCCACTGAAAATGAAGTTTCAAATGCAGAAGTTTAAAGGAAATAGTTAAGAAAAGCAGGTGGAAAGAGGGAGAGAATAGAATTTCTGACATAGATAACCTGAATTTTCCACTCCATTTTTGGTGAGCGCTGACCATTTTCCTTTGATGACTCGAATACTGATTTCTGGGGACAATGTGTCTACTTTTCATCTCAATTTTTGTTACCTGATGATTGACACTAGCTTATGTGATTCTAAAGGTTTCACAGAAGTCAACAAGAAAGATCCAAGATTTTTTCCCTTAAGGTACTAGTAGCGACCTCTTATTAGGATTCTTTTTTTCTCCCCTGTGACCCTTCTATCACCCTGTATTTACTTGGTAATTACACGAGGTTTCTTTTTTAATTCCTGGGTATCCCTACCTCCTAAAACAATGCCTTGCATATGAGAGATATTTAATAAATGCTTGTTGGATAGATACACGCCCAGACTTCAGATCCATACATCCATTCCCCCTAATTCACACTCATCCTAGGACCCTATTTCCCCCATGGTGCCATCTGGTGGCTTTCCTAAGCCATTGACGTGGCAAAACAGACAAAGGGAAGCCAACAAAATGTGAGGAATGGGGGAGAGATAATAATATAGCTAGGATTTTTTATTTTGTTTTTACATCTTTTTTTTTTCAATTAAATATAAACAAACATTTTTAACTTTTTTAAATTCTGAGTTCCAAATTCTCTTCCTCTCCTCTTCACTCCTTGAGAAGGTAAGCAATTTGATATAGATTATACACATTCAGTAAAGCAAAACATTTCCACATTTGCCATGCTGCAAAAGAAAATACAAGCAAACAAAAAAGATTACTCAAGAAAGTTTAAAAAATATTCTTCAATCTACATTCAGATTCCATCAGTTATTTCTTTAACAGTGGGTAGATATTTATCATAAATCCTTTGTAATTGTCTTGGATCATTGTATTGCCAAGAATACCTAAGTCACTCAGTTGATCATTGTATGATATTGCTGTTACTGTGTACAATGTTCTCCTGCTTCTGCTCATTTCACTTTGCATCAGTTCATGTAAGGCTTACCAGGTGTGTCAGAAAACATCCTACTCATCATTTCTTGTAGCACAATAGTATTCCATCACAATCACATATCATAACTTGCTTAGCCATTCCCTAACTGATGAGGATGTCCTCAGTTTCCAATTCTTTGCCACTGAAAAAAGAGCTGCTATAAATATTTTTATATATAAATCCTATTCATTTTTCTTTGATCTCTTTGGGATAGAGACCTAGTAGAGGTATTGTAAAGCTAGGACTTACATAGCATTTTCAAGTTTGCAAAGTGCTTTACAAATATTATCTCATTTTGTCCTTACAACAATCCTGGGAGGTAATGAAGATAGAAGTTAAGTGACTTGACAAAGCTCACACGGATAATAATAGCACTTATATATGTCTTTAAGTTTTGCAAAGGATTTCACAAATATCACCTCACAACAATCCTAAGAGGTAGGTGTTATTATTATCCCCACTTTTCAGATAACAAAACTGAGGCAGACAAATTTATATGACTCGCCTAGGCTCACATAGTAAATGTTTGAAACCAAAATTGAACTCATGTCTTCCTCACTCCAGGTCCAGTGTTCCATCCATTCTACCACCTAGCTAGAATATGGAGAAAGTAAAGGATGCCCTATTGTAATTCTTTGGATCGGTTGGAAAGAAAGACAAGTATGCTGGGAAACTTGATTCTTGATTTACAATACCAAGTAGGAAATGTGTGTCGTTTGCATATAAACATGGTCTAAGCCAAATGAAGAAAGAAAGCAACAAATATTTATTCTGGTTGAGTCAAGATCAGAGCTAGGCATTCATATCTGTCCATGAAACAAAAAGTTAAGAGAGAAAATGATAACAAACAAAATTCTTCCCTCAGGAGAATTGACTGTGAATTCACAAGCTATAGGTGACCCTTCCAAACCTTCTAGCAACTCCACTTTGTACAGTAGCATATTAATAATAATATTATTAAATGACATTTATCTAGCACTCCATGTACACTATTACATATAGAAAACATGTGCAACTTTGTGATATATGTGTGCATGTACATATATGGATAGATAGATAACACTTATACATATATATATATATATAATTTCATTTGAGACACAATTCAGTGATATGCTATCCTAGTATTATTATCCCATTTTATATGTAAGGAACTGAGACACAGAGAGGTCTACAAAGGGCTTTTTCCAACAACCACCTTGTGAGGTAGATATCAAAAACATTATCACCTTGATTTTCCAGATGAGGAAACTTCAGTTGAGAAGTCAAGTTCTTTTTCCAAAGCCACACACCCAGTAAGGGTTAGAGAGCAGATCGGAATGCAGGTTTACAGGCCTAAAGTGTTTTCCACTCTACCCCATTGCCTCTTTTCACCATACATATTTTTGAAAATTGAAAACATCCATTCCTAATAATTTCTTCCTTAAGCCAAACCATTTTGCACTAGGTGTTATTTGGGGATGATTGTGGTGGGGTGGAGTAAGGTCTATCTATGTTTGTTAACTTTTGAAAACAAAACTGTAAAATTACTTTCTATTATCTAGCTAAAGGCATTTTACTCCCAAATCATCAATATTATTGATAATTTGGTGTTTTATTCATTCACATAGCTGGTCCAACCTCAAAAAGATAATCCTAATTTTATAAAAAGCATTTCAGTTTCACAATGTGTAGCAGCCTGTGATATAATAGTGGGTCACAGTTCACACTTTGCTATGTGGGGGAAAAGGAGGTAATGGCCAGTTATCTATTTTTGCTGTACTTGAAAAATGACAGCAAAGTGGCTGGTGAGTATGATTTTTAATTTTTTTTTTCAAAATGGTAACATTTTGCAATTTTTCTCTGTCATTTGTGGTTAATTCCCTCCTAGAAGCAGAGAAATGAAGTTCTTTTGGTGCCAGCTTCATCTTTCCCATTGATTTCTTCTTCCAACCCTTGCCCCTAATGGAGCTTGAAATGAATGCAGCCCTGCTTTTGTTTACTTCCTTTGTTGGTGTACCCCTGGCAGAGGCCAGCTGGGGGTTGATCCTTGGGGCTTTCATATCCGATTCAAAATGATGGTAAACAGGAAAGAGAGAATAATAGGACCTACCGTCCTTTTAGGGGCTTCAAATGATTTCACAATTTTGTCCTTGAAAGGAGCTTCTTTGCCCAAGAAGATAAGCATCATTAAGTAGGAATATAGCATCCTAGAGCTAGAAGGGACCCTAGCGGTCAAGTCCAAACCTCTCATTGTATAGGGAAAAGGAGTATATGGGAAGAATAATGGACCAAGTAGAAGGATAAAATGATGGGCTAATTAGGAATACGGAGGCTCCCTTGAAAATGTCCCGTTCATCCTTTAACTGCAAAATAAACAAATTTCCTGCTGAAGCAACTAGAACAATTGAGTAACAAAAGGAGATAAAGAGATCTGAAATATTTTCCTTACTCTAAATCTTGCTTGTTCTCCATCAATTTCAGCACTTTCCCCCATGCAGATCAGCCATTAACCTTCAAAAATGTATCTAAGTCATCTTTACCCAAGAAGTGATCTTTTGTAAACTTAGAGAGTTTCAATGAATAGTGAAGAAATGGGTCTCACAGAGATTTGTTACATCTAGCATTGATTATGAATGAAAACAAGAAACTCAATTTCTACTTTCTAATTTATCATTATTTTAGTCTGCAACCTTGGGAAGGCCCCCTGGTTATTCTTTGATTCAGTTTCCCAGATTATAAATAATATTAGTTATTTGTAAGCCCATAAGCTGCCTCAGTGGTATCCTTCTAGAACACTTGAGGAAATCTGCTAAAATACTTTAAAATTGGGCACTACATATAGTCCCCAATTTTCGCAGGAATCCTTTCCCAGAAATAACATTGTAAAATGAATTGTCATAAAGCAGATCATCATAAAGCAGCTTGTATTCTCCCCAAGGAACAATGTTATAATTGAGGGATGTTTTACTGACCAATGATTCAACCAATAAATCAGAGATATGATCAACAATATGTTATAAAAAGCAGCATATCACCTATAAACCTTAATCGTTTAAAGTAGTCAAATTATGCACCAAGTTCTATAAAATGGCATAAATATACTGTAAATAGTGATTATAAAATCATCTCCCTACACACCATAAAGTATACATACAGCATATAAAAATACAACTCTATTGGGCCATAAATTTGGCCAAATTAAAGCTAATATCTCAGAATTATAGAGCCCGCTAGCTCTAAATGATAAACATTAAATTAACAAAAATTGTGCTTGCTTTATTAGCCTATAGGAGAACCTGTGGGGGCTATTTGAATGGTCTAGGTCTCTTCAAATTATTCCAGTGAGTTTGGACTAAAATCTTCTCCACCCGCTCACCTTTTTCCTTCTATAAACGTTCCTAGAGTAAAAAGGGATAAGGAAGTGAAGTGTATCTATTAATTGATAGAGGGAACTCTCTGATGGAGTCCCCTCCACTCTACCAAGGTAGGTTGACATTTTCTCTGCAATTTATAGTCTAGAGTTCTCCAGAGTCCCTAATATTTAAGTCACTGGCCACAAGAATTCACAGAATCATTCTACTGACCACAGAGCTAGACTCAAAAGCCGAGATCTTTTTTTCTTCTTCTCCCAAACCACAGCTACTGCAAGCATCTAAATCTCTGAAGATCTAGACAAGCACTTTAGTCAAGAGCTCTTGGGAAGGAGTCTCTTGAATCTAGCTTAACTTCATTCTTTTGCTCTTCCTCAATCGTCTCTCCCAAATCAAGAGCAGTCTTGAAAGGGGAAAGAAAAAAAAAGGACAGTCTCAAGGTGTGTGAGAGGTTATCTATATGGAGTAGTAGTTATTCCATTTTCCCTCTCCTCCAATCAGAAGTAAGGTGATGGTGGTGGCAAGTCAGGCCAAGACACATAGTTCAAATAGATCCATGGGGCTGACATGGAGACCAAGGACAATATCAAGGGAATCTGACATCTAATAAAAAGATTGAGAATCAGTTAAGGAAATGGTCTTCATCAAGGAAGTTGGACCAGAAGCCATAGGAATAGAGCTATAACTAATAATGTTTGTCTGGGCAAAAGGGGGGGGCGGAGCCAAGATGGCGGAGTAGAAACAGCTCATCCAAGCCACTCTGCCCCCACATTCCCCCCAAACGATGTAAAAGGGGACTCTGAACAACTTCTGGAGCCCCAGCACCCACAGAACGACACAGAGAAGCTAAACTCCCGCTGAGGACAGCCCAGCAGCCCTGCAGGAAGGACCAGCGCAGTGGTCTGGGACCTGGCAGCGTGCAGCACGCAGAGCGCAGGAGCCGAGCCGAGCCGAGCCCAGGTCCGCATGAGCCGAGGTTTTAGCCCCAGGGCGGCAGGGCCAGCAGCCAGCTGGAGGAACCCCAGAACACCAGGAGCTGTGGCGACTCCAGAATTATCAACATAGACTTGCCTGGGACAAAGTAAGAGGTTAGTGTCCTATGGACTTTGGGACTGGTATTAGGGAATGCGTCAGCTCCCTCCCCTGGGGGCTAGAAGCCACTGAGGACAAACGCCATTTTGTAGTTTTCAGAGGCAGCTCCCGCTCCCAGCCTGCAAATTTGTAGGGAGATCCAGCGATCAGTCTTGGGGGGTAATCGCTCTTGCTTTAACCTCCCTGGATCTGGATTGTGATCTAGGGTGGAAGTCGTGGGTGGGTTTACAGCTTGCCAGAAACGGAAGTTGCCCCCCACACGTTCGGGACAAAAATTCCTCTATCTGGCCTTAAAGCCATAGTGTGGCAACAAGCCCAAAAGTCAAGCAATTAAGTGGCAACATGCCAAGGCAAAGGAAACAGAAAAATGCAACCCTAGACTCCTATTTTGGGGGCACAGAGCGGGAAAAGGACTGTGAGGTCAGAAGTCCTGCTCCAAAAGCCCCAGGGGAAAACATGAGCGGGTTGCAGGCCATAGAGGACCTTAAGAAGGACTTTAAAAATCAAATAAGAGAAGTGGAGGAAAAATTGGAAAGAGAAATGAGAAGGATGCAGGAAAAGTATGAAATGAGGGTCAACAGCCTGACTGAGGAAAACAACACCTTAAAAAATAGACTAACTCAGATGGCAAAGGAGGCCCAAAAGGGCAATGAGGAGAAGAATGCCTTAAAAAGTCGAATTTGCCAGATGGAAAAAGAATCTCAGAAGTTCACTGAGGAGATTCATTCCTTCAGAGTTAGACTGGAGCAAATGGAAGCTAATGACTTTATGAGAAATCAAGATGCTGTTAAGCAGATCCAAACAAATGAAAGATTAGAAGGCAATGTGAAATATCTCATGGGAAAAACCACTGACCTGGAGAATAGATCCAGGAGAGACAATTTAAAAATTATTGGACTACCTGAAAGCCATGATCAAGGAAAGAACCTAGAAATCACCCTTCAAGAAATTCTCAAGGAAAACTGCCCTGATGTTTTAGATCCAGAGGGCAAAATAGAGGTTGAAAGAATCCACCGATCACCTCCTGAAAAAGATCCCAAAAAGAAAACTCCCAGGAATATTATAGCCAGGTTCCAGAATCCCCAGATCAAGGAGAAAATACTACAAGCAGCCAGGAAGAAACAATTTCAATATTGTGGAAACACAATCAGAATAGCCCAGGACATGGCAGCTTCTACACTGAGGGATCGAAGGGCATGGAATATGACATTCCAGAGGGCAAAAGAACTGGGAATGAACCCACGGGTCACATACCCAGCAAAACTGAGTATTTTGTTTCAGGGGAAAATATGATCATTCAGTGGAATAGAGGACTTTCAAGCATTCTTGAGGAAAAAACCAGAATTGAATAGAAAATTTGACACCCAGATACAAGAAGGAAGAGATGCCTGAGAAGGTAATCAGGGAAAAGAAATCAAAAGGAACTTATCAAAGTTGAACTATTTACATTCCTATATGGAAAAACAATAACTGTGACTGATGATATCTTTCTCACTATGAAAATAATGGAAGAAGGGGGTGTGGTCATATGAACACATATGTGAATGTGTGTGTATATGGTTACAGTTATATATGGATAGAGGGCATAGGTTGAATTTGTTGGGAAGGGAGAATACTCAAGGGATGAAATTATGAGGTGAGAGAGGAAAGTGGCAAAAGGAGATGGGGAGAGACAGGGTAGGGTAAACTATCCCATGTAGAAGAAGCAAGGGGAAGTGGTTGCAAAGGAGGGGGAGAATAAGGAAGGCTAAAAAGGCAAAACCACATTCACATTGAATTTGGTTCAGGGAGAAAATGACATACATACTAAATGGGATATCTCAACCTGCAGCAGGATAGGGGGAAGGGGGATGAGAGGAGGGATGATGGATGGGAGGGCATCCTTGGGGGGAAGGGAGGTTGGAAGTACCCACTATAGAAGAGGGACAGGATCATGTAGGGAATGGACCAGGTGGGGGGTGGGATGAGTGGGAGGGAATTATAAGCAGCCTTGTATAATATATCTACTATGATAATGTTTTGCATAGCTAGACATGTACAACATATACTGAATTACTTATCTCCCAAGAGGGAATGGGTGACAAGGGAGGAAGGAAATGGATCTGAAATTCGAGGTCGTAACATTAAATGTTTCAAATATATATAAATAGTATTATTAATACTCTTTTGCTTGTAATAGGGAGATAAGATGTGCAGGCATTGGGATGCAAAGACTTACCTTCCTCTAATGGAAAAGTCGATGGGGGTATGGGAGAAGGTATGGGAGAGAGCAGATTGGAGGAAGCGAAATCTTGTGGGATTACTGTTCTGGGAGGTTGGGTAGGGGAATAATGGGGGGAAAATGATTGTAACTCAAAATCTGGCGGAAATGAATGATGTAAAACAGAAGTTAATAAAGCATTTGTTTAAAAAAAAACAAAAAAAAAGGCACAAAGTAAAATGGACCCTCAAATCAACCTCTGGGGAGGGGAGGAGTATAGAGGGGAGGAGAGAACAACAGAGTGCTTGCAGAAATTCAGGAGAGTGTATACCTTTCCCTTCTTTCACATGCTCCCCTTGTGGTGGGGGGGGGGGGCGGTTTGCAGGGTAGAAAAAGAAAATGGCCTTCATTCAGTAGCTAAAGTAATTTTCCTAAAGCACAGAGATGACCATCTTTCTCTCTGTCTCTCTGTCTCTCTCTCTCTCTCTCTCTCTGTCTGTCTCTCTCTCTGTCTCTCTCTCTCTCTCTCTCTGTCTCTCTCTGTCTCTTTGTCTCTCTCTGTCTCTCTCTGTCTCTCTGTCTCTGTCTCACTCTCTCTTTCTCTCTCCCTCTTACACATACATACACACACACACACACGTATTTTTATTGCTTCCAGGAGCAAATACAAAATACCATATTTGACATTCAAAGCTCTTCATAACTTAGCCTCTACCTACCTTTCCAGTTTTCTTGGACCTTTCTCCCCAACACATGGTCATCAATAGTGACTTTTCCACAAACAAGTCACTACATCTCTAGGCTCTGGGTATTATCTTAGGCTGTTCCCCACACCTGGAACACCCTCCCTCTTATTCTGACTTCTGGCCTCCCTGGCTTCTTTTAAGGCCCAACTAAAATCTCACCTTCTACAGGAAATCTTCCCTAGGGCTTCTGAATTTCAGGGCTTTCCCTTTTATCATTATTTCCTATTTATCCTATATACAGCCTGTTTATTTATATTGACTTTTTTCTCCCCCATTAGATTGGCAGCAGGGAATCATCTTTTGCCTCTTTTTGTATCTCCAGTTCTTAGCACAGTGCCTGACACACATAAGTGCTTAGTAAATGTTTATTGAATTGAATTCCTTCTTCTTTCCATAGAGAAGATACATGTTTGTGTACATGCATACTGTATCACACACTTTAATTTTTAAATCAAATCTGTGATTTAATGAACATAGGGAACCCCCTATGAGGAAATTTCCTCTACCAAGGCAAATAGTACCTTCTCTGTAACTTATAGTCTTAGAGAGTTTCCAGGGGCACTGAGAGGTTAAGCACCTTATTCAGTCATACAGCCAATATGTGACAGAAGTAGAAGTTGTATATATCTTTCTGACTCCAAAGCCAGTTTTCTATGCACTAGGCCTCTCATTGCTTACATAGTAGGCAATTAGTAAATTTTTTAAATGGACTTAAATTAATTAAATTTTAATTTTAATTTAATTTAATTGAATAAAGGCCTAAAGTTTTCCACCAAGAAATCCTGGTAAATTTTCTATTTATTACCTACATACCTAAAAACTCCAAGACTTTGAAGTAGCCTATCTATTTCATACCTTACTGATTATGTCTGGTAGCTTTAAATTCTATTTCTTCTTAATGCACAGGTCTTAATAAATCTTCTACTCAAAAACACATTACAGGGGCGGCTAGGTGGCACAGTGAGTAGAGTGTCGGCCCTGGAGTCAGAAGGACCTGAGTTCGGATCCAGCCTCAGATACTTAACGCACACACAAACAAAAAAAACCTAGTCTTGTGACCTTGGGCAAGTTACTTAAACCCAAGGGCAGAGTATAGGTCCCTATATAGAATATCCTGAGCTTATAGCCCCCAGAAATTGTTTGAAGGCCTTCAGTAGCTATCTATTGACTCTAGAATAAAATACAAGCTCCATAATCTCGATCCAGCCCCCTCACTTGCCTTATTTCATAATAATCCCCTTCATGAATTATACATTCCAGCCAAATGGAACCTATTCCCCAAACTCCTTCCTATGTCTCTTGTCCTGGAATGCCCTCCCTCCTCATCTTTACTGCTCATAATTCTTATCTTCTTTAAAAAGCTATGCATAATGTAATGGAATACTATTGTGCTATAAGAAATGAGGAGGAGACAGACTTCATATTTACCTGGAGAGGCTTTTATAAACTGATGCTGAGTGAGAAATGTAGAACCAGGAGAAATTTGTATACAGTCACAGACACAACATATGTATGATGACCAACTATGACAGACTGGACTCTTCTCAACAATGCAATGATACAAGTCAATCCTGAAAGACTCATGAAGGAGAGAAATGCGACATCCAGAGAAATAACTAGAAAGAACTAGCTTGAATCCTGATGGAAGCAAACTAATTTATCTTTTTCTTTTCATTGTTTGGTTTTATTTCTTCTTTACCATTTTTCATCCCATCTAGTACAATACGCCTTTGTAACTTGACTAATGTCTATTGTGAAAGTATTTGCAGATCGTATACTGGACTATATGCCATCGTGGGGGGTGGGGGGAGGGAGGGAAGGGAAATTTGAAACTCAAGGAACTATGGAATTGAATCTTGTAAACTAAAAATAAACAAATAAAATTTTAAAAAGCTATGCATAGGTCCTACTTCCTCTCTGAGGCTTTTCCTGAAAGGCTCAGTCATTAGGGCTTTTATCCTCCTAAACTTGCCTTGCATTGGAGGTGAAGCCAAGAGAGGTAAACTCTCTAATATAATTACTTCACAAAAAAAAGTATTTCATAGAAAAAACAACTGACCTAAAAAAGAGATTGAGGAAAGAGAATTTAAGATTCAATGAACTGCCTTAAAGGTAACCCCCTCCCCACTCCAAAAAAAGCCCTTACATCATATTTTTAAAAATCATAAAAGAATATTGCCCAGATTTCTTAGAACCACAGGGCAAAGTGGAAATAGAAAAAAGTGTACCAGTCATCTTCTGAAAGAAACCCTAAAATGAAAACTCCCAGGAATATTATAGTCAAAATTCAGAACTTCAAGGTGAAAAGAAAAATAATGCAAGCAGCCAGAAAAAAAATTCAATATTGAGTGGCCACAATCAGGATCACACACTATTTAACAACAAAATACTATAAGTAAATGAAGATAAAATAATGAAATGATAGTCTAAAAGGTCCACAACTAAGAATGACTTACCCAGCAAGACTGAATATAATCCTATGGGGAAAAAATAGATCTTTAATGAAATCAAGGAATTCGAAGCATTCCTGATGAAAAAACCAGAGTTGAAATGGAAACTCTGAAATAAAAACATAGAGGTCAAGAGAAATATAAAAAGGTAAATATAATTTAAAAAATCATGAGGGAATAAGCAAGGATAAACCATAACATTCTAATGTGGAAAGGTGATACTCAGAGTCTTACCATCATCATGGATCACAGAGGGAGTCTAATTAAACAGAAGGCCTAGGAGTAGTTTCATTATAAAAGAGAAAGGTAGAAAAAGGATAAAGGAAATGATCTCACATAATGGTATAAAAGTAGAAATCTATACAAACAAGGAAGAAGGATGGGGGTACCACCAACATTTGAGCCTCACTCTCATCTAAAGGAGACAAGAACACACACACACATACATACACACACTGGATATAGAATAGGAGGGAAAGGGGAGAAAGAAGATGGGGAATAAGAGAGAGGACAGGTTAAGAGTGGGATTAGCACCAAGCAAAACAAACTCAATTGTGAAAGGGAGAAAAGGCAGATATTCATTAAACAAAAAAATTAAATTAGAAAAGCAATTTACCTTGCCTTATTGTTATTGTTGTTGTTGCTGTTGTTGTTATTGTTCAGTTATTTCAGTCACTTCTGACTCTTCCTGACCCCATTTGTAGCTTTCTTGGCACAGACACTGGAGTGGTTTGCCATTTCCTTCTTCAATTCATTTTACAAATGAAGAAACTGGCAAATAGGGTTAAGTGACTTGCCCAAGGTCACAGAGCTAGTAAGTGTCTGAAACCCGATTTGAACTCATGAAGATGAGTTTTCCTGATTCCAAATCCAGTGCTCTATCCCCTGTACTACCACTGAACTGCTCCCAAATACATACTCAAAAATAGCATAGGATTTCTTCCATCAGATCTGTATGTCTCCCCATGGACACTGTCTCTCTTACTTGCCAGGATCTCCATACTGCAAAGAACAAATATCTACATACATTCCTTAGATAACACCTTTACCTACTGGATCCCCACTGTTTCAGAATCCATTTATCATTGACTAGAGTCAGATTTTATGCTATTAGAATCCACAAGTCAATGATAAAAACGATAAATTATACCAGAACCAGCCTAGATCATGGATCTGGCAAATTCAGTTTTGATGTAAAAAAAAATAAACAAAGGAAGTCTGATCAACTAGAGCTATCCAAAAGTAGAATGGTATGCCTTAGAAGTAGTGGCCTTCTCCATATTGATGTTCAACCAAGAGCTGGATGGTCACTTCTCTGGTATGTTGTGAAGGGGATTTTGGTTCAGATAAGCATTAGATTAAATGGCTCTTCAGGTCCCCTCCAACTCTCATATTCCATGTTCACTATGTCAATACAAATCCCTTAGTAAATAAAGAAGCTTGGAGCATTTTCATCTGCAAAAAGCCCCTTTCCTAGACTAGTTATTTACTCCCATATTCTAGAAGGGGAATCTAAATGATATTGGAAAGTGATTTTAAACAGTATTTTACAAAGCATCCATTTAAGCTTACATTAGATGGGGGCATTCACTGCTTTTAGATGACTCCTAAAATCTTCATGCTGGGAAAAAAAATAACAAATAACAAACCTGAGTTATCAAGTTCAATAATACCAAGAGTAGATGACATAAGTTACTGCGGTTTCTACTAGTCTTGTTTCAATTCCATAAATGTTTATTGATCTCAAAAGCCCCATTCCAAATGTGAGCATTGGTGTTGGGTTAGAAGAGACATAATAAAAAGTTTAGGTCGAAGTCCTTGCCTTTGTAACACTTAAAACTTCATCAAGAAGACAAGACAGGCACATACATGCAAAAGAATGGAGTTACAAAACAGCAATGGGAGAGACAGCTCAATATAGTGGCATTAGCACTAGCTTCCAAGTCAGAAGACTCGAGTTCAAATCCAAACCCTCCTGACTCATTCTGCTCCCTGAACCTGTTTCCTCCTCTCTAAAATGAGGAGGTTGGAGACATTCCTCAAGGTTTCTTCTATTCTGCTAAATCTTTGATCTTCCTAAAGCACATATCTGAGTATGTGCCCGCCTCCCCCAACCCACATACACACACACACACACACACACACACACACACACACACACACACACACACCATTCAATCACCTCTAGTGGTTCCCCATCTCTAAAGAAATCCCTGTCTTCTTAAATTTTATCTCTAGGATCAAATATAAAATGCTCTGTTTGGTGTTTAAAGCCCTTCCTACTTTTACAGTCTTTTAATACCTTATTCCCATCCAGTAATAAAGACCTTCTTGCTCTTCCTCACCCAACAAATGCCATCCCCCAACTCCATGCATTTTCACTGGCTGTCTCCCATTTCTGGAATGTTGTCCATCCTCTGCTCTGCCTCCTGACTTCTCTGGCTTCTTTTAGTCCTCAGCTAAAGTCCCCCCCTTCTTCAAGAAGCTTTTCCTGATTCCCTTTACTGCCAATACCATTCCTCTAAAATTAGCTCCAATTTATCCTGTCTATATCTTGCTCATACATAACTATTTACATTAGCCCTCACTAGACTATGAGTTCCTTGAAAGCAGGGACTTGTAACATGTTTGGTTGGGTTTTTGCCCTTCTTTATATACCCAGTACTTACCACAAGTGCCTGGAATATAGTGGATATTTAATAAACACTTCTTGATTAAAATATAAATGATATTTACATAGGGCTTCACAAACATGTTCTCATTTGTCATGAAAGCACTGGAACATAGATACTATAGGTCCCCATTTTACAAAAGAGGAAACTGAGGCTAGAAAAGGTTAAGGGATCTGCCTACTGTTGCACAACACCAGTAGGTTTCAAGAGGTAAGATTTGGACCAGGTCTTCTTAATTCCAAGTCTAGCACTCTGTGAAGTCTAGATCCCAAGCTGAGTGACTATGCCAAGCAGCTTGTACTGAATAGTTCCTAAATACATGCTACAAATATGTGCATTAGGGATGCAGAAAAGGGATAAGTCAATGTGGGTGTGTCACAAATAAGTTCAGCAACCTTTGTTCCCTTAGTTTGGCACAAGACTTAGAATCTGAAGAGTATCATTGTTTTTGACTACTTACAAAGCTGGAGGATACAAGTTCTTTGAAAGTGATCATTTAATTGAACTAAAAGATGGGGTAGTGGGGCTGAGATTGTGAGTAGATGTCTTATTAACCCTAAATTCCAATCCTGTTCTCCTTGTCAGTATAAGACTTCCTCTCTCCGTTTAAAGTAGTCTTTAATCAGAATTCTAACAGTTGGAAAACCCACGGCAAATAATTCACATGAAGACCCCTCCCCTCGTATTCATTCTTTAGGCTCATTTCCATCTTTCATACCTTGCTGCATTATAAATCTCCCTAGATCTCGTACTGTTATTCCAAGAAACCTTTAGAGAAATTACTTGGGTTACTTTTTTTTAGGCCAGTACACAATTTTGCTATTTACAAAGGTTCCAAATGGAATGCAAATCTACTGGTTTACTTTTGCTTATCACCCCATCCTCATACCCATGATTCTGCTTTTAAAAAGTTGCATTTGTGAGTATATTCAATTTTAGTGTAAATTTCAAAAGAGAAGACTTCTCTGAATTACCACAGGCAAAGACAAATAATAGACTATTAATCTATTCAGAATATGATATTCTACCTTTTTACTTTTCCTCTCACAACTGTCTTTTATTAAGTGGAGGGGGGGGGGGGAACACCCAAGGCCTTTAAAATGCAGAAGGTATTTAACAATCTAATGATTTGTATATTCACCAAGCTAGATACCATAGAGAATAGTATACCTCCAATGAAGGAATAAGAATAATTATAGAGCTAACCATAAGTTCACAAATATACAAAATTACAGCAAGAAGAAAATAGTACAGGCCTAACATCAAATGTCTGTAGATAAATGCTGGGAATTAAAAAAAAAACAAACAAGAGGAGCTATAGTTCTTAACATAAAGAAACAAATATGGTCTTACATGTTTCACTGAGATTAGTGCGATGAAATCCATGACTAGAGTATGGCTTTAGATGAATAAACCATATTTAAAAGAAACAGGATAGATAAAATATTTTCTTACACTAAAAAGATATACTCATGTAAGAAAATTCAAGATCCAGAGAGGAAAAGTGTGATGGAGGCCACTTGAGTGAAGGTCAATAGAAGGAGAAACAGAAGTTTTGTCATTGTGGTTAACCTTAGACTACGTGGACAGAAAAAGGAAACAAATAAGGCCATTACAATTGGATAATTTGCTTATCAAATTTAGAGGGGACACAACACTGTGATGGATAGCTAACATACTGTATGAGAGAATCCACTCCAAAAGGTTTTTCACAGGCGAGCCACTAGAACATTGGGCAGGATCTCATAAAATGAAATTCAGTAGGGATAAATGTCAAGTCTTTAAAATGGTTCAAAAATCAGCTTCATGAGTAGAATATGAGGAAGGGATGACTAGATAGTATTTTGTCTGAAAATAGTCTGAGGGTTTTAGTGTGCTGCAAGCTCAATATAAGTCAACAATATAATGGAGAACTTTTATTTATATACACACACATTCACATATATATGTGTGTGTGTATATCTATATAGATAGATATATATGTATATATGTATGATTAAGACATATATAACATCCAAGAATTTAAAAAATGATATAACCATTGTACTTTACCTAGATCATATCACATCTGCATCATTGTATTCAATTCTGGGTGTCTGAAATTTAAGAAAGATATTGATAAACTGGAGAACATTCAGAGAAGGATAACCAGACTATTCAAATGAGTCCATGTCATCTGAGTATCAACAGAAGGAATTAGGGATGTTTAGCCTGAAAAAAGAAAACCTCAAGGGGGCATGATAGCTATATTCAAGCATTTTAAATAACTGCCATGTGGAAGACAGATTATACTTGTTCTCTTTAGCCCCAGTGGGCAAAACCAGACACAATGCTTGGAAATTGTGAAGAGATTAATTTGGTCTTGATTTCAAGGGAACAAAAAAAAAACCAAACTTCTTAATAATTGAGCTACACAAAAGTAGAATGGGTTGCCTCAGGAGAAAATTCCTCATTTGACGTTTTCAAGCTGAGGTGGGATGACCGGATCTTGTTTATTTCCTTTAGGAATATGAGTTGGACTAGATGGCTGCTAAGGGCCCTTCCAACTTGAATATTTTGTGATTAGATAGGTAATGAGAGAGAGACAGAGAGGCAGAGAGAGAGAGACAGAGACAGAGAGACAGAGAGAGACAGATTTATTTGGGGAGACAACTTGTACATAAATCAGTATATTGAAAGAAAATACATGGGAAATTGAGGGAAGAGGCATTAATAGTTGGGGATCATGATGTGCTTCATGTTGAAAGTATCACTTGAGGAGAGCTTTGAAGGAAACAAAGCATTCTAAGAGGCAGAGATGAGGGAGGAATACATTCAAGACATTAGGAACAGTGACAAGAGATAGTCTTGTGTGAGGAATGGCAAAAAGATCAGTTTGACTGGACCATAAAGTGCAGGAAGAGGAGTAAGGTTGAAAAGGTAGGTTGGGGCCTTGTGAAGAACATTAAAAGATTAACAAAACTAAATGATTGATCATAGAAGCAATAGGAAGTCACTGGGGTTTATTGAGTAGAGGAGTGAAGGGGTCAATCTGACACTTAAAAAAAATCTCCTTGGTAGCCCTATGGAAGATGGATAGGGGAAGGGAGAGACCTGAGGCAGGGAGACCAAGTAAAAGACTCTTATAATAATGCAGGTGGGAGGTGTGGAAGACTGGGGAATAAGGTGGTGGTGAATGGAGAGAAAAATATTTGAAAAGATTTGGCAATCAATTAAACAAGCAATTGGCTTATCTAAAATATGCTAAATTTTGAATGAGAGGATCTAGTTCAAAGCCTGGGTCTGCTATTTAATCCCTATGTGACTCAGGGCAAATTACTTACTCTCTCTAGGCTACAGGTTCCTCGCATGTGAAGGAATGTGTGAATGATTCAATAACATTTTTATGAGAAAGATGGAAGATTTTAGAAAACAAGAAGTTTTCCACCTCTTTCTCCCTTAGAGGAAGGACCAGGAACTAAAAACAAACAAACAAAAAATCACAGAGCAGGGGTGGCTAGGTGCTGCGGCCCCGGCTTTAAGAGGACCTGAGTTTAAATATGGCCACAGACACTTACCACAAAACCAGTCATGTGACCTTGGGCAAGTTAACCCCAATTGCCCTGCCTTCCCCTCTCCAAAAATAAAGCAAAAACAAAAACAAAAATAAAAACAAAAAACCCACAGGGTTCTGGTTCTGGCTCTGTCTCAAGCTAGCCATGTGACTTTGGAAAAGTCATTGCATTTATGTGACTCATTTCCTTCTTTTTAAAATAAGAGATTTGGAATAGATAATTGCCAAGACCCCTCCAAACTCTAAAACTTTGTCATTTGTTTCTGCATAAACTCTTAATTTCCAATATCCTATTCACTAGGCTCTCAGCTAGGCCAGGATGACTAGAAAGCTAAACTGATAAAGAATAATTTGACCTAACATGCTCATAGATAATAATTTGCTCAGATATTTGTTATGGTTATCATTGTTTAATTTTAGCAAGATAATCAATGCTTTAACCCCAAAGGGTCATTCCTTTGGATCACAGATTGGTACAGTCAGATATAAGAGAAAGAAGCTTTCAGTGTGGCTCATTCCATTTATGAATCTGAGGAAATGCAAGTTTTGTCCAGGGTGACAACTATACCTAGAATTGAACCGATGGAAATGGGTTCTACCAATCCTGCTACATTCTTTCTTCCCAGTCTCCCACTGTGGTACAGTGGAAAGCATGTTAGATTCTAAGGGAAGGTATATAGGTTCAAAGCTTGCTTCCGCCATTAATGACTTGTGTGACCTTGGGCAAGTCACCTAACCACTCTAGGTTTCTGTTTCCTCATCTGTAAAAAGGAAGGGTTGGACTAGATGGCCTTCTAGTTCTAAATCCAGGATCCATTTCTCCCAGGAATTGGAGGTGCAATCTGGGAATGTGAGACATAGTTATAATAAGAATAATAATGAAAAGCAATTTTCATAAGTCTTTTTATGTCCATTTTACAGATCTGAAAACTGAACCTCAAGGGTGGTTATTCAGTCACAAAACTAGTAAAAATCAGAGACAGGATTCAAACCAAGGACTCCTCCAACTCCTAGTCCAGCACTCATTATACCACACCATGCTGCTTTGTTATGACAATAACTGGCTCACAAGGGAATAAAACCCACAAATTTAAATATATGAGACAAATGCAGCTTCTCATAAGCTCTCTCATCAAATAGAAGTTAAAACCACATTATAACCTTCTGTATTTTTTCACACCAGATGGAGCATTGTAACAGTGCTTTGGTGGTCTGAATACAATTTAGTTTCTACGAAGCAATGACATGAATCTTCACTAATGGCCAGACAGCCATAATGGTTACTTACCACCAACTTCAGGGTAACACTCAATTATGCAAAGCTCCCTCTGCTGGTCCTTGCCTCAATGCTTTCTTGGGTGCTGGTTAGATTTATTTCCTGATAATGCATCCTCATGTACTGGATTCAGGCTGCAACTGAGGCACTCACCCCAGGGCCACAGGGAGGGGTCACCCCTTCTCCCTCCCCTTCTTTACTCTCTACTACACTAGTTTCCAAACTTTATTGAGCACAAAACTCTCAATAAAAAACTTTGAGCATAAACTCCTACGAGATATATATATATATGTATATATATATATTTATTTATTAATAAATTGCATAGGGTATTTTATATATTGTATATGTACACATATATGAGATTGCCTTATTCTATATATTATGAGATGTAGCACCAATGCAATATTCACAGCACCAACTGTCACTGTAAATATGCCTGCATAGTGCTCAATCACAAAATTCAGCAGACTCTCCATATATAAGACAGAAGCAAAACATTTATTCAGACACCAGAAAACTAAATCCCAAAACCAGTGAGCTGATTCCATCACAGTAACAAAGAAGTCAATAAGCTATAACAGCACAGAGAGTCACAGCATCCTTTAGCCTTCCCAAAAACCAACATTTAGTCACAGGTCTGTCTTCCTCTATTGATCCTCTTCTCCCTCCAGTTTAGCTGCTCTGACTCCAAGCTTCCTGTGGGCTCTGCTCCACCCTTCAGCAAACTGCTCCCACCACAGGCTCCATGTGATTACATTCAGCCTATTAGGGGGCAGGGTATATCTTCAAAGCAGGGAAGGTTTTCAAATTCCTTTTAGGCTCATTTAAGGAGCAGGGAAGATCTTCAAATCCCCATTGCCATTACATAAGGAGGCCATGGCCCCAGGGGTTCTTACTCAGGTTCCTGTGACATTTGATGATGTGACCATGTATTTCATGGAACAAGTGTGGAGGATTCTGGAGGAATGGCAAAAAGAACTTTACAAGGATAAAATGAATGCCAATTATAAGACTTTGGTCTCACTGGGCTGTACTATTCCCAGACCTGATTATTCAGATTAAACAAGGGGAAGAGCCATTTTTCAGAGATCAGAGACACTTGGAGATAACAGATCTGGACATTGGTTCTAGTGCTGATGAACATCCTGACTTGAAGTACCCATGGGGGCAGCTGTTTTCTGGAAATCCCAGATCTTTAAGTTCTAAAGACCAGGAAAACTATTTATTTCAAAACTAAAATTCGTCTTAGCTCTTACCATTCTGCTGCAGTGAGTAAAACAAGAGCTGCACACACAAAGTCTCAAATAGTCAATGAAATCAAGGTGCACAGAGAGAAAAAAAAGCTTCTTCTGCACTTAGTGCAATAAGAACTAAGGTCAAAATGCCCTGGCACCAGCATCTGCAAATGGGGGATGCTGTTCCAGTGAAAGCTACCTTGGAAGTCCATCAGCTCCCAAACAGTGGGGAAAGATCATTCCCCTGCAGTGAATATGGCAAGGGCTTTACCAAACATTGTCATCTCACAGATTGCACACGGGGTAGTGGCCTTCCAGTGTCTAGAGTGTGACAAGACCTTTGGCCTAAAAGCAGACATGAAGGGTCAACTGCAAATACAGGAAAGCCAGGTCATTCTGCTGCAGCAAGTACAATAAGGCATTCCCCTAGAAGCCCAAGTTCACAACCTACATTAAAGTGCACACAAAGAAACAGCACTATAAGGCCCTGCTGTTCACACTGATGGGCCTTGATCGGAGTTGAAACAAAACCTGTAGCATACAAGGGGTGATTATCAACACTCTTTAAGTTGGAGGGTTTCGATGGAAGGGACTGCAGAAGTTATCTAGTCCAAATTTTCTACATCCTTGACAAGTGGTCTTTCAATCTCTGCTGGAACACCTCAAGTAATAGGAAATTTACCACTTCAGGAGGCAGGTTATAGTCCATTCTGGAAAAGCTTTGATTGTTGGGAAGTTCTTACTTAGATTGCACTAGAAACAGGCTCCCCATAACTTCCACCCATTTTTTACAG
The DNA here is from genome assembly GCA_011680675.1 of Gymnobelideus leadbeateri. Taxonomy (NCBI): domain Eukaryota; kingdom Metazoa; phylum Chordata; class Mammalia; order Diprotodontia; family Petauridae; genus Gymnobelideus; species Gymnobelideus leadbeateri. Next base: position 30,713 of record WOXC01010494.1, read on the forward strand.
TTATTTCTGGAGCCAGGGAGAAGTTTAGTACCTTGTCTCAGAGGCAACCCTTCAGTAAAATATGGCCAATAGAATTGGTGACTGGGGGGAGGGAAGAGGAAGGATAGAGGGAAAGAGACAGAAACAGAGAGAGAGAAAGAAAGAGAGAGAGAGAGAGATGAACAGACTGATGAGAAAGAGAGAGAACAACTTCTCCTCCTTAAATGGGCCTCCGCCTTCCTCCTAAAAATTAACAGAGTTCTCTCCACTTAGAATACTATCCAATGGATCCAGTTGGAAAGAACTTGAATTTTTCTATAAGTTCAAAAGCCTCTTCACCCTTCTAGCAAATCAACTCTTTTTAGACACTGTAATAACAACACATATGTTAATTTGGGGTTTGAAATATATATTTTATCTAATTTGAGTCTCACAACAACCCTATGAGGTAGCTATAATTATTAGCCTCATTTTACAGATGAGGAAACTAAGACTCAGAGAGATTAAGTGACTTGCCTAGGGCCACACTGTACATAAGTGTCAGAGGCAGAGTTTGAAGGAAGGCCTTTTTGATTCCCAGTCAAGCATGTCAGTCATTGCACCACCTAGTTATACAGCTGATGAAACTTAGAGCATAGCTCTAAACCAGGCTCCTAGTAGGGGCAAGGTCTAAGCATAGAGCATTGTACCAGGATTTGTGGCTCACTTACTAACTGGCCATCCCCTCTTTTAATTGCTGCCCCATTGCTTCCCTGTTCCAGACCCTTGTCAATCAACCTTTCTCCTCCATTAGTGCAATGGTTGTTCTGCTGTCTCTACCACACATTCCCAAAAAGTGCTGCTGTCTTTCTTAGTGTTGTCTCAGTTTGGTTTTATTGCTCCATTTCAAGATTGGTGCATTCATTCTTATTTACATTTTTGATATTTAATATAATTAGATTAGCCTTCAAATCCCAAAAGTATTTGTAGATTCAAAGAGCTATTGAAATGCAACATATAGCCTTGTAAGGTGAGTGTTCTTACATCTAGGTTGATGGTCTCCTGTTTAGTCCTCAGCTAAGATTCCTAAGGAGCCTCCCTATACTCACAGGCTCAAAGAATTAGAGCCATCTAGTTCAATGGTGTCAAACAAATAGAAACGGATCCCTTTGGGTGCATATTGACTTAGAAAATCACAAATTAACTTTATCTATGTTGAATTATATTTTATTTCTTTTGTTAAACATTTCCCAATTGCTTTTATTCTGATTCAGGCTTTACTCAAGGGTTTTGACAAGCACATCTTGGGCTCTGAATTTGACACCTTTGGCTTCTAATCCAACCTCTTCCTCTTTATTAAAAAGGAGACTTAGGTTCAAAATGGTTTAATGACTTTTTCAAGGTCATATGGGTAGTAAGCAGCAGAGAAGGGACATGAACTCAGATCCTACAATGCTAAGTCCAGCACTCTTCCAGTGTTCTACACTGTCTCTCTAGTCTGCCTCTTTTCTAGAGACATAGTTAGCTTTGAATTGATTGGTTCTCATGACTATACGCCACACAGGCTGATGACTTCTGACTGAATACATTTGCTGGGTCATTCTAGAGCTAAGTTCTTCCCAGTGGTTTTGACACCATCCTGTTTGTCTTTTGAAACACTGTGTTTTACTCATTGCCTGACACACAATGCATGTCATGCTGGTGGAAGATCTTTACTGATGCAATTCTGGCAAATCAGTAAACTCCAGTGCTAAGATACGTCAATCAAAGTGGGGACATAGCTGACTGGGTCTCCCCAACTGGCCAGAGTGAATATTTATATGTTACATAGAAATTATGGAATGTGCTTCATAAGCACTTCATATTACAAGCCAGTTTCCCTACACAATACATTCTGCCCCTCACTTATCATAAACATCAAGCATTATACACGATCAAGGACATTATAAAGCAAAATAATCAGACATTACATTATAAATGCAGAACTGCTAATCAATCTCAGGTATTACCCACAACATAAACTTAGCATTCCAACAGCACTTAACTATTGTGGGCACAGATAGCCTCCATAGCTTCTCTTCTCTTTTTCCATTGCTCTATTTAGGCATCTTAGGTGTCTGCAGTGAGGCTTGGATGGGCTTCCTCTTCTTTGGCCCATCCCTTCTACAAAAGTGTACACAGGGCATTACAATTATTTATACAACATCACCAACATCAATATCACCTCCCATAAATCTGTTGCATAGCCCAGGTATCCCAAACTCTAGGGCCTACTTCCAGTCCCTTTCTATGCAAGAATGGCTAGCCAGGCATGCCAGAGGGTATGAGTTATGGAAATCAAGAAATTCTGAAGAATTCCTCAGTCTTTAATGCTTGTGTTAACTCTAGTTATTTGCCTTCTATTCTCTATACCTTGATTCTCAGACCCATGTGCTGCAAAGAAAGGAGAGACTAAGTCACATAATGATTGCTGATTAAAGGCATAAACTACCACCTGCAAAGTGCTTCCCCAGTCTTATGGGTCTTGGCCTCCTAAAAAATATTTTATTTCAGATTTTAACAACCCATTCCAGCATTCTATAATGCCAGCTGCTTGATGGTTAAGTATAAAGTCCAGTTTATTCCATGTTCCTGTACCCACTCTTGGACTTTGTTCGTGATAAATTGGAATCCTTGATGGGAAGCCATAAAGTACAGAATCCTAGAGCAGTATATCAATCACTCTTAGCTCCCAGTGGTTGTTTCTGCCCAAATTCAGCATCTTGGGAAGGCAAATCCTAAGTGTCAATAGTCAAAACAAATCTCTCCTCCCTCCATGACAAAAGAAACCTCACATAGCTAATCTGCTACCATAATATGCAGTATATTCTCATCAGGAAATCTACCACATCTGAACTTTAAGGCAAGGCATATTTGCCAGCATCTGAAGCATTTGGCTGCCATGATGGCAAGATCAGACTTGGTTAATAGCATCTCGTGATTTCTAGCCAGCACATACTTTCTTTCCCTTCCTCAGTCTCCATTCTACTCTGGGGACCATCTTGCATGGTTCATGAAGTCCAGGAAGCATCTTGTATTAACTTCTGTTATAGGTTGGGTGAGTCTGTCAACCCTATTGTTGTGCTCTTCTCCAGTGGTGGAGCATTTCAAGTGGACATTTACATTAGACATACAAGTGCTTAAGTAGCAACCCCATTCAATGAAACCCTCCCAAATAGTACTACCCTACATCTCCTTATTTCCAGTCTTCCAACCCTGTGCTCATCATGCCCCAGATCATTTGGATAAGCGTTCAGCTCTTAAACCAGTATATGTGCTACATACTGATGTGTACTATTTCCTATGGCTTAACTTACTCACGTTTTAGCATGGTTCAAACCACTGTGAGCTCATATCACTGGGATGATCTACTTTCCCCTTCATCCTTCATCACCAAACAGGTAACTGGCTAAAAGTCAGTAGCTACTCATTTTCAAATTACTGTAGTGTTTTTAGTTATATTTTGTTTGTTTGTTTTTACTTTCTTCGGGAGGTGATATTGCTTTCCACTTACAATTTTTGAGGGTGATTGAAACTCTTTTGGTTTTTACTTTTCCCAACCAATGAAGGCCTAAGAGACACTATGGGAGTTGTGTCAATTATTCAAAATATCTATTTCTTGAATAAATTCAGGAGCAGATGAGTCTAGAATCCATTGGCTCTATAGTGAAATAGACCCTACCCCTCCCATAATTACTCCCTAAAGTACCTATGCCCCATAGGCTTACAATACAACAAGAGAGCCCATGTAACCACAGAATCAAGCTAAGCTCTAGAAACCCAAGAGATTATTTTATTTGCCCTAGTACAGAGTAACGCACCTAAGTGACCTGTCCTGGGATGGTTCTTGCATCTCATTGCAGATGTAATTTCTCCCATCCTACTTTTGCACTTGCTAGCCACTGGCTAGTATTCTGTTTGGACTTGGGTGATGAGACAGGTGGTCAATGGTTATCAATCATTAGAGTATGATTTGAAGGGCACAGGGGACTCAGCTGGCCCCTCAAAATCCTCCTAGATGTGCCCATTATACATCTCAAGGTCCCAATCCTTCCCAATTTGGGACTGTACTTTGCTCATAGAGATCTGACTTGGCTATGAGTTAAGTTTTATCTGCAGAGTTGCTACCCTTTGAGGCTGCTTTTCTGCTGCCTCAGTTCTCTCTGGCAGGTCTCCTTGGATTCTTATCAGGTTAACTTATGTGCATTTAGTTTTTACCACTTAGCATAGTACTGCTTCTTCTCTAAGAGCAGCAGGCAATAGCCCCCCTATCTGGTAATCCCAGGTCTTTTACTTTCTTATTCCATTCAAGATGATGAAGGAGGAGAAGGGAGGGAAGCAGTCTATCAAGGAGAAAAAAATGCCTCAAAGGTTTATTGGCTAGATTGAATATTTGAATGTTACAAACACAATAGCAGAATGTGTGTAGTAAGTGCTGTGTTACCAATAATATTCTCTCTCCAAAAAAAATTCCTCATTGTGCTGTGAGGGGTTTTATTTGGAGTCAAAGGGCCTACATTCCAATCCCAGTGCTGCTATTTGTGTGACTTTGGATAAATCAAAACATCTGAGAGTTTAAATTTCTTCATCTGTATATAGGGAGATACGGAAGTTTTAACCTGGTCAAAATAAGACACAAAAACCAGGAGAGGTTTTTGTGCTTTTTTTTTTTTGGTTTTGGTTTTGCTGTTGACAAACATACATGATACAAAAAGGAATGTGGATTAGGAGGGTAGAGGATAATAATTGTTCTTCCTTCATTTAGCATTTTTTCTGGCTCAAAAAATCAGAGGATCTTTGAATAAAGTGGGCTTTAATAGCCAGACTCCACACAGGCTTTCTTTGGCAGAATATATAAAAATGGATTTGGGGGGACACAGGATCCCTATACTAAAATGAGCAGAAATTACAAGAAATTTTTACTCCAATTGTCTGGTGCAATTGACTTCAATTCACCACAAGACACAGATTGTTAAAAGACATCATCTCAGTGTGGGGCTATTCCACCTATCTTTTTTACAACTACCCTTTAGCTGGTGTTAGATAGCATATAACTATATAACCTTTGTTACAACTATCAGCCTGTCCTTATCAGGGAGAGGCTTGCTGGTCACTGTACCCTAACAGACAGAAGCGTATATGGCCAGCAGGTAAACCTGCAGTTAGATGATATCGTTAATAGAGAGAGCACTGGGTCTGGAGTCAGTGACCAAGGAGCATGCATAGAAAACTCATACAAGACCAGGGAAGATGGGTAATCCCTGGGACAGGATACCCGTGTGGTCAGAATACACACATAAGGGTTAGATAGAGGGATAGATAGGTAGATAGATAGATAGATAGATAGATAGATAGATAGATGGATGGATGGATGGATGGATGGATGGATGGATGGATGGATGGATGGATAGATAGATAGATAGATAGATAGATAGATAGATAGATAGATAGATAGATAGATAGGAGGCATGAGTGGACAGGGAAGCTCACAGCTGAAAATTTTAACTTGAGCTCAAATCCAGCTTTTAGACATTTACTAGCTGTGTGGCACATCACTTAACCTCTGTCTGAGTTTCCTCAAGTGAAAAATGGAGATAATAATAGCATCTGCTTCCCATGGTTGTTGTGATGATCAAATGATGTAATATTTGTAAAGCACTTAGCATACTACCTAGGAAGTAGTACGTACTTAATAAATGCTTGTGTGCTCCTTTCTTTCCTACTTTCCTTCCTTCTTATCTTGAAAAGATGATGCCCATAAGTAGGTAGCAATATAAGACCAACAGAGAAGCCCCCAGCAGAGGCAATGCTACTATACAAGAGCAATAAAGATCGAAATGAGAACATCATCAGAGGATATTAGCAATCATGAAGTGTCAGAAGAGTGAGCTGCCCGGTCTATTCATGCCGCTTATGCATAGCCCTTACATGAGTACCCTGGCCACATATTCTCTCAGAGACCATGCATCTTCCCTGACCATGTATGTACTTTTTATGCATGTTCCCCAGCCATACTTATGTATGTATACCTTTCATCATTGGTAGTATGAGGCTGTGGGAAAATATAGAAAACATTTTCTTGGCATTTTATTTGCTATACTGTTATATTACATGTCTTTTGTGTGGATTAATATGTTCTCTGGCTAGCTGAAAGGAGTAAATACACCAATGGGATCTCTTGAACCATCTGAGCTTTGAGTAGGTGATGACTCACAGAGTGTCTTGAACCTAGGGTACCCTTTGGGGGGGGGGCAGAGAATATGTGAAAGGGAATGCCCCAGAAGTTACGTGTAAAATTAAAGATTTGGATGAGATAACTTCAAAGACTCTATCCTTAAATCTATGATTCTATGATCTTTCTCAGGAGATGATACCAGCTCTTTCAGAGAAATACCCAGACCCACAATGCCTGGAGGCTAGTCAAAATGTTCTGTCTTTTGCTGTGCTGAACCAAAGGTCCTTAGCCAAGTTGGGGGGTGGGGGGGACTTGGTGCCATTTATTTCTTCCTTTTCCCTGCAGCTGGGTAGCACTTCATCCACTGAATCAATATCTCCCACTGAGTCTTTTTGGATCTTGGAAAGGCATTAACTCATGTCCCCTTTCCATTTTTCACCCTCAGCCTCAGGGGCTGATGTAAGACTGTGCAAATCCCACCCTTACCCCAGGACTTCTTTCAGCATTAGGAAATATGGGAGGGAGAGTGATAGAGTTAGCTGCTCCCTGTACACCAGCTTATATAATGCACAAGTGAAAGGGGTCAATTCTAATGTTAGAGGTGCAGTTCCAAAGCCACCACTCTGCATTCAGGTTCAGTGTTGGGACCCAAGAGGCAGTGAAAGTTTAACAAAGGAGATTTTCTTTGCACATACGGCAAGGATATGCAACAAGGATATAGCAGCCCCTCTCATCTCTGTCTGGAAATTTGTGTGATCAGTTATCAGAATAGTTTCTGGCTGGCCAGTCATCAGGATATAGCAAGTTGGACTTGAGAAGGTACAGACACCTGCCAATTTGGAGAGGCCTGGAACCCCCTTGTGGGTTTTTTATTGGCCCTAGGCCATGAAGCTGTGTCAAAGAAGTTGGAGGCAATAAGTTTTCATAGGCCAGCAAACTCCTTCAGGGAAGATAGAGCTAAAGGACATTGTGGGGGTAGGGGTTATGTGAGGGGAGAAAGCTGAGTCAGGGTTAAGGGAGCTGAATCAAGAAACTGCTTTCCTACCACATCTAGCATGTTATTGAAGATTCCTGTCACACCATACTTACAAAGAACAATCCTGCACCAAAATAAGTTCTCAAGTAACTGTCCAGGTCAAAATTATTTTCTATAATCAATCTGCAAGAATTTATTAAGCAGCAGGTAGCACACTAGATGATAGAAATAGGAACAAAAATGAAACATACAATCCCTGCCCTCAGAGAGATTACATTCTACAATGGAGAGGTGAGTAACATATATAAACAGATAAGCAGAGTAAGATGTGATAGGGGAAAGGGAAAGAGAAGGCTGGGAAAAGGAAGAAGCATTTATCATGCTAAACACTTTTATAAACATCATTTCTTTGGATGAGGGTAGAGGAGAGGTCACAGAAAATATTCTAGGGAAATTTGAGGAGGGAAAAAACATTTTTAAGCAAGGAATCAGGGAAGATTCCACAGAGATACCTTCAAGGAAGATAAGGAATCTGAAAGATGGGAATAAATATTTGATAAGCGCCACTATGTGCCAAGAACCCTTGCTGAGCTCTAGGGATACAAAGAAAGGCAAAGGATAATCTCTGCCTTCAGTGAGCTCACAATCTAATAAAGGAGACAGCGTGCAGACAACTAATGTACAAACAAGCTAGAAACAGGATAAATAAGACAGTCAATAGAAAGAAGGCTTTAGAATTAAGAGGGACTGGAAGAAACTCCTTATAAAAGGTGAGATTTTAGCTGGGATTTGAATAAAGCATTTATTAAAGGACTTATTAGGTGCCAGACACTGGACTAAGCTGTTTAGAGAGAGGGGCACTAAGTCAAATTTTGGAAGCAGCTAGTGATACCGGTTGGTTGAAACATACAATCTGTGGGAGAAAGAATATGAAGGGAAGCTGGAAGCAGTAACTGCACTGAGGAAAGAGAACTAAGTTCTTAACAGTCTTTAAGAGGTGATCACCTCTCTTTTAACACCCAAATTCCCAAAGCAATTACCCAAATATACTCAACATACAAAAAGAAAGAAGATTTTTCAGGAAGAGAAATGGCGTGGCAGTGATAGTGTGTATGGTCTTTCATTTCCTTATTCAGTTTAGAGTACCTCTTCACTTGCTAATTCATTATTTTTTTCTTATTTCTAGTTCCAGCAAACTGGGAATAAATTTTCATCAATGATTTGTCATAAGTAAATTCTACCATTACAAAAAATGGGGTTCCTGTTGAAGTTCCTTATAATGGGATTTCAGTGGTAATGCCTTGCCAAGGAATTGCAAAAAAAGAAAAAAACACAACATTCAAAAATTCCCCCCAATAAAAATAGTGACTCCCCAAACTCGGCCACTAACTTTCATACATGCAACATTATTGACATCCTGGCTTCTCTAAGATAGGACTCCTGTTTATGAGAATTCCTTATAACAAAAGAAAGCAGTTTCTTCTTAATTGGGTTTATATACTCTGACCTTCCTCCTGCACCTAACCAACATCTTTTCACATATCTACTACACTAGCCCTGAAAACTATCTCTTTCCTCAATCTATAAGGTATATTAGCACCTAGGAAAATTAAATGTTTGGGAACAGATTTAATAGGAAAACAAAGTAATTGGTCTTCCCCCTTCTAACTGCTTAAAGGTCCTCTCCCTAGAAACTTACCTCTTTCCAGCAGATGTCCCAATGAGATATATATATATGGATCTCAAGAACCCTATGTATATAACCCAGAAATCAAAGCAGTCTCACTGCCCTTGAATTTTCCTGTTCAGGATTGGTTGACCTCAAAGGTCCCATCAAGCTCTAAGTCTGTGATCCTAAGATCTGGTTACTATTTCCAAAATAAGATTATGATTTTAAAATTATTACCCATATAGTTCTTTTCTCCCCATGATCAAACTTCAATAATCTTTACATAAATTGGGTTATAATTGCTGTAAAGGTACTTTTTCTGGTTCTGATGAATTGTGCAATTAGCTCAGAAAAATTTTAAGCAATTTTCTAATTCCACTAAAACTTAATGGAGCCCTTCCAGCCCTAGGCAAATGGTTGGTGCAAAATTTAATTTGAGCTAATCTGTATAAGACTGGGGAAGCGTAAAATATACAGCATGGGGGGCATTTACCCCTTATGGGCACCAAGCTTTTCTACCATGCCTTTCCATTAAGATGAGACTAGGGGTGGGTATTGATTCTGCAATAAGTGGGGATATGATACTAGATGAAGTGTTCTGTCCTCATCACACACACACACACACACACACACACACACACACACACACACACACCCTTTCAATAAATTATGGAAGTTATAGAATGCCAAGTAGTCAAGAGCCGTGGGTTCTAGTCTTAGCTCTGCCAATGACTTGTCCTGTGACCTTGGGCGAACCTCTCAGGTCCTCAATTCCCTCATCCGTCAAGTAGGAACTTCCCACTCTAAAATCCCACATTCAGAGGAGTCTGACTACATCCTTGAAGCCTCTGAGACACCTGCCCCACCGGCAGGTGTCAGTATCTCAGATGCAGGCGAACCGTTGCAAATATTTTCTCAGCCACCTTCCCACCAAATTAGGCAAATTAGGCTTGAACCTTTGTCAGCGTGGATCCGCCTTCTCCCAGGCTGGCAGCAGTCCCCAGGTGTGGGTCTTTGTGTCAGGAAAACTTTGAGAGAGCGAGAGCGAGGGAGCTGGACAAAGAGCGCCGGCGCTTCTCAGGGTCGGGGTATGCCCGTGGCCCCCCTCCCTGTCTGGGTCAGGGAGGGCGGGAGAAGAGCTCGACGTCCCTGGGAGAGGAGCGACAGGGATGTGCCTGGCAAATTCCTAAGAGGCGATACCACCGAGGGGAGGGGAGGGAGGAGAGGAGAGAGGGGAGGGGGAGACAGAAGAGAACGGGCACCGACTGAAGCAAAGCTGTCAAACTGAGCGCGGAGAGCAGCCCGCGGCTGGGAGGGACGGTGGGGCTGGGCTGGGCTGCACCGGGGGGACCATCGCAGAGCCGGTGCAACTCCCCGCCTGCTGCTGCCGCGGCGGCGGCGGCCGCTTGTGGCGAAGCGGGGCTCCCCGGGGCTGGGGGGCGGCAGGCAGGTGGGAGAGGCGCTTTTTCTCGCTCTGCTCCTCGCCGGCTCCGTCGCCCGCTGGCCGGTCCCGGTCGGAGGCAGGCGCCCGAGCCATGCAGCTGCAGTTCAAGAGCTGGATGTTGGCTCTGCTCACCCTGCTTGTCGTCTTTCTCATCTTCGCAGATATTTCGGAGGTCGAAGAAGAAATCGGGTAAATAGACCCTGCCCTCCCCCTCCCCCACCCCCGGGACCCCCAACCCTCTCACCTCCTCCACGCTCCCGCTTCCCACTCCACTCCCCCTTCGCTCCTTCCCCCGGCTTTGTATGCGCCTCGTCCTTCCCCCTTACTGTGGCTGCTCCTCCCAGAAGCTGGGGAGAGACTGGGGGGCGGGCTGGCGGGGGCCGAGACCAGGTCCGGGCTATGGCTAGGAGAAGGTGGGTGGCCCCGGAGTTGTGGCGGTGGGGGGGCTGAGTCGCGGGGCAAGAGGGTCGGGACGGTTTGGGGGGCAGTGAGAGTTGGAGAGGGTAAGGAGACGCCGCTGAATTGGGGCGTCGTTAACTAGGTATTGGCTAGCGTGCCAGCGGGCGACGGAGCGAGGGGGGAGATCGAAGGCACGGGAGGGTCTTTTTGAGCGATTTCCTAATCATCCCTACCCCTTTATCAATCGGGGTCCGAAGGAAGGGGGCTGGTGAGAGAGCGGGGAGGGCGAGACTGCCAGACGGGCGGGCTGAGGGAGGAGGGGAGTGTCTGGGGGCGGAGGGGGTACTGGAGAGGAAGGCTGGAGAGTTTCTTTGTCTTGGGCTCCACGGGTTTCTCGCCTTTACAAAGTGGGAAGGGAGCGCGCCTGCATCTCAGTGGGGAGGAAGGGCAGCCTCGGGCTGGTGCCCAGCCCGGCTGAGAGGAGAGGCATGGGCCGGGCGGAGTACCAGGGGCCCCGACGCGGGGCCGTCCCGGGAGGGGCAACTGCGCTCCTGCTCTTCCCCATGCGCCCCGCTCTGCGCCGCCCTCCCACCCACTGCTCCGGGCTCAGAAGCGGACGCTCCGCTCCGAAGGGGCTCTACGGGACTGGGCGTCCCTCTCCACCTTCCGCCAGTCAACCTGGGGAAGACTTGGGTCTCCCTTTGTCCCTTCTCCTCCTGCTCCGGGTGCTGAAGGCGGGCGGGGGGAGAAGAGGGACGGCGGGAATGAGTCAATTTCTAGGAATACTTTATTCCTGCTGTCCTCGCTCCTGAGCTTCCAGGAATAGCTTTAGCGTTCGTTACTATTTATTGCTTTGATGCTTCCGATTGTTACTAGGAGGTGTGTAGGCTCATTTATCTGGCTACACATGCCCCCGCCCTGCAGCGAGTGGTATCTCTCCCCCCTCCACCACCCCCCAGATCTGGGTGGCTCTGGATCCCTCACTTTGAGGGGCGGAGGCGGAAGGGGCAGGAGCTGGGGTCGGGGAGGTTCCAGGGCGAGAGACTCCTGGGACCCGCTCCGACCTAGGATCGGTCTGGTCCCGGGACAATAACCCAGCAATGACTTCCCATCTTCACTGTTTGTACCCCGCCCCAAACCCTGACTCTCCAGGTGAAATTAAAGGCAACAAAGAGGAGCTTGTGGGGGAAGAAGACTGAATTGACTCTGGATGGGGGCGGGGGAGCACATCCCGAGGGAAATATCCTGCAATTAGGGACAGTGAAGGGGAGGAGAGAGAATTTCTTGGAATTGAAAAAGGAATGTCAGGTGACCCTGGAAGAGGTCAAAGGACCAGAGAGGGGGAGACAAGAAAATAGGATGGGAATGCCAATGCTTAGATTCAGGGCAGAAGATAACCATGGGGAGGGGAGCGGTGGCAGCTGGCACCACCCTCTCCCAGGACCTCAGCCTGTGCCAGTTGATACCAGTTGATACTACGTTGATGCCAGGTTTCTGCAATGGCCAGTGCGTTAAGCATTTGTAACCCAAGCCCTCGCTCCCAGGTCAAGGTACTGGGAACTAAAAGAACTAAGTCATCAAAGATATTTTACTTCCTAACAGTATTTTACCTTCCTCTTTCTTTTCACTATCATTTCTGCCCTCTCTCTTCCTCTTATTCTTCTCTCTGGCTTTCTCCTTTCCACGTTCTCTACCTTCGGAATTTCCTTTCCACCTTCTGCCTCTATCTCTGGAGTAAATGTTCATTTTCTCCAAGCCTCTCAGAAAACTTTGAAAAAAGAAAAGCATACAGTATTCTGCCTTTACACACCTCTACTAAGTTTCTGAGTCTACACGTTTTGGCTCAGAAACATTGGTAGGAGCCACAACTCCTTTATAAAGTTCTAGTCTGTCCAATGACGACCCCCCCCCCAAAAAAAAAAATGCTGTTGTCAAAGGAGTTAAGAATTCCTCTAATAGAACTCTTTCATCAGGAAGGAGGAAACTGAAATCCAGATGTAAAGAGATTTGCCCAAGGTAGCAAGTATTAGACTTAAGGTTTGAAACTTGATTCCTCCCTACCAAACCTAAGGCTCTTTCTACACACCGCTTTTGCTTTTGGATCCTGATTGGGTTTTCATAGATTTCAGTTCTGGCAAAGTGGAGATGTCATTTGCAGTTAAACTTTGCAATTTAAGACCCTATTTTATTTATTATTTCCTTTTTATTATTACTATTACCCACAATACTGGCCAATATGGTAGACAATAAAAAAATAACTTCCATTTATTCCAGCTTTTAAAGTTACAAATCACTTTATATACATTGTCACTTGTTTCTCACAATAACCCTATGCAGGTCAGTAACCATTTATTGAATGCCTGTTATGTTCCCAACATAAGAAGTAGGGAAGATATTATTAGCCCATTTGTTACAAACAAAGAAACAGGACATACAGAGAAGTTAAATGACCTGTCCAAGGTCACATAGCTAATATATAGCAGGTCTCTAACCCAGTCCAGGGGCTTTTATACCTCTCAGACTAATAAACTAGGGGGAAAGCAGAGAGGTCAAAGGTAGTCCCTGCCCTCAGGTAGCTTACAATCTCCTTGGCAATGTTTATCACAGAATCTCAGAATTGAAAGAGAATTCAGAGGCTATCTAGTTCAACCTAAACCTAAATGAGACTTCTATCTACAACAAAGCTAACAAGTGGCTCTCAAACCTTCGTCTGACAACCTCTACTGAAGGCAAACCCAATACCTCCCAAAGTAGCTCATTCCATGTTTGGATGCCTCTTTGTTTTAGGAAGTTTTTCCTGAGAGCCATTCTAAATTTGTCCTTTTTGTTGATTGCATATGAAAAAAATTTATATTGACTTTACCTACCCATGAACAATAAATATTACTTCAATTTTGGGGTTTTTTTTGCTTTTTGGATAGGGGGAGGCTGGGCAATTGGGGTTAAGTGACTTGCCCAAGGTCACAGGGCTAGTAACTGTTAAGTATCTGAGGCCCCATTTGAACTCGGGTCCAGATCACTGCGCCACCTAGCCACCCGATATTACTTCAGTTTAAAAGTCCTTTTTGTTACAACTTCTACCCATTATTCCTGACTGCCTTCTGTGGTCTATCAGAAGGGTGCTAGTTTTTCTTCCAGCAGAAGCCCTTCAAATAAATACCTGAAGACATTTGGTCTACTCCAGGCTAAGCATCCCATTACCTCTCAACCCACCGCCCTAGTACAGGCCTTCATCACCTCTGCCCAGAGCATTGCAATAACCTTCTAATGGGTCTCTATATCTGAAGCCTCCTCCCCATTCCAACTTGTCTAAGCTACCAAAGTGATTTTTTTAGGATGCAGTTGTTACTATGTCATTCCCCTGCTCAACAGTGGCTCTCAATTATCTCCATGATCAAATAGAAAATCCTTTTGGATATTGAAAGCACTTCACAATACCGTCCCTGCCTACCTTCCCTCAGTAACTCTACCATCTACCTACAGTGGTCTACTCACTGCTCCTTACATAGAACAATCCACCTCTGACTCTGTCTTTTGCACTGACTTTCCCCACAGGGCTGAAATTCTTTCCTTCCTGACATCTTTCTCCTAACTTCCTTGGCTCCCTTTAGATTCAACTCATTCTTACCCTCTGCAGAGAGTCTTTTTGGCTCCTCTCCCCTTTTCCCTACAAGTGTCTTCCCCATGTAGTTATCATGCAATTAGACTGTTTATATCTTGTGTATGTTATTTGAATGTTGTCTACCACATTTAAAGCTCTTTGAGAGCAGGAACTGGTTTTCTGAGGACAGTGTTTTCCTGGCATATAAAAAACAATTAATAAATACTTGGTGATTGATTCAACCAGTCCTTATGTGGTATTGATTCCATGTGCTTTTACCATTTTTTCTTTCCTCTTTATTTGTTCTCCCACTAACTGATGTCTTTCCTAAAATGTGGGACCAGAACTAAATCTGATACCCCAGATATGATTTATTACTTCTCTAATCCTGGATATTATGCTTCATATTCCATGAACATATTCAATGTATTTGACTTGCCATATCTCACAGTATTGACTCATAGGAATTTTTATGGTCCACTAAAACCCCAAGATCATCTTTTTTTTCCAGATGAATTACTATCTAGGTATATCTCCTTCACCTTGTATTTGTGAAGTTGATGTCTTAAACCCAAGTGTAAGATAATTTCTAGCCTGTTAAACGCATCATTTTAGATTCACCCCAACGATCTTTCCTGTCAGAATTGTAGGAGGATCATAGATGTAGAGCTGGCAGAAACCTTAGAAATCCAATTTTCTTATTTAACAGATGAGAAAACTATGACCCAGAGAACTGAGCATATTTTACCTACAGTAACACAGGTGGTATATAGCAGAGCTGGGGGTTTTAACACAAGTACTCTGGCTTCAAATATAGCATACTGCCTCCTACAAAGATTTTTGGATCCTATACCATCCAATATGTTAACTATCTTCTCTCTCAGATTTATGTCACTTACAAATTTAATAAGATACCCCCCCATGCTATTATCCAAGGCATTGAAAAAAATGTTAAACAGCACAGGACCAATGACAGACACCTAGGACACTCCACTTCCAAGTTTAACCAGAGTCATTATGACTATACTAAGTGATGGTGAACTTTGGATCAGCTTTCTGTATAAGCTGAAATAAAAACAAACTTTAGGCTCTTTTTTAAAAACACCATTTTTTTTTCTTCACATGTTCAATTTTCAGGAGCAAGTGACAAATAAAAACTGACATTTACATAGCATGTTAAAGCTTACAAAGTACTTCCCATAAATTATCTTATTTGATTATCACAACAACCCAGTAAAGGAATCCTCAGGGTCAGAAATGGAGACATTTGCCCATGATCATTGTGAAAGTGGTTGAATGAAAGAAATAAGAGTGAAACTCTTTTCAATACACTGTAGTACTCCTATGAGGCCATGCTGTCCTAGGATTCTCTGAAAAGTACAAAAATGAACCCTAAACATAAATAATTATTAACTTTTAAAACCAAGGGTTGGGTGAGGTTTGAGGTTTGTTTTTTATTTAAAATAGCTTATATTATCACCTATATTATTTTAAACTCAAATACTTATTAATATTTAATTAATTGATTAATCAATCAATAACTAATAGCTTCATCTATTCTAGTTGGTAAGTCTAGATGGTAAGTTTCTTGAAGAGAAGGATCACAACTTTTCTTTCATAGAGAGGTATTTTGACATGGTAGTGTTGGAGACATGCAGTCAGCAAGACCTGAGTTCAAACATTGCCTCTGACACTTCATACCATTATGACCTTGGGCAAGTCATTTTAAGTCTATGAGCGTCCAGCAACTCCAAGATTTGTCCTACGAGTTGAAAACTAACAAAATCTATTCTGCTTGGCAAAAGGAATGCCCACATCAAAGGGATCCTTAGTTATCTCATAGTTATCCAGTATGCCTTATAGTACTGATCACATAGTGTAAAATCAATAAATACCTAGAACCACAACATTTGGGAGCCAGAAGGGACTTTAGCGATCATAGATAGTAGCTTTAGAACTGGAAGTCATGTAGTTGAGTCTTTTCATTCTATGGATGAGGATATTGAGGCCCAGAGAGATGAGTAGATTTGTGCAAAGTCATATAAAGTGGTTAGTAGAAGAGCCAGGACTAGAACCCAGGCCTCCTGCTACTTTCTGCCATGATTTTCTGTCATTACTGATTTATAGACTGATTTATGCCCTTGATTTAACTGAGCTCCAACATGAGGTAGTCTTGGGTCTCTGAGAAAACCAAGCAGCCAAAGGTCATGGTAGGGAGGACTTAGTAGATTCCATGTCAAAAGACCTGGTTTTAGATCCTGCTTTCATGCACTAATTATCTGTGTGACCTTTGAGCAAGTCACTGAACTTCTCTGAGTCAGTCTCCTCTTCTGTGAAATAGGGATAATACTTTTTCTCCCTCACAGGGTTGTTTTGAAGATCAAAAGAAATAACATGAATAAAAGCTCTTTGTATAAACTGCATAGTAGTACTAGTAAGCCACAAGTTCTGAAGTGAGGTTTGGAAAAGAATCCTTTGTCTCAGAATTTTTATTTATTCCTACTACCCATTCTAGAACAATAGGAAAGGGAGTGTATAAGGTGTAGCTTGGTGGTGAGGTGGATAGAGTGCCCAGCCTGGGGTCAGGAAGAGTTATCTTCTAGAGTTCAAATCCAGCCTCAGATACTTACTAGGCGTGTGACCCTGGGCAAGTCACTTAGCTCTATTTGCCTCAGTTCCTCATCCATGAAATGAGCTAGAGAAGGAAATGGCAAACCACTCCAGGATTTTTGCCAAGAAAACCCCAAATAAGGGTCATGAAGAGTGGCATGACTGAACAACAACACTCTGTTATATAGTAACATAAATAACATTTTATGAAAATAGTCATATTTTCATATATATGTATATGTGATTGGCATTGTTTTCCATATTTTTGAAAATCTCTTTAATGTCTGACTCAATAGAAGACAGCGGGATTTTCATATCTGCTGCTGCATTCATTCTAATTTAATTTGGTATTTTAGTTGAAATACATGAAGAAAATCCAACCTCATCCAGATTACGTAGTTACTGAAAAAGGGAGGAATGTTTTAGCAGGCAAATGACATCTTTGTACTTTACCAAAATAGTTTTGGCCTCAGAAACCCTCTGAAATGGTCACTCTGACTCCCCACCCACCCAGCAAAAGTCCATAAATCACACATCAAAAATTGCTTTTCTAAAACACAGTCCTAATTCACACTTTAAAGTTTGCAAAATGCATTCTTCATGTAAGGTAAGGAATGCAAATCATATTGTCCCCATTTTACAGATAAGGACAATAAGGCTTGGATAGTTAAGTGACTTTCCCAAGGGGCAATACTAGATCTCAGACCTAGGTACTTTGATTTCAGATTCAATACTTTCAGCTCATTGTATGAACTTCCTTGAGAAGATTCTATATATTAAGATGTTGCTTTGTGCATATTTCCTTCTTTTTTTCCAAAGCTTCTTCCAAGGAGTAGCACAAAGATTTCCGCTGAGCTACAGCTCATTTAAGGCTACTTTAGGCTTTAGTCCTTTTTTCCATGCTGATATAGGAAAAGGGGTCAAAGAAGAAATTGTTTTAGTTTGTCCTTTACCAGTTCAGCAGACTGGATCTTGTTGACCTCATTGGTCAATGGCAGAGTTTTATCTAGGTGAAAGATGAGTTTGGCCCTTGAAGGACCCTTTCTTGTTGGATCGGTTTATGCTGTCCCTGGGCATTTGGCATCCTTGTAACTCACAGGCCTCATTTTGAGGCTTCTGCTTGTAGAGAGAAAAAAAAGAAACTGCAAATCACTTCCTGATGTAAATTAAGTGGGCTTCCTGGGCATCCTCAGCCTCCAAATATGATTTGAATTGGGCACCTCAGGGTCTGGAGATGTGATTTCTGAGTAGGGAGCAACTATTATCATCAGATTTAAGCAGATCTAGAAGTAGGGGGCAACTATTATCATCAGATTCAAGCTTCATTTATATACTAGGAAACTGCACCCTTTTAAAGGATAAATCTATCTGGAAGGAAAAGGGAAAAAAATTACCTGGAGAGGACTTGGTGTAATGACTCCAAGGTATGTATATGCTTACCAAAGTTGCCTCAAATTGTCCGTGAAAAATGCCCTTTTAAATATGTTAGAATCATGGGATCCCAGAGTAGGACAACCTCAGAGGTCAATATGGTCCAATCCATTCCCTCTATGCTCTCTTTGATGGTTGCCTTCATCCAGCTTCCACTTGCCAGTCTCCAATTTAAGAGAACCCACTACCTCTGGAGGTGGCACACTCTATTTTTTGCTCAAGTCTGGTTGTCAGGAAGTGTTTCCATATACTGGGCGTAAATTCTCTCGCTCCACCTCCCACAGCTGCTCACTGGTATACAATCTGGGGTGAAGTAGATTAAATGTAATCCCTCTTTCATTGATCAGTCAGTCAATAAGAATTTATCAAGCACCTATTATGTGCCAGGAACGATGTTAATGTTAATCTCAAGGAGCTCACATTCTAATACATGGGAGAAGTACATATATAAATACATACAGCATAAACACAAGGTGAATACATACAAAAATACAAAATAGTTAAATGTAAAGTAGTTAGGGAAGGAGGGTACTAGAAATTGGTGGGGATCAGATAAGGCTTCATTAAGAAAATGGTTCTTGAGCTAATAAAGGGAGAAAAGAACTCTGAGGCACAGGTAAGGAGGATCAGCATTCTAGGCTTGAAGGGCAGTTAGTTCAAATACTTAAAAATAATTATTTTGGCCCTCTTGAGTTTTTTCCTTAGTTCCTTCAGCAAATCCTGAGACAGCATGGAAAAATCAGCTTCTCCCTAGTTCAGCTGCTAAGTCTCCATAGCATATATCTGATAGAAAAGGAGGAGGAATAAATGAACAGGAAGGAGGAACCATATTTAATTCACTTGTCCCTGGTAACTATTATCAGCTGCTCTCTGCACCTAACCCATAAGTGGATATTCATCTTGGGAACCCTTTCAGAGACATCTTTCTCACTTTCAAGGTTGGATTGTTAAGTGCCAGAATTATTTAGGAATACTGTAACTTTCCTATTATCAATGTTTCTCAGAAGCAGTGAGCTCCTATAGACCTTAGGTCTAGGACACTGCAAAGGATGAACATTAATTCTTTCTAGTCTCAAGGGAACTATTTTAACACTAATTGACTAAAGGGTACCCCTAGAGGCTCACTAACTTATGAACTGGCAGAATCTGGCCAACTCATTTATCCTCTCTCAATATGCTAGTGTGATACGTAGTGGGAAAACAAAAGCTCCCTCTCATTTTCAAGAGAAGTAAAAACTTGAGGTCTATTTGTGCCCTCTTAGCTCAGGGAAGAATCAATGGACACATTTCTTGGGCCAGTGGATTATTCACTGGATGATTCTGTCTCCAAAGTCAGCGCCCTTATTGTACCTGTTTTCATGGGATCCTCTATCTGACTGGAGAAGTAGCTTCCCAGCAATGGTTCCAATATAGCCTTGTTAAGGGCTTCCACACTCTGTAGTGTTAAGAGCAAATGGGGAATTCACAGCAAGATGTTTTACTCCAAGAGGTAGTAAACATAAAGACCAGAAGTTATTAGTTTAGAGCATTTGATGGAAATCTTATAAGTAAGCAATGAATCTAGTGCACTCCAGATGCATTTTAAGGTCAAGCATGTCGGTGCGTCAATTCAATTTTAAAACATATGTGTGTTATTACTTTTATTTTTTCAAAATACTAGTAAAATGAGGATGGTGATAATGGGTATAGAAAGTCCATGCTGCTGTTGGCTAACAGAGCACCTCGGAAACCTTATATTCATCAGCTGCTTTCCATCAGTAAATTAAAGAGAAGGCATGGCTATTCCAAAGAAAGAGTGAGCTTGCAGATTCAAAGGGAGAAAGATACAGTGAAAAATGACCAGGTGAATGAGATCAACCCAGAAATCAGCAAGTGAAGTAAATTACTAGGGTTTGGTTCTTCTGTTGGCATATCCTGATAGGTTCGTTGCCCCACCTGGCACACAGGAAACATCTAGACAGTGTGTTTAAGGATTCCTTCCTCTAGCCACAGTTCTTATAGTTTGCCTTAACACTTTCCAACTATCCACTCTCCTTCCTAGATGGCAAATCAGCTGATTTTAAACCCTCCACAGTCTCCTCCAATTCATCATTTAACGATGAAGTTGATTGGTAACCTGACAGGACCTGTTCTCTGGCTCACTATTTTCTCAGGTTGCAGTTGTCTCAGGCTTAGGTGCAAAATGATGGAAAATGGTCAGACTTGGAGAAATAAAGTTTCTGTGACCCTCATATGTATGAAATGTCACCAAGTGAGTTTTTTGTTTCCTTTAGCACTTCCATACATTTTCAGTAGCTCAGATTGCCAGAAGGCCTAATCTGTGCTCTTAAGCAAAGGATCAGAATTCAGTCTCACTCTATTATATAGGTTTATGTTTGAGTTCTGAAAAATATGCGGCTACAACCACCCTCTCTGTCCTGTCTAGTAGTACTCAAGTATTTTTTTTTCCTTCCAAGAACATAATGGCATCCATCTAAAATTCATGAGTCCTTTTTTTTTTAAATAGATCAAAATCTTCTTCCTCTTCTGCCTCACAGTTCACATCTTAAAGTTGAGATAAACTCAAGGTAGACTGAAGGGGTCACTTTGATAAATGCTTCTCTTTTCCCCATGCTGCTTCTTTCATGCCAAGAGGGAACAAATTAAAATACAAGGATCTAAAAGTAAGGTGAGAAGATGAGGTTCAATTTAGAAAACATACAAACTAATACCTCTGAAGCAACAAAAACTTGAAACAGAGTCAGTCAAAGAGAAAAACTTAGGAAATAGTAATACTGAAAGAGACCTTAGGGGACAGCAAATTAGATCCAAGTTTGTAATGGGAAATGGCAGCAAAAGAGGTCAATACAATTTGGGGTTGCTAATACTAAAGTATCATGTCAAAGAGCACGGAAAGGATAGCCCCAACTTTCTCACTCTCCATTTCTCATCTGAATGGCCTTGAAATACTGTATTTGTTTTGGGCACCTCATTACTATAGAGACAGAGAATAACTGGAAGAAGAGGAAAAACAACACAAATGATTAAGGCCTGAAGGGATTTTCTTACGAGAAAAGATTAGACGAACTGAATATAGACAGCTTGGCCAAGCAAATACTAAAGAAGGGGTAGGAGTTAGTTGGGGAGGGGGGAGAGCTGAGAGATACTACAGTGGAAAGGAATATCTAAAAATATAGAAAAGCTATAAGCACCAAGGGAAGAAGGAGGCTTGCACAGAAGTGGAATAAAATTAAGTGGGAGAGAGAGGAATGTAGGATGTCAAGGGATTCACTACTTCTTCCTAATGCAAAATACTAATTTAGGTGAGTTTCCCAAGAAAAATGGTGGATGTTGCTATGCTTTGAAATTTTTCCAAATAAAGTCAGGTTAAGAAGCAAAAGTGGCTGGAATCTGTCAAGTACATGAATACTTGTTCAGTTTTCTCAATTCTAATTTCAAGAAAAGAGAATGTCCACTACACTCAGCAGCAATGATATCCAGGATTAATTAACACCTTCTTTCCCAGTAAATGTCATTGTAAGACTAAATAATTAGGAAAGAAAGAGTAAGATGTCCAGGGGAAAAAAATAATTGTGTAGGTAAATTGATCAAAGTTATCTTTATTCTACATCATTCAGCTTCAAGCATCTTATCAATCAGGCATACATTCCAAGGCTCTGATGCTTCCAAGATGTGGGAAACCAAGTAATGAATATCATGGAGAGTACCTGTGTAGTATTAAACTCATTAGACCCATTACTTGCTTCCTAATGAATATGTCAGGGCATCTAGGTAGCACAGTGAATAGAGAACCAGCTTGGGAGTCAGAAAGACCCTAGTTCAAATCTGGCCTCAGACACTTACTAGCTAGGCAAATCATCGAGCCCTTTTTGCCTCAGTTTCTCATCTGTAAAATGAATTGGAAAAGGAAATGGCAAACCACTCCAGTATCTTTGCCAAGAAAATCCCAAATGGGGTCATGAACAACAAATCAATTTGTCCAGGAACAAGGGGGAAAAATGAAGTGAGCCAAAGAAAAATGTTCCAAAGTCCTCATTGTGTGTCTATCCACATGGTCTGGCTTTCCCAGATGGGGTCCTGCCAGTCAAGCTGCCCATACACAGTAAGAGTGAACTGATTTAGTCATTTCCTGGGCAATTTGGAAAGATGAAAGCCAGAGTTTCTATTGACCCCTTCCTGGGACCTCCAGTCCTCTATCTTAAGGCTCCAGCTCTATAATACTATGGTAGGCAAACTCATGAGTGAGCAGTACTCACTCATCTTTGAGAAACAGTTCATGGCTGGAGGGGTAGGGAAAGGAAGGGAATAAGTATTTATATATCATCTACCATGTGCTAGGCACTGCACTAAGTACTTTACAAATATTATCTCATCTGATCTCACGATCCCCATTTTAGAGTTGAACATGAGGCACAATTTGATTTGTCAAGGTTATACAGCTAGTTAGTGTATAAGGACAAATTTGAACTTAAGTCTTCCTGACTCTAGGCCCAGAGCTCTATTCCATGCACCATGTAGCTTTCTCATTGCAGTCTCTATCTGCAGCCTTTATTAAATAGAATGTCATTCCCTAAGAAAGGCTAAGCCCTTATTAGTGTTTTTAAGCACTTTGACCATATCCTCTGGTTTTGGAGTACCCTAAGATATTTCAAGAGCATTCAATGAAGTCCTCAACAAAATAAAATTAATGTGGGGGGTGTCAGGAGGTGGAGGTAAGGAGAGAGAACATTCCACTCATAGAGATGGGATATGCACTATCATGCAAAAAATGGCAAGAAGATTAAAATTGTTGGATTGGAGAGAGGATGAAGGAGAATGATGTGTAAGACAACTGGAAAAATAGGAAGCTGACAGGTTGTGAAGAGCTTTAAATGCCAAACAGAGGAGTTTAGATCCTAGAGGTTCAGATCTGAGAGGTAAAGGGAACAACCACTAGGATTTCAGAAAGCAGGAGAGGAGTGCGGCAGGGAATGATAACAAAGCTAACATGTAGGTCTTCAACTTACTGACTTCAGTTGTCTTACTTTGTCAGATGACTGAAATAGATTGGATTGAAGAAAGACCTGAGGTGGGACAGCTGATTAGAAGGCTATTGGAGTACTCTAAGCTGTGAAACATAGGAGAGATATAGAACCATAGCTTGAGGAAGAGGTAGGGCTAAGTAAAGGTTTAGTCATCATTCTGGGAGACCTGGGAATGTTGGAGGGAGAGAAGGAGCCAGTAAGTAAAAAGGAATTGAAGATGAGAGGGTAATAAGGAAAAAATCAAAGAGCAAACATCTAGAGAAGATAGGAGGGGAGGGGTTTACACACACACTCACACATCCTGTATGTCTTAGACATATTTATTTGCATGTTGTCTCACCTGTTAGACTGTGAGCTCCTTGAGAGCAGAAATTGTCTTTTGCTTTTCTTTGTATCCCCAGTGCTTAGGGCTTCATACTTAGTAGGCATTTAATAAGTGCTAATTAACTGACAAAAAACATAAGTGAAAAGATTAGCCTTGGCAAGAAGAAGGCTAACTGCTTTATCAGACACTGGGGCAAAGGGAGTAGAATGGAAAATGATGAAGAGAATTTTTGAGAAGTAAAATGTGGGAAAAGATGGAACTCAGGAGAGAGGCCTCTATTTTCTCAGGAAAGGAGGAGGTGAAGTCCTCTACTGAGAGGGCCAGCGGAGGTGATAAAGGAGATCTGAGGAGAAGGTTCTAAATGTCTGGAAAGGCAAGTATGACAGAAGGCCCATCAGTGAAGAATAAGAGGGTTGCCATGCAGCAGCGAGAGCCCAGTTGAGATTATTTGCAGTAAACCTAGTAGCATGGTTGAATGACTTTCCAAGAGTATCCAGCAACATGTGAGAAGCATTTGGTAGGAGTAATCCAGGTTTTAAGTTTGGGAAGGCATGACTGACAGGATAAGGAGACAAAGGATTTAAGGGCAGTTGATAGTATTTCCTTGACATGATCAACCATAGGGTCAAAATGTATTGACAGAAACCAAGCTGTATTCATACACGCATACATACATCACACACACACACACACACACACACACACACACACATACACACACACAATTACTAAAACATGAACTTATTGAGGGCAGTGGCCATTTTTCATTAGTATACCCTAAGATTCCAACACACCAAGTATTGACTGTCAGAAATCAGGATGGTCTCTGCAAAGTCCTATCATCCTGCTCACCCTTATCATATATCCTGAGTTAATCTTCATGAAGTAAACCTTATCCCAGGAGTATTTTTTTCCTTTTGTACAGTAAATTCTCTTATGATTAGAGAAAATGAGTCCAGTTGTTGCTAACGAACAGCTTGTCTAATTTAGAATATTCTTTTGAGGCTCTTATGAAAGACTTAAAATGATCTGACATGACATCCATCTGAGAAAGAACAGTCCTTCTAGGAGGCAAGGGAATGGACTATATTACCATAGAGAATACTCCCATAGCTAGCATTTTACGGTCAAGAATTAGATGCACACCCATGCAAATTGGAAACATTTCATATATCACTACAAGTGGATTTTCCCCAAATAATTATTACAGCTAAAATTCTATGAGGTTACGGTGACTGATTCATAGATGATGTCACCTTTCCATTTACCCAATTCCAGAGAAGAGAAAAGTGGGGGAGGGAAGAAGGGAGGAAGGGGGGAAAGGAATAGAGGGAAGAAGGAAGCACACCAACTTATGAGTGTTGCTAAATGTCTAAAGGGCAGCTAGGTGGCACCGCAGATATAGTGCCAGACCTGGAGTCAGGAAGACCTGAGTTTAAATCTGGCCTCTGACATTTACTCATTGTATGACCCTAGGCAAGTCACTTAACCCTGTTTGCCTCTCTTTTATTATCTATAAAATGATCTGGAGAAGGAAATGACGAACCACTCCAGTATCTTTGCCAAGAAAACCCCAAATGGGGTCACGGAGAGTCAGACACAACTGAAAAACAACAAAGATCTAGACAAGAAGTCATATAGATACTTGACCAATAGAAAAACACTAAAACAAGAGCCAGTGGAATGAAGTGGTGTGGATGAAATTGGCAAGCAGGTGAGTTTGCTGAGATCAAACTGATAAAAGCAAGATTAATAAGGGTCTGAAACCTAACCAGTCATGTAGCATTAAGAAAGGTTTTAAAATCGATGCTTGTCTGACTAGCTTAATAGTACCTAATCTTGCCTTTTGAAGCTTGAAGACTTGGTGGTCTTAATCAACTGAAATAAAATGAAGTAAAATATGTTGACTTTTTTGATTATTACTCTTAATTAATGACCATATATCTCCTTGCTAATTTGGAAAGAGAAGCAACCCAAGAGGACTGGCCTGCCTATATGGTTTGTTGTTACTGTCACTCAGCTGCAAAAATCAGACACCTTTGGTGCTTGAGAAGTAGCAGATTCACAGGGACTTTGTCCATGCTAAAAATAATGTCAACTCATCTGTCCTTGAAAAGAAAACAGTTGTCAATGTGCCATTCAGGTTGTGTAGCACTCTACCCTGCAGATAAAAAGAATGCAGAAGGGGAAATACAGTAAAGGAGGAATCATGAATCCAGGGGAATCTTACCTTCCTGTTTTTATCCAGATTGGAAATTTCATTCATGTAGGGAGTGCTCTAGTTCATTGTTTCAGAGAGAGATGGAAAGGATCTCAGAAGTCCAACACCCTGATTTTGCAGATGAGGAAATTGAGAGCTAGAGAGATGAAGTCACTTGGTCAAGGTCAAAGAGTGGCAGACGAATTTAAATTCAGATCTTCTAACCCCAAACCCAGCTCTCTTTCCAATATATTGTGTTTTCCAATATATATTATGATGCATTGTGTTGTTGTGGGGGACACTAAGCATAAAGCATGAACTCTACTCCCAAGGAGAGAATGATGAAAGTTGATCTTCAGATCCTCTTTATAAACCTTTTATTTCCCAAACTCCTGTAATGATTCCCACCTTCAAGGAGTTCTCCAGGCAAACTGAATCGATTCTGTTTTGAAATAGCTGGCCACTGTAATTTCTTAAATGTCTTGTCCTTAAATTTCAGAATGGAACAATGATTAGTGGTAAAATGATATTGGTGTAGTGGCTAAGGACAAAGTGCATCTCCCAAAGACTAGGAAGAATATATTTGACCAAAGACTTTTTTTCACCTGCCTGAGAGCATTTAAGGTGAAAATGGAGATAGACTAGAGAAAGATGCCTAGGTTAAACTATAAATCCAAATAACATGAAGAGCACCAGATTAGAAAGAAGGTTAACAGTCAAAGTGATCCCCAGTAACTCACAGAACAGTAATAATTAATAGAGTTGGCAATGAAACTTATAATCTCGGATATCTATGTAAAGACCAGAAATAAAGGGAATTTGAGATTTTAATAAAAGTAAATACAGCCTCACAAATACTACCAAGTTTCCTGATAAACTCATGATTCATATATGGCAAAGGAAAATTATATTTTATTTAAAAGAAACCAGTGTGATTAATGATGAAATGAACTAGCACTGCAGGTCGAAAAGCTAGTTATCTGTGTAGAAATCCATGAACCCAAGGGAGGAGGAAAGGGTACATAATGTTTGTGTATGGTTAAAAAGTAAACAGCAGTGATACACAAGAGGGTATCACAGACCACCCAGTCAAATGGAGAAAATGGATGATGAGTTATTGGTACAGATAACAAAAGGTGCAAAAGCAAAATATACAGATCCATAAGATGATGTTTGCTTCAAAAGCTCAAGTGTTTTGGGGGGAGACATGCATCTTTGGGGATTTTCTGATTTTGTATTCTTTCTCTTTAAGCTAACCTACTAGTCCTAATGTATTGTAAGTTCAGGCATCCGTTTGGAATGTTTTCTGTATCATAGGAATCCACTGGAGAAATTTCAGGTTTCTTATTGCCACTGGGACCCATTCAAGAAATTTTTAAATGGACGTCTAGAGTGCCCTATGGTTTTGTAAGGATCTGTTGGAGAGATTTATGAATTGTCTATGTGCTGAAGAGACACATTAGAAGAATTTTCACCCAGGACAGTTTGTTTTCTTACCCAAAGGTGACAGGGTATCTTCCAGTAACTAGTTTCCCAATCCTTGTTTGGGAGTGCCGCTTGTATTGTAGAGCTCATATGGGAATCAGATTTATCTTCTGAGAGGAGGGCCTGTTTTATTCTTTCTTTTCACTTTTACTATTTTCATTTGGGGATTTTTTCCCCTAATTTCAAGACAAAAAATAGCCTGTGAGAATTTTGTAAAACATTGTTATGGAATTTGAATGACCATGAATTGGGAGTGAGTATAACATCCAAGTCCAAAAGCTGAGGTAGGTCTGGACCCTCCAAAACCTGGTAATTTACAGATTTTTCTAAGAACTGTGCTAGATAGAATGGCTGAGACTCTCCACTACAAAGCAGCAACAAGGCATGTGAAACAAGGCATGAGCTTCCCCAAATCACCAAAAAGCAATCCAGAATAAAGAATGTAAACAAATGTTCTAGGAGTACCCCATCTTATCTGCTGAAGACAGAAAGTATTTAACTGTAAGAGAGAGGGGGAGAAGAGAAAAGGACAGTAGAGGGTAGAGATAGATCAGGGGAAGCACCTGATTGAATTGAGTAGCTTTCTTAAGCAACCTTATAAGAATATGAAGAAAGTTTCTAAACAACTTGCTATCATAATAAAGTGTAAACTAGGTTAGTTGGTAATCAAATTGAAAGGGTTTCTCAGTTAACTTGATAGGATTGTGAGATGTTGGTCAATGGATGAAGGCAACTGATGGGCCACAGGAAAATACTAATCATTGGCTAAAAGGATCAACGACACCTGTTGAGGTCTAGATAAAAGAGCAAGCTAGACTTAAGTGACTTAGCAGAGTACAATAGGTGGGGTAGGGGAAACAGATTTCTCTTTTCTTCTCTGCCTTTCTCTCTGGCAATGGAGACTTGCAGCAGTGTGAGGAGGAATTCAAGGGCATTGCTTCCTGAATTCAAGTTTCTTATAGAACATTCCAGGGTATTTGTTGCCAGAAGCAGGCATTCATCTCCTCCAGAGATGGCAGACCTCACAGCTGCAACTGTAAGTGAGCAGACGTGGGGAGGCTTCCTGCTGCTCCTGGGATAAGAGCTGTGGTTCTTTCTGAAAGAACCTAGTGGTGCCCTTGGCAAGGAAGTCAATTTGGCTGCAAGCTAGAAGCAGCTGAGCCTGCTGGCAACCTTCAGATCAATATGCCTAAAAGAGAACCATCTTAGCAGACCAACACACTAACCAAAACATCTTGCTTCAAGTTCCTGCAGCACAGGAGGTGTAGATTGCCCATCCACACCTGTTCCACACACATGAGCCCCTCTGGTGTGATCTCTCTACTTTTCACCTTACTGTAGACCACTGTCCAAGGTCACTTCATGACTATATACACTCAAGGACAAGTTCACCTCCCTTTGTAGTTGTCATTGTTGTTCAGTTGTGTCCAACTCTTCATGACCCCATTTGGCATTTTCTTGGCAAAGATACTGGAGTGGTTTGTCATTTCCTTCTCCAGCTTATTTTTACAGATGAGGAAACTGAGGCAAACAGGATTAAATGACTTGCCCAAGGTCACACAGCTAGTAAGTGTCTAAGGCCAGATTTGGACTTAGGACTTCTTGACTCCAGTCCTGGCACTCTATACACTGCACCACCTAACTGCCCATTTTCTCTAGCAGTCCTCAACTTCCTGACCTTTCATGTGCAAACCCAGGTGCTCAAAGTCTGAAAGGGACTTTGCCCCACATCCTTAAATGAAAAAAAAAAGGATGCATTTCCTTAACAAGGAGCTAAAAGCATACAAGGCACATACAAAAAAATGGCATATCGCCAAGGAAGAATCCTAAAGATTCTTTACACAGACCAATAAGAATAGTGTTAGAAAGCAGAAGTCCAGAATGAGCTAGGGCTTGTAAAAAAAAAAGTAAAGCTATAAACAAATAAATTTGCTAAAGACAAGAAAAAATAATTTTTTAAAGCTTTGTCTAGGGAAGGAAAAGAACGAAGAAGAGGTCAGCTCCTTGTTTTGGCCAAGAGGAATTAATGTAAACAGATAAAGAGGAAGCAGAACTAAATTATTTTGCCTTATCTTCTCAATAATACTTTCACTACCTACCTTCAAGGGTTTTTGTGAGGAAACCACCTAAAGCACTATATGATAGTGACTCATTATCATAGTGGTTTTGAAGAATGGTTTTCTGATTGAAAGAGAGAAAGGCAGTGTGAACAGAGCAGTAGTGCCAAACTCAAAGAGAAATGTTGGCTTACATAAGGCTCCTTGCTAGTCACAAATTGACTTAGAAAACCACATATTAGCATTGTCTCTGTTCTATTATATTTTTATTTATTTCAAAATCTATTTCCCAATTACATTTTGTTTGACACTTTTGGTTTAGAGCATAGACCATTTGGAATCAAATCCTGTCTCAAATACCTTCTAACTAGGTGACTTTTGGCAAGTCACTTAACCTCCCAAGGATTCTGTAAAATGAGGGATTGGACTCAATGGGAGCTTCTTTAGCTCCCTAAGGAATAATGCTTATTCCCCTCCCTCTCCCTCCTTTCACCTTTCTAATTCTAGGTCTATGAACCAGTGATGGGGGTGGGGAGGTTGGGAAGAGGAAGGCTAAAAGAGATTTTAAGTCCAAGATAGATGAGGAGACAGTAAGAGAAGATTTAAGAGCCCTAAATGAGTTCAGGTCGCCTGGCCAAGTCAAGATTTGCCCCTAGGATATAGAACCAAAGTTGTGAATGTGATTCATTTCTGAATTGCTATGAGTTGGTGCTCCCTTTCTCCCATCTGCGGCCAGGTTTGCAGCAATGGAGGTAGTTCCAGAGATGTGGGGTTACCAGAAGTCTTTCATGGTGTCAGCTGAAATCTTAGGGGCACAATGCTATGGGGAATAGGAAAAGAAGATCTGAAGCAAGAAAGACAAATCAGAATTCCTCAAGGCCAGATGAGATCAAAGACCAGATCATCAAACACAGAATCTAGGAAATCTGGGAAGATTAAAGATGAAGAGATGTGCCTAGATAACAAGGTGAAAGCACCTAGCTACCTAGAGTCAAGGGGATCTGAGAGAGCAGGGAGAATCAATAGCCCAAGGCCAAAATGGCCATTCATTCAGGAAAAGGATCTGGGTGAAGAGTTTTCTTGATTTGTTTCATTCAGTGAACAGGTTGTACCTGCAACTTTATTTCAGAGTATATAAGACTAGCCTCCTCCATTTTTTTCAGATGAACCCTAACTATGAACACCTTTCACTCACCTCCTCTGCCTTCTGAACTGAAGGCAGGCAATGTAAATAAATTTTTGAAGAATTGCAAAAACAGAAGAGGTATCAAAAAACAGACAAATGATGCTATGCTGATTTTTAATGCCCTGAAACTATAGACAAGTGACCTTGATCTCCTGTGATTTCCCCATCAGAATTCTACAACCTATTATTAAAGTGATGGCTTATGAACAATTGAAAATGAAAAGCAATGATCACTAGGGACAAGCATGGGTTTACTAAGGACCTGTCATGTGAGACTAGCTTCATTTCCTTTATTGGCATAATCACTATGTTGGCAGATAAGGGGTTTACTAGATTCCATCAAGGCATCTGACAAAGTGTATTCGCTTATGATAGTATTCTTAATGTTTAAGGAGCTAAAGAGTACATATTAATAAATCTATATCAGCTGATTCCCTGACATATTTTGGTGACAATAAATTTTTAAAGTTTTATTTCCCAATATAGATAAATAAAACTGTATCAGCCTAAAAGGTCTCTTGTGCTGAACCACAGGGATCTGTGCTCAGACCTATTTCACTCAATGTTTTTATGAGTTGAATGATTTACATTTATCAAATTGTGAGTGACAGGAAGCTGAGAGAGATAGCTATTGCATTGGGGGGGCAGAATTTTGATCCTGAAAGATGTCAACAATCTAGAATGATGGATACAAGGCCAGAACCTAAGATTGATTTTGGTGGAGTTCAGCATTGACTCCTATACTTCAGTTCTAGTGGGATAACATATGTAAAGCACTTCACAAGCAAGCCTTAAAGTGTTGTATACATGCAAGCTATTATTGTTGTTTTTAGGTTAAATATTGAAGGTCCAAGTATAGGGGTTGGGGCAGGGGTATGCTAGAGCCTTCTTATGCCAACTCTCTAGTTAACTTTTCAGTAAGAGCAATTACACCATAGAAATCAGCCAACCCTATGATTCAAAAGCTTGATTTATTGTCTTGTTGACTGTCTAGACTTAAGAAAGCGATGGAGAAAATTTAAATAATGCAAATTAAACTAAAAAAGTACATCCTGCATTTTCAGAGTGCCAATTGTTAAACATTTACCAGTACACCTCTAGAAGGGGGAAAAAAGACTAAACAAGGGATCATTTGGGGGGTGGGTGGGAAAGATACGGCTTTCAGTCAACTGAAAACTCAACAATAGTGAGTCACAAGAATGATATGATCTTGGGCTGCATTAATCCCAGTAAAGTGTCAAGATAAATAGAAGTAATTGTCAGATTGCATTTATCAAAACTCAAAAAACTAGAGTATTGTGTTTAGTTCCAGGAGCCATATTTTAGGTGGAATGTTAACAGGCTAGAGTACATTCATAGGAGGGTAACCAGGATGGAGGGAAGTATATATCAATGTATAGTCACATATGGATTAGTTGAAGAAGAGGGATATTTAGTCTAGATAAGAGAAAACTTAGGTGGGGTGTGATAGTTGCATATCCTATTTGGAGCACTGTTGTGTAGAAAAAGCAAGAGACAGGGGAGGGTAGGTGGTACAGTGAATAGAGCACCAGCCCTAGAGTTAGGAGGACCCGAGTTCAAAGCAGGGCTCAGACACTTAACACTTAAACATGTGACCTTGGGCAAGTCACTTAATCCCAATTGCCCTGCCTTCCTCCCTCCAAAAAAAGCAAAAGAAAAAAGCAAGAGACTTCTATGCCATTCTAGAGGGCAGAATTAGGATCATTGAGTGGAAATAACTGAGAAGCATATATCATTTTACATATCGATGAAAGAGCTTACTAACAGAATTATCTGAAAATGGACTGGGCACTCCAGTTTGACATGGGGTAATAAATTCCCCTCACTGGAGTCTTCCAGTGGACCATGTGGACGATGGGATTATCAGGTAGGGGATCAGATTAAATGACTTCTAAGACTCTACCCAGCTCTAATGTTCTATGATAACACAATTCCCCTAATTTCCAGGCTGGAAATCATTCTCAGGTCTCACTACTCCTTTTTGTCATGTGGTCACACAGTCAGTATATGTTAGAGAGAGGATCTGAACCCAGTACACCCTGACTCAAAGGCTAGTCCTCTAATCACTAAACAAAGCAAGTCTGACCATGTCAAGCCCCTTCCATTCAATAAACATGAGTGGCTCCCTATTGCTTCCACAGTAAAATATAAAATCCTGTATTTGGCTGTTAAAGCCCTTTATAAGTGGTCTCTTCCTCCATTTCCAGTTTTCTTATGCTTTACTTCCCTCCAGATACTCTATGGTATAGTAACACTGACCTCCTGCCTGCTCTTGCACATGGCACTCCATCTCCCAATGCCAGGCATTTTCCCTGCCTATCGCCCATGCCTAGAATATCGTTCCTCTTCATCTCTTCCTCCTAGCTTCTGTTGTTGCCTAGTTAAAGTCCCATCTTCTTCAAGAAGCCTTTCCCCATCCCCCTTCAACTTAGCACCTTCTTTCTGAGATCATCTCCAATTGATCCTGCCTATATCTTGTTTGAACATAGTTATTAAACCATGCATTCCTTAAGAGTCCTAGATAGGGAATATTTTTTTGGCCTTCCTTTGTATCCTCATTACTTAGCACAGTGTCTAGTCTCCTGAGGATTTTCAGTTTGGGAGAAAGAGAAACTGGTGATTCCTGGGCTATATGATGATGATTTTTATTCTGACCCTTCCAGAGGGCTGTGCACTGTACACAAAATACAGTCACTGTCGCAAATGGCTTCCATTTTCAGAGTCAAGAGAACTAGTGCATGAATAAATAGAGAAATACAAGCAAGACTCTCAAAAGATTGTTTGGCACTTATTTTTCTTTTCCTGGAGAGACTAGAATGGAGAGATTGAACAGGATATGGGCGGGGAGAGAGGAAAGAATAATATTTAGATAAGGTAAGGATAAGAAGTGATTAAGTATAAATGAATGAACAAAGGTTAGATAAAAGTAAGCTTTTGGTTGCAAAATTTATGGGTCATCAGAAAATGCTAAAACAAGTCTTTTGGGTGGTATAGTAGATAGAATGTTAAGCCTAGAGTCATGAAGACATGAATTCAAATCTAACCACAGACACTTATTAGCTATATGACCCTGGGAAAGTCACTTAACCCTGTGTCTGCCTCACTTTCCTCAACTATAAAATGAGGGTAGTGATAGCCCCGACCTCCTACAGTTATTGTGAGGATCAGGTGAGTTAATATTAGTAAATTACTTAGCACAGGCCTAGCACATGGTGTTTCAGTGTTTTCCTTCCTTCTCTGAAAATTTTGAATAAAAGGGCATGCAGGTGTCTCTAGAGGCTGTAGGGTACAATGGAAAGAATCTTGGAGTTTGAGTCTCTGCTCCCTCATTTACTAGCTATGTACCCCCAGGCAAGTCCCTTAGCTTCTCTATGCCTCAGTGTTCTCATCTTTAAAATGGGGATAATATCACTTGCATTAGCAACCACATCCAGTTGTTCTAAGGAAAGCCCTTTGTAAACTTCAAAGCACTCTATTGATTTGAGTTCTGATGATGAAAATGATTATTTCAATACTTCAACAGGCGCATGCTTTCATCAATGTGGGTATTCACTCCAAAGGAACAGATTAAAACCCATCGATGCCTTCTCACCTGGAACGATTCTTATGGGACTATATCCTCCAGAAAAGATCTACACATTGCATTAGAAGTCTTCCTCAAAGTCTTTAACATTATATACCAAGGTGGCATCTCAGCCATCACACCCTCACTCTTACTACATGACAAGTCTACCTTCTTTTCCAATTGTGTAAAGACACCTTTTACACCACTTACTATATGCATGTTATCATTAGTAATATGTCGTAGCCTATTTATATACCCACTCTGCATGTCTTTGAGTCATCAGCAATTTGGGTTCTTTGGAGATTGTGGTGTTCTGTGATTTGTAGCCATATAGCATCATCAAAAGATGGATTTTTATGTCTTTGAGGAGGCTGGGATAGTTGAAAGTGCTACATAATTACCTCAATACTATTCAGTCTGTGCTCTCTTGTTCAATTATGGGTATCTGTAGTACCTGTCCAGAACGTATGTACTAATAAACTAATGGGTCCCCATCCAATTGCACATCATTGTCTAGACAAGAGCATTATTAAACCACTTTTTTCCTGTGTGTATTGTTAGGCCAATCTCTTTAGGGGAGTCATAGACCTCATAGAAGAGGCCTCAGTGGTCTTGATTTGAACACTACTAGATTATTCATGAATAAGAACATGTGAAGGACCTCACTATCCGTGGGGAATCATTCTTCCATTTCCAGAGGACTCAATCTCAGGTCCATAACATTGGAGGGTGTTTTTAAATAGTTTTGTTAATTTTTTTCAATATAATTGGTTTCCGTGGTTTTTTTTTTTTTAATTTTATGCATCATTCTGAGAATGTGCTCAGAGACTTCACAAGACTGTCCAAGGAGTCCATGACACAAAAACAGGTTAAGAACCCTTGATTTAGGGCATACATGTTGCTTGATTATTTTTTTCATTGATTTCATGGTCTTTGCCATTGTTCCTAGACAAGCACCCTTGGCAAATCTAAGTCTCATTGTTTTATGTCTCATTTGAAATTCCCAATCACAGGATCCTTGAGTAAAGATATCTCTGCGCTTCTTTTATCAAGAAGAATAAGAATGATAAGTGTGAATATAGTATGAGAAGTTGTAAAAATGAAAATGATAAGATTTTGAAATTTATTGGATATATGGGGTGTATTAGAGTGAGGAGTTAAAGAGGGGACCAAGGTTTTGAACCTGTGAGATTTGGAGGGTGATGATACCTTCAGCACTAATAGGGAAGTTGGGCAGTGGGTAGAGTTTGAGAGAGAAGTTCTGTTTTGGAAATATTCGGTGTTGACATACCCATGAAAAATCTAGTTCAAAATATCTAGTAGGCACTTGAAGATTCAGGATATAAGCTCAAAACAAAGAGTAGGACTGGGTAGATCTGGGTATATGATAATTAAACTCATGGCTGATAGATCACCAAGGGAGATTGTATTTCTAGAGCAAAGAGTACCCTGAAGAGAATGTTGGGGGGCATACACAAGGTGTTTGACAAGGGTGAATATCCAGCAAAAGGAGACTGAAAAGAAGAGGCCAGTCAAGTAGTAGAGGAGGGAGTAGTCAGTCAGTAGGAAAAAGTGATCAACAGTGTCAAATACTGCAGAAATATCAAGCATGATTAGGACTGATAAACGGCATTAGTTTGGGTGATTGAAGATCATTGGTAACTTCAGAGAGGGCAATTTCAATTGAATTATGTCAAAAAACAGATTGTAGTAGGTTTAGAAGAGAGAAAAGAGGCAGTGGAGTAACTGATCTATGCAATTTTTTTCAAGGAGTTCAGCAGAGAAGAGATATAGTGGCTGTGGTAGGAACAAGTGAAGGATTTTGAAGAAATGGGAAACATATATTTGTAAGCAGCAGAAAAGGAGCTAGCAGATTAGGAGGAACTGACTATTAGAGGGAAAGTGGAGGTAACAATGAGGGCAATCTGCTGGAGAAGATAGAAGAGGATAAACTCAAGAGTGGAGGTAAAGAAGGCCTTGGGGAAAATGACATCATCATCATCCTCCTCATCATCATCAAAGGAGGAGATAGAGAGGGGCAGTATTAGAGGGATGAAAGGGAAGAGAAGGGAAGAAGAAAGAGCTCTTGGAGGATGGACTCAATATTTTGGTGAAACATGTACCGAGGTCCTCATGAGACAGCTCAGGGAGGGCTACTGAAGATGTTTGAGAAAAGACAAGAAGACTAGAAAAGCAGCTTCCATAGTGAAGAGGATGGAAAGTCAATTAGAGAGGAGTAGAAGCATTGCCTTGCTTCTATTAGGCCCAAGCTGAGGTTTGATAACATAAAGTTGTAGTGAACCCAATTAATATGGTTTTGTGACTTCTTCTACCAGTTCCATTAAGCAGTACATGAGTAGGAGTGAATGAGGTGCAGTGATCCAAGTTTGGTGTTTGGTGAGGTGTCCTATCTGTGATAGGACAGGGGGACAAGAGATTCAAGAATAGACCATGGCATAGAGTTTGAACTGGTTCAAGAGTTTATGATTGCAAGTAAGGAGGGGCAGCTAGGTGGCCCAGTAAATAGAGCACCAGCCCTGGAGTCAGGAAGTCCTGAGTTCAAATCCAACCTCAGACACTTAACACAAAAACTAGCTGTGTGCCCTTGGGCAAGTCACTTAACCCCAATTGCCTTTCAAAAAGCAAAAAAAAAAAAAGATTACAAGTAAGGAGAATGCATCAGTGCAAGAGTGTTAGTCTGAGAAAAGTATGGAGTGGTAAATGCATTGCATGTCCAGGTGAAAATAAAGTACAGGGTTAGCGATGATAAAAGATATTGGTTAAGATAAAGGAATGTGAGAATTCATGAATGTGGAAGTAAACATTTGTGGGTGATAGCAAGATTAGGGGTATGACTATCTCTGTGCATAGCTCAGACAGAGTGGAGGTCAAGGGAAGTAAAGAACTATGGAATCAGAGTATTTGAAGGACCATTAATATATATGTGGAAGTCATAATTTGAGGTGTCACGTTCTCCCTTAAGAACTTTGGAATTAATTGTGTGACATGGGAGACACTGACACAGGACCGCTAAGCATGGCATACCCACATTGGAGAAGGTACTGTGCTCTATGACCAAAGCAGATTTGAAGTACTCAAAAGAAACATGAGATACAAATTTAGAGAATCTGTTGGCAAATGTTCACATGGGCTGTTTGTGCCCAACATGTGGCATAACATTCCAAGCTCATATTGGTCTGGTCAGGGAGTTGGACACAGTTAACTTGACTCTAGCATAGTGATGTCATTTTGGTCCTCTTCGAGAATGAAGGACAACAACCATAATATGAGGGGAAGAGCTGGGGTAGAGAAAAATAATGCTAGCTTTGATGTAGCACTTTAATGTTTGCAGAGCACTTTATAACTATTATCCCATTTTATCCTTGCAACAACCCTGGGAGGTTGGTGTTATTATTATCCCACATTCATAGATGGGGAAACTGAGGCAGGCAGAGGTAAAGTGACTTTCCCAGGGTCATATAGTAAGTAAATAAGTCCTAGGTCATATTCTACCTACCCATCTCCACCAAAAGACAGTGGTAACCTGGAGCAATCTGAATGCAGTGCCATCCAGAGGCAATAGGATGGATTAGATGGCCTTTTGGAGATTCCTTCCTGTACCCAGATTCTGTGATTCTATACATAGACTTTTAGAAGAGAAAGGGGGAACAAGTAAAAGAAAACAGAAGGTCTTGATCCCATCCCTAGACTCAAATGCAAAACTAGAGCTTGTGATACCCATAAGAATAAAGTCCTGCCTCATCTCCATTCCTTCCAAGCCCTTAATGCTCATTTCACTTGAGACTTCTGATGGCCTCAATCCTTTAGGACACAAAAACCTTAAAATAAATAAAAAGTTCTCTCAGCAGCAGCAAAGAGCTGTCACCAAGTCCATGTACTTTACTCCACAGGAGTGGTAGAAACCCCTTTGGGCTTTTACGCAGTCAATTAATTATGTGTAAAATTACAGCAGCAGATTACAGCAGCAGGACACATTGACAGGAATGAGAATGACTGCTAACAACAAAGGAAGGTGACAAAAGAACTACAAAAAACCTATTAATTCTGTCTACATTTCAATTCTTTATAACGACAGTCTGAGGCTATTCTGTGAAGGAGTAAATAGCCCTCCTTTTTACCATTTACCATCGACATATCTATGAAAGAAACTGTTCATCGTATTAGAGCACTTTAATTAGTGTTTATAATGATGACCCCATGTCATCAAAAGAAATGCAAATTTTGATGGATATTTTCACTTTTAAGTAGGGAAAACATACATCTGGGGGCAGGTGAAATTTGTCAAAATAATTAAAATAAACATAAAACTTTGACATTTAAAAAATAAGCTTCACTTACCTGAAAGAATTTGTGAACAAGCTTTTGATTCTGGTCAAAATTCCAACACTTATTTTTAAAGGAATGGTTAGTAAACCTCCTGACAAAGAAGCTTCAGCCACAAAGAGCCAACATGGCTTCATTAAAAAAAAATTGGCGAGACTGACCTTATTTTACTTTTTGACAGGATTACTAAACTGGCAGATCAGAGGACTGCTGTAGATACTCTTTTCCTAGTTTTGAGCAAAGCATTTGATGAAGTCTCTCATGCTACCTTTGTACTAAAGGTATGGAGATAGAGAAGTGGGACCTACATTATAGAACAATTCGGTGAAACTCATTGACTGACCAGAACCAAAAATAGTCATGAAGGGTCCAATTTCAGTTTGGAAGGAAGTTTCCAGTGGAGTGGGGCAGGGTTCTGCTCTGTTCATCATTATTAAAATGACTCAAAGAATCACAGAATCTGTGAGTTGGGTGGGGACTCAGCAGTCATCTATTCCTAACCAAACAAAAAGAAAGCTTCCCTAAAATATATCCATCAAGTAATTCTTCAAGTAAAGAGCATGTTTGGGGTTTTTTGCTCATTTTATTTCTTGTATGTAGGAGAGAGCTGTAAGAAGCCTTTCCCAATCCCCCTAGTTGTTAGTGACTTTTCCCTCTGAGACTACTGTCCATTTTTTCTTTATATTTCTTATATTTCCCCAGTTATTTACATCTTCCCTCCCCTTTTAGAGGCAGTTAGATGGCAAAGTGGATAGAGTACAGGGCCTGGAATTAGGAAGACTTGTCTTCATGAGCTCAAATCTGGTCTCAGACACTTACTCGTTGTGCATCCCTGAGCAGGTCACTTAATTAATCTTGTTTGCCTCAGTTCCTCATACGTAAAAATGGGCTAGAGAAGGAAATACCAAAACACTCCAGTATCTTATCAAAAAATTTCCCAAATTGTATCACAAAGAGTCAGAGATACCTGAAAAGACTGAACAATAATACCCCTATTAGAATATCAGTTCTGTAAGGTCAGGGACTGGTTTTCCCTTTCTTTGTGTCCCTGGCACTTATCTGGCAAACAATAGGCTCTAAATAAATGATCGTTACCTGATTAACTGGTTGTGTTTGTCCTTCGTTTTTGAAGAGGACTATGGCAGCAGGGAAATGATGATATGATTTGAAGTTAACTTTGATTTGAATGAGGGAGGGCTATGCAAGGTCACCATCCTCACTTTCTCCTCCAGAGCCATCCGGATCCGGTGACCAGAAATTCAGCAGGATGACTGGAGATGACCCATGGGTCTGGTGTGGAGGAGTAAATAGCCCTCCTTTTTACCATTTACCTTCGACATATCTGTGAAAAAAAACTGTTCATCGTATTAGAGCACCTTAATTAGTGTTTATAATGATGACCCCATGTCATCAGAGGAAATACAAATTTTGTTTGGTATTCTCACTTTTAAGCAGGAAAAACATACATCTGGGGGTCAGACAAGTCATTTAAACTCTCAGTTTCTTTATCTGTAAAGTGAAAGAATTTAACTAAATGACCTCTAAGATCCCTTTCAAAAGGTTTAAATCTTATAAGAACAAAACTAAGATTCAGAGATGATGTGATCTGGTCCTGGTCATCCCATGAGTTAGTTATGAGATCCAGGACTATAGACAACCCAAGTCAGAGTGAAGAGCACAGATACAAATATAGTATGAGATCAGGGGTAAGAAGAATGGATAACCTTGATCTTTTCATTAAGCAGCAGCTGAGGAAATATCTCATTCTCATGAGAACATTGGATAAATTAATCATTTACTGAAGTGCAAACAAAGCTACTAGATCCACTGTGACAGTTAAAGGGGAATTTGTTCCTTCCTTCTACAAATACCTTCCAAAGTAGTTGCCCAATTTGACATCCAAGAAGGGATTTCACTCACGTTAGATGTTTCCTGAGAGAGTGTATCTTCTGGAGAAGTCTAGGATTAATTAATCTATCCCTTGCCAATCTTGGCCACCAAGTCACAATTATCAAAGTAATTAAGATAAAGTAGTAAAAAAATTAGACATTTTTTCATTGAAATAGCTAAAAAAGGGTGCCTTCCCTTTGTTCCAGTGGTCTAGGCCCAATAATTAAATGTCTCTTCCTTTTCTCTGAATTTTTCTGTATATGATCTCAATTTCATGGTAGTATCATAGAGAATCTCAATTCTCTAGAAATTCTCCAGTAAACCAAAAGCCTTAGCCATAAGTTTCCACCCTCTTCTCTACCAATTCTTTTATCAGAAATGTTAACACATGCAAAACTTAACAATTTCGGTCTCTCCTTTCTATGCCACTATCCACCTCTGGTGTCCACATCAGTGCTTACAAACAAGGGGCAGAAAGGAATGAGAAGGAAAGCCAAGTGGCTGGATAAGCCATACACTTTTATATCTATCCCTAAACAATGGAAATGTGGATATAATGGTCAATTAAGTCAATCACTTTGCCCATTGATAGTGTAAAACAAAACCTAAGCCCTGAACTTTATCCACCCAAATTTCCTATGTCTTAAAACAGGAGTCCTGAGGCATTTTCCATCTATGTGACTTGGAGAAAAGGTGGGAGACAGTAGATGGAAGGCCAGCCACGGAATCAGGAAAACCTGGATTCAAGTTTGGCTTTTAACTGTGTGACCATAAGTAAGTCATTTAATCTCTCAGTGGTCACAGGTGAACCCTTCACGGTAATAAGTTATGAAAGAGTTTTCAGTCTCTATCAAGGTAGGGAGCCCCCTCTTCTATACTGATGAAGTCACAGATCTGGACCAAAAAAGAAAGTGCCTCTCTACCCAAAACTGTCACCAAAGCTAGCATGTCAGATGGTCCCAGCTGGAAAACCTGAGAGATAGAGGATTATTCCAATTCCTTCTGATTGGACTTAATGCCTGTAGCATTTATTGGAACCATATGTCCTCAGATAGGAGGGACTGGAGGCTAAAAACCAGTGAGAAGGATGGCTGGTGATGAGGAAGATGTGCTCGTTATGATTCCCAGTCAGAAAAGCAGGTTAGCTTTCCCTTGTGGTTACTATTCTATCAGCTGCTTAGTCAACAGATCCTAGAAACAGCCCCTCACAAATGTGTCCGGGTAACTATGCCCAGGTTTCATTTTCTGATGCTAGTCAGTTTCCAGATCCTCTGTGAAAAGGCATGTCCTTAGGTAACTGTGTTCATCCTCTGACCCCATCTTCATGGTTTCATCGAATAAGCATCTTGTCAAGTTGATGCTGCTGTCACTGAGAAGCAACAAGGAAATAAAAACCCATGTGTATCCCAGAGCACTTCCAGAAACCTTTTGGCTGTTTCACGTCTGCTGCTTCTGCTTTGAAAGTCAAGACCTAAATACCATGCCAAGCCAGTCTTTGGGCTCATGATCCATCGGTCATTCCTCCCTGACTTTCATTCAGCCTGACCTTGTTCCCCCTTAAGCATGATAAGAGCCTGGGCTGCCCTGCAGACAGACAGAGCACAAGGTCCCATCTGGCAGGACTCCGGAGAATCACAGATACCCATTATTTCAGTGCCCTAGGTAGACCCCTGGACAGTTTGGGCTTCCAGACACAATTAACCCCAACACCCATTCTAATTTCACTGGATCCTGAACGATAGAGGGGTTATTTCAGTCCCAAGAGATGGGTGCTTAGGGAAAGGGAATACTTTAAATAAGAATAAGGAGCTGCAATGAAACGAGGAAAAGTTTAAATGAATTTTCAGGGAACATTTCCAAATCATGAGAGATATTAGATTAGAAAACAATCTCCAATGAGATTAAGTTTTTGCCTTTTGTTCCTTTAAGTCTCTGTGATGGATCAGAATCTTGTTCATATTGACACCAGAAATGTGTAGTTTACAGCAGAGCCAA
This sequence comes from Gymnobelideus leadbeateri, assembly GCA_011680675.1. Classification (NCBI taxonomy): domain Eukaryota; kingdom Metazoa; phylum Chordata; class Mammalia; order Diprotodontia; family Petauridae; genus Gymnobelideus; species Gymnobelideus leadbeateri. The sequence goes on from WOXC01010494.1 coordinate 73,107, forward strand.
CTTCAATGATAATTTTGACCCTTCTCCCCCTTAATACTCTGCTTTGTCAAAGTCATATATAGAGTGCCTTTCCAGGAGAATTGGACAGGCTAACATGGGTCATGCACTAAATACAGTGGCAGCAAGTAGGAGCTCCTCCATTCACTGCCAGCCTCAACTCTCATCACATCAAATTAGAAGGAACTACAGAGATCATCCACCCCAATCCTAGTAGGCTAAAGGCAGTATATGGTAAAAGCATGATCACAGGGTTCATATCCTGGCTCTAATACTTACTAGCTTTGTGACCATTTTGTCTCTCTTAGCCTCAGTTTCCTAATCAGTAAAATGGGGGTTAAAAATACCTACACTATCTACTCACACAGGGTGGTTTGAGGAAAGTGTTTTAGAATCCTTCTAGTATTCTGTGCATGTGAACTATTATTATTATGCAAATTACAAATCCTATATATAATATCCGAGAAAGGGGTCAGTCATTCCCTTCTTAAACACCTCTTGGTTCTCAGTCACTATCTGGCTCAACTCACCTAATCTCCCCTGCTCTGAAGATGATCCAGGACTTGCTATCATCACCACTATACTCATCTACTAGGTGTAGCAACAGTAGTAGTAGTAGTAGTAGTAGTAGTAGTAGTAATAGTAGTAGTAGTAGTAGTAGTAGTAGTAGAAGTAACAATAATAATAATAGCATTTGTATAGAGTTTAATTTTTGCAAAGCACCTTATAAATATCTCATTTTATTGTCATATTTTATCTGCACTAGCCCTGTGATATCAGTGTATATCTTTTCCCTACCCCCCCCACCAAGTGCTGACCAAAGCATTAAAAAAAATTTTTTTCTAAGTTTTCTTCCTAGTTCAATTGAAAGTCGGCATTTTTCAAAGGAATTTTTACTAGGCAACTGGAAAAAAAAATCCACTGAAGCACACATACAAACCATATATAAACACAGGAGGTTGCAGGTTTCTATTGTAACCTTAAGTAAAGTTCATGCTTCAGATTACATTGGCTGTCACAGTCTAATAGGGCACTCCAATCCCTGGTTCCTTTTCCTTACCTGATCCTAGGATCTCACTCCCATCTGACTTGGGTATTTAAACAAAGAGATCAAGCTTCTAGTCAAAGGCAGATTAGGACACCTTCATTTCTAGTCCCTCCCAGAAGCTGCTTGTGCCAGAACCTATCTCCGTGCATAGATTCAGGATTTAAAGTTACAGCTATGAGGCCAGGGTACTTGGTTCAATAAATCAGTCAATCATAGAAATTTAGAACTAGAAGGGAACTCAAGAGTCATCCAGTCTAACCCTCGCATTTTTACAGTTGGGGAAACAGAGGCCCACTGAAGGGAAGTTTTGCTCAAAGTAATACAAAAGTAAGAAAAAGAACTGGGATTTGAACCTAGGTTCTCCCAATATCAAATCCCATTGGTTTTTCCAATATATTGCATTATTTTTGCAATCATACAGGAGGACAGTGAAATACATTGTGGGAAATATAACCTATGGTTAAGAAACAAAAAATTCAAAGGTTTATAGAATACACAAAAGGCTCATATTTATAGTATACCAACAATATCTTCAAAAGAGTCAGCATGTACTAGATATAATTAGTAATGAATAACATCACAAAAATGAAATTGGCTATATCTTAAACAATAAGACATTACAGGATATTAGGAGTAAATTTCTGAATCAGAAGACTGTAGAATCAGACAGCTCACTCATTAAAGTAATGATCACTATCAATAACATCAGAAGAAGTAAATAAAAATGAGAAACTAAGTTGTCTAATTGTGGCAATAGGAGCCTTTAAACAACTTAGTGATACTGAAAATGGGAAAGAGAAACAAGAACAAACATAGACATCAGCTATTAGATTATCACACTTTCCTAAGTGAGTTTAACTGATTTAAGCCAGTTGCTGCAAAGAGGACAAAAGAGCCTAGAAATCACCTTTGCTAGAAAACACTTGATCATCTTTCTAAGTAGAAAGATATTACAGCTTAAGGCAATAAAAGTTTAGAATATAAACTTATTTGCTAAATCTTATAGAGGAGGATGGTGAAACATTATGAGCAGTGTTGCTTCATAAAACAATAGGAAGCAGGGGTAAGAAAAACAATTTTATAGCTTTGGTAATACATCCAATTAAGGCAGATTATCCTGAGATCATTCAAGCATGAAATTGAAGGGAGCACAACAGACAGACAAGAAATGGAAAAGATCTGTCAGTATTTCTATAATAAACCTTTTTCTCCATCAATGATTGTGGAGTCACCACATTTGGAGTCTAATATCATAGTCTTGGATGTGCTTTTGGAGGAAATAGAAATGACTTTTTTTTTAAAAAGGATATGAAAAGAATCTGGAATAGACAAAGTTTACATAGAAGAAATCTGTGCTGGTGGTGACAGTTTTGAAAGTGTTGGGGGAGCAATTCTCAAGGAAAGAGGGAAAAATAATAAAGTGTGGGGGAAAAAATCTCCAACCTGACTGTTTCTCAAATAAGACAACTGAAAAATCAATAATTACTGACCCACGTGCCTACTTTTCATCTATAAAAAAGCCTTGAAAATAATCCCCATATATATCATGATCATCTTTGATGAAGATATTAGAAGGAAAGAGGTTAGCATTCATAAGTGAAATTCTACAATAGACTAGACTTTTTTCATCATACAAGTGACTGTAAGATGTACAGAATATATAACATCCCACTAAAATTAATACTTATCGACTATAAACAAACATGATTCAACAGAGAAAAATAATGATTTAAATTTCTTCCTCCAATAAAGTATCTCCCATTCATACATACCAGGGCTGTAGTGAGGATCAAAGGAGAGAATATTAATAAAATACTTAACACAGTGGGCACTTAATAAATGCTTGTTTGCTTCCTTCCATGTTCAAATCATAAAATATTCCTTGAAAAATGTGACAGATAATTCTTTCAGTGACTCCGATCCATATAAACCAAGGTGTAAAACAGGAAGATACAATATTGATAAAGATATTTGCTACTATCATAGATGTTCAGTACTGAGTCCAAGTGGGAGGGGAATTCTCTATAAATGATGAGGTTCATCAATGCAGATGACATTATATTGATTACATCATTCTAATTACCTCTTTAAAAAAAATAATAAACAGTCGCATTACCAAAAAACTCCCAGAAATATCTTATCATGATTAGAAAGTAATATTCCTTCAGACCCAAGACCAAAAAGGAACCTATTCTTGCTACTTCTGGTGCTCAAAGAAACCCAAACATGAGAGAACTGTTGTTTACCAGTTGTAGCAATCGTCACCTATTTAATCTCCCTCTTTCCAGTCTGTCCCTTCTCTAATCCATCCTCCCTAGAGCTACCAAATTGATATTTTTAAAACAAAGATCTGCCCATGTCATCACCTTACTAAAAAAAATCCTCATGGGGTGGCTAGGTGATGCAGTGAATAGAGCACCAGCCCTGGAGTCAGGGGAACCTGAGTTCAAATCCGGTCTCAGACACTTGACTGACACACACACAAAAAAAACCCTAACCATGTGACTTTGGGCAAGTCAGTTAACCCCAACTGCCCTCCAAAAAGCAAAAAAAAAAAAAAAATCCTCAGAATTTTCCTATTTCCTCTAAAGTAAAAACTCTTCAGTGTGGCTTTAAAACCCTCCACAATATGCCTCCAGTCTTATTTCATATTACTCATTTTACACACCCTCCAATTCAGTCAAACTGGTTTGTTCTCTGGGGGTGTGCTAGGCAATCAACAAAATAATGAACCAAGCCCTGATTTGTAGTGTTTACCAATTTCCAAAGAGTAAACACTCACACCAAAAATTTAACAATTAGTTCTTGGGAGCTGGTAGGACTAACTCCAGCACTTTCCTGCCTATCCTCCATCCTCCACAATGTATCTACCATCTCCATGCCTTTGCCAGGTAGTCCCAATTCTGGATCATATCTAGAATTCTCATCTCTTCCTTACTAAGTCCCTAGCTTCTCTCCAAGCACAGTTCAGGGGATATCTACTACACAAGGCCTTTTCTGATGTCCCCAGTTTTGGAATCCTTTCCAACAGAATGTAAGTAAGGGTACTTATTGACTGTTTAATTTTTTTCCCTTCGTATTCCTATAGACTGAAATAGTGTCATGAAATAGTCATAATTACACTAGCTAATATTTATCTAGTGCTTTTTATTTTATATTTGTATATGTTATCTCATTTTATCACAACAACTCTTAGATGTCAGTGCTGTTATTATCCCTGTTTTATCGAATAGGAATTCAGTATTTCCCTTTGCCAAGGTAAAAAAAAAGTTAAACAATCTGCCCAGGATCACACATTAAAAGTCCAAAGTCTTCCACACTCCATATCTGGTTCTCTTGCTCTATTATGCCCCCAGCTGTCTCAATATATGTTTGCTGAATTTAGTTATTTCCTCCATTAAAGAAGTATTTCCAAAATGAAATTTAGAGACTACTTGAAAAAAGGATGGCTCGGTGTCACTGGATGTTTGGTAGCATACCTCAGATCTACCTATGCCACACAAAGAACCTTTTGGCACAATGTCTAGTAAAATCTAATAGACCTTTTTAGCTTTAACCTTAGGCAAATCACTTTCTTCTCTGGGTCTCAGTTTCTTTACCTCTAAACTGAGGACATTGGACAAGATCAGAGGTGTCAAGGAGACCTCTTGACTGCAGCCCAAACCAGATTAAAAATCTAATTGAGAAATATTTAATAAAATAAATAAAAATACGACATAATGAATTTGCTAATTTGTGGTTTTCTAAGTCAATATGCAGCCAGCAGGGTTTCTCTTGGAATGTGATACCACTGGATTAGGTGATCTAATGTCTTTATCAACTCTAAACTTCTGAGATTGGTTGACTTATTGAATCCTATGCCTCTCCTCCAACTGTTCTCTGCAGAGACAGCAATGTTGATAATCAACTTCTCTGAGGAACAAAGATATTCCAAAAGGAAATACGGTGTCCCCCAAGCTGCAGCTTTCTTTCTATTCCCAAAGGTCTGAACAGATTGCCCTAAGTTTTATTATTCCTCTTGGCACATTTGAATAGTTGCATCCTTCTTTTCAAAGCACTTTCACCTCATTTATCTCTCTTAAACATGAAAGTAGAATACTACTGTGCTGTAAGAAATGATGAGCAGGTGGATTTAAAAAAAAAACATGGAAAAACTTGCATGAAATAATGAAGAATGAAATGAGTAGAACCAAAAGAATTTTGTATATAGTAACAGCAATATTTTTTGAAGAATAACTGTAAAAGACTAAGCTATTCTGATCAGTAAATGTTCAAATCAACTACAAAGGACCTATGAAAGAAGATGCTATCCACCCCCAAGAAAGAACTGAGAAATAAAAGTATGAATAGTATGATTTTACGTGTGTGTGTGTGTGTGTGTGTGTGTGTGTGTGTGAGAGAGAGAGAGAGAGAGAGAGAGAGAGAGATGGTGGCCTTTTCTAGTGTGGAGTGGGGAGAAAAGGAGGAAGATTGTTCAGAACTTAATATGTAGCAAAAAAATTGAATTAAAAATAAATGAATGGAAGCTTTAGCCATCAAAAAGTAAATAAATAAATATGAGGATAAGAAAACAAAGAGAGTTTGTGAGGGTTGCCTAGGTTATTCAGCCAAAGACAGAACCGACTAGAACCTAGGCTCCAGATATATGTATGTGTGTATACACATATATGTATGTATCTATATAAACATACATATGTGTATATATACCTATAGCATGTGTATACATAGATAGATAGATATAGATAGATATAGAGATATACAAGCACTGTCCTGTGACTTTGCAGACAAATGCTTTTTGATCAATGGTTATGATAGCCATGAAGGAATTATTCTTGTGGAAGTGAGGTCACTGCTTTTTTTTTTATGATCAGCCTAGGTTTAGAAGGGGAAGACATCAAGAATTTAGAAGCAAAGTTACTTCAAAGTCTTCCCCAACTCTGATGCCCTCCAGGAATTTTATAATAAAAAGAATGCAGCAGATTTTAATAGGTTATGTAGCCTTTCCCTTTTCTTCTCCTATGACTCTGATGGGGCCCATTAGAGCAGCAGCTGTAGACCTAACAGGGTTCAAGCTCCTCCCACCCCTCTGAAAGAGGGCACTGCTTCTGTATTGGGTCCTATTAAGAAATGAATGAAACAGAAAAAAAAGCCAAATTTAACACAGAGGTCTTTCAAGTCCTGGATATGAAAGTTAAAGAAAAAAATATACTAGCCTTCTACATGTTCATTTGGTGAAGTCTGCATACATTGCCTGTTGAAGTCTTTAGATGAACTTTTGTGATACAAAAAGATGAAGGTTTCTTATCTCTGACATCTGTGCCCCTCTATGCCCCTTTGATCTGGAAATAACCAATCAATTAATGAACATTTATTAAATACCTATTTCTTGGCAGGTACTAGGAAATAAGACAAAATCAAAACAGTGTCTGCTCCCAAAGAGTTTACATTTTGAGGATTGAGACAACGTGTACATATATAAATATATATAGAATATATACTCAGAATAAATACAAGATAATTTTGGGACAGAGGGTACTAGAATGTGTAGATATAAGTAAAAATTATTATTTGTACCTTTTCAAAATGATGGTGCTTTCCATAGAAAGGCTATCTTGAAGCCCCAAAGATGTCAGAGATTTTCTACATTGACACTGATTTCCCTAGAGATGAAAAAAAATTTCCCAAGGGCCAGAGGCATAACTAGCTTAAAGGAGCCATGGCTTTTCCTCAGAGCATTGAAAAAAGGAAGGGGGGAGGGCCTATAGACAAAGATGAAACCATTTCTCTCCACAACTCACCTTATGGTCCTGGTCCCCCACAGAGCCACAGTACTATCTCCCCTTGCCCAACCACCTCAGGGTCTCGACATCATCTTACTACACCTCTCTCCCAAATTCTCAAAAGATGCAGTCAGGACTTTCTAGGGCATTGCTTACTTTTACCTGACTATACCTGTGGTCAGAGTGTCTTCTGAACCACTGATGTTGGAACATTCTATCTCACCCCAACCTAACCTGCTCAAGTGAATTTACCCCAGGCTCAAGAGTTCCTAATTAGAGCTCTGCCAAGAACTAGAGTGAGTTGGTAACTGAGAGCCAAAGTTAGACAGTCCCTTGACAGGCTCATTCAGTGAAGTAAGGAACACCCATTCAGATGTTCATTCTCCAGGCTATCTCTCCCTAGAGATCAGATCAGCCAAGTTAGCTTTTAATGGCATTCTTCCAGGACTTGCTATAACTCAGGGTGATCCCCAGAGCACACAGGCCTGTTCAGCAAATTTGGTTCAGAAATGCTGTGTTCAGCATCAGGCTGTAAAAACTACCTCCCAAAGCTCACATCACATCACCAAGTCTTTTGGATTTGACAATGAGAAAAGAATGACTGAGTCTAATCCAAAATAATGGGGTCTCTCTGGGTTAGTTTACTCAAGTTGATGCCACAGAGTATCTCAGAAGTTGCTTCCCCTTTGTCATTAAGTTGATCTGTGAATTTCTTCCTTAATCTCAGGTCTTACTACTGTCAGATGCATCCACATATGCAGAGTAGGAGACGGATTCTTCACCTTCTGGAGAGATTGAACTCCCTCCCCATAAGTATGAGAGTGGCCTCCAAAACTGGGCCTTTTATGACATCGGGCTTCTAACAGTTCAATTCAATCCAACAAAAAATTATTCATCACCTCCAGTGGGTAAGGCACTGTCCTAGATGTTAGAGACACATAGAGAAAAAGACTGTTCCAGCCCTCAGGGACTTTATGGTCTAATGGGCAGATATGACAAACATGCAAGCAAAAAATTATGATATGAATTACAATGTGATAAGAACAATTGGGAAATCAAAGTTTCCTGGAAATATATGAAGAAAAAAAGAGAGACCATTAAACTGGAAGATCAGTGAAGGCTTCTTTTAGAAGGTCTTTCAGAAACGACCAGGACATGTATGGAAGAAAATTACAACATACAGAGATGAAGGGAAAATGTTTCAGTCATAAGCGGAAGCCTAAACAAATTCTGGGAATCAGGAGAGGGCAAGGTATGATTGGGGAGTGGCCAATGGGGACAGTTTGTTCAAAATGAAGAGTACATGAAGGGGAAAAATAGGAAATATAGTTTGGAGCTAGATTGAGGAGAGTATTGAAATACTAGAGTTAGAATTTTTAAGTGAATCTTAGGGAGCCAGAGAGGTTTTTGGTTTGGTTTTGGTTTTTTAGCCACACATTGTCATTGTCAGACTTTTGCACAGAGATAGGAAATGAACTTAGGATTTCAACAGCATATGGAAATTTTGGGAAAGGAAATTCCTTCTACCAAGGCTGGGCAGCACCCTTTTCATGACTTATGGTCTTAATGATTTGCCCAGGGCAGCGAAAGGTTAAGTGATTTGTCCAAGGTGACACAGCCAGTATTATTATGGGGGTAAAGGGTAGAGAATGTCTCTGAAGAATAATAGGAAAGTGAAGGAAGGAGGCCCAGGATGAAAGAAAATTTGCTCACTAATGGAATGGGAATTCCTTAGGGCACAATGGAAGGGGTAGACAGGGTTATAGTGGGATATTAGATAGATGGGAAAGAGGAAGAGTAAAGTTGAAGAGAATGGAGATGGGAGAAAAGGAAGCTAGAATTAGGAAAAATTTCTTCTATGTAGCTGGTAAAAATGGAGCTGTTTTACAAGCAGCAGTGTAACCAGTAAATATAAATAATTCTTTCTAAAAGTTTGGGAATAGATGGGGAGGAGAGGTACAGTATGATAGCTTGAGAGGACAGCATTGTAGAATGAAGGTGTTTTTAAGCACAGGGCTGACCTATACCAATTTTATGAGAGAAGGAGAATTATCAATAGAGCATATAGTCAAGGATGGAGTCAAGGGCACAAACCTTGCAAGGAGGTGGGCCAGCCCTTCATTTCTTTTTTTTTTTTTATATTGTATTTTATTTATTTTGTTACATATTTCCCAGCTACCTTTTTTTTTTTTTTTTGCTTTTTGGAGGGCAATTGGGGTTAAGTAACTTGCCCAAGGTCACACGGCTAGGTTTTTGTTTGTGTGTGTGTGTTAAGTGTCTGAGGCCGGATCCGAACTCAGGTCCTTCTGACTCCAGGGCCAGCACTCTACTCACTGCGCCACCTAGCCGCCCCCAGCCCTTCATTTCTAAAATCCCTAGAAAGGAGTTCAATTCCCAAACATCTTAGCCCTAACCACCCAAATATACTTATTTTTAAGGACACCAACTAGGAATTTTGATTTTTTGTTTTCAGTGTCTGGGATGGGGACTAGCTTGAAATGGAGCCTCTTTACATGCAACACAGTGCCTTTGAAAGGTAGAAAATAACTTTTTCACTTATTGATTTTTGAGGGTCTCCTTTGAGGGCTGACCAGAGGTCACCAGGGTAAAAAGGATGAAGATTCGGTAATGATTGGAATGTGAATTACAGAAAAATTTCCAGTGATTATGTAGCAGTTTACATGCAGTTTGTTACTTTATTTTAAAGGGAGAGAGAAAGATTTGGTGCAGGGGTCCTCCTTGAGGCCACATGTAGTTCTCTAGGGCCTCCAATGTGACCTTTTGACTGAATTCAAACTTCACAGAACAAATTTCCTTAGTAAAAGCATTTGTTCTTTAAAATTTGGACTCAGTCAAAAAGCCTCACCCAAGGACCTAGAAGGCCACATGTGGCCTGAAGGTTCCAGGTTCCCCACCCCTGATTTAGTGGCCTAAGGTTGGAGGCAGATACAAAGATTATATGAGACAATTCCCACCTTATGGAACTTGTAGTCACACAGAGAGATGTGTTAAATACATCAATAACTATAATGCAAGATAAGTGCATGAAAGTAACACAAAGTGCTCCATGAAAATTGGGAAGAGAGAGATCATTTTTTTGTTTGTTTGCTTGCTTTTTTTTTTGGAGGGGGAAAGGTAGGGCAATTGGGGTTAAGTGATTTGCCCAAGGTCACGAGGCTAGTTTTTATATTAGGTATCTGAGGCCGGATTTGAACTCAGGTCCTCTTGACTCCAGTGCCAGTGCTCTATTCACTGCACCATCTAGCCAGCCTGCGAAGAGAGAGATCTTGATAGACTGGGGGGGGCCATTAGGAAAGGCTTCATTTCATCAGCTATTTGAAGGTTAATTGTGTGAACGAGGAATGATTCTTATCTTCCATGGATCCAAAGAGCACCAATGGATGAGAGGGAGGCAAATTTTTGCTAAATAAAAGGAAAACAAATGATGAAAATGACCTAAAGAGAGTTAGTTTACTTCATAAGTTAGTAAATTCCCTAACACTGGAAGATTTCAAGGAGAAACTGAATAGCCATTTGTTAGATTATCATCATAGGAATGCACTCTTCAAGTTGAACTTCTAAGATGACATTTAATGTAGACTTTTTTATACTATATTTTTTGTTATACTATATGCTCCTTGAATACAAGGACTTTGTACCTCCTTCAGTGCCCAGCATTGTGTTCTACAAACAGTAGGTACTTAATAAAAGTTTGTTGAATTGAACTAAATTGAATTGAACAGGTATAGAGGGAAGGCCCTTCCTGGCATACATAGAAAACATGAAGGGAAAGCATAAGGCACCATTTGGTCAAGTAGTTCAGATTCATTGGATCGCTGAGCAAAGAGTGAGCAGTATGTATTTAGGCTGGAAAGGTAGGGTGAATCCAGATTGTGTCTCCCAGCCAGGCTACGGAGTATAAACTTTTTTCACTTGTCCACAAGGAACCATTAAAAGATTTGGAGGATTCCACACTGAGTTTATTATCTGTCCTTCAAAACCTGTTTCTCCTTCTTCTAATTTTACTATTTCAGTCAGTAACACTATTACTTACCTTGTCTCCAATGCTCAAAACCTAGGCATTATCTTTGACTCTTCTCCTCGATCTCTCAAATTCAATCAGTTCTAAATTTTGTCAACTGTACCTACAGAATAGCAGTGGAATCCATCTGCCATAGCCCTAGAGGATAGGTCCTAATTCCTACTTGCCTGGGGCATTGCACTAGCATGCCAGGCCTTCCTCCCTCCACTCTCTTCTCTGTCCAGTTCTTACCTTCTGCTACAACCAGATTTCTCTTTCTTATAGATCTGATCACTCCTCTGCTTGATATTTTTCGGTGGTTTCCTTTTGCCCACTCAGTAGTTTCTAGTCTCTTTCACCTGACATTTAATGGTCATCATAAACTAGCACCTGGATCACAGCTTCTCAGCTCAAGATTTGGCAAGAGATGAACATCAATAGAACAAGAGAGCAAAGGATTCAAGAACAAAGGACAATGTAGAATTGGGTTGGCTGATAGGGTCAGCATCAGAAGGGGAAAGAAATGAAGAGCAGGGGTACTAAGTACTAAGAAAGTACTGATACCACTTTCCTTTATGTACTGTGCTCCCACCTGATTGGATTACTTGTCATCCCTTGTGCCCAATGCCATACTTGACTTTCTTTGCTTCTTCCCGCACTTGGATTTCTATGGCTAGAAGGTGTTCTCTTCTCCACCTCCTATTGTTGAACTCATATACATTCTTCACAAGCTCCCTTCTCAAAGAAATCCTCCTTGATCCCTCCAGTCAATAATGAATTTTTTCCCTTTGTATTTCAGAGTACTTTGTTTTGTACCTGTCTTAGACACAATAGTTTTACTATCCTTATTTTTTGTGTGTATCACTCCATACTATACTTCAAGAGTGTGAGAGCTACAATGTCCAATCCAATGTCCATTCCACTTCGATGTCCAATCCAGTCTCCTTAGATGAGAAAACTGAAGTCTGTGGGTTGGTTTGTTTGTTTTTCTTAAATTTAAGAAACTGTAGTAAATCAAGCCAGTTACATTGTTCAACTGGGACTTTGCTAGTAAAAAAAAACTTCATAGAGACTAGCCTCCTGGACTCATCCATACAGGCTTACACTCTGAAAAATACACACACAGCTCTTGATTATCCACCTTAATGAAGCAGACAGTGGTGCAGAGAACCTTAAACATCAAATAACTCCCAAGTCTTTTATGCTCAGCTTTCGATTACATAGAATATATTCCATAATCATAAAATGATTTTGCAGAAGATTTACTCTCCCATTTACACCTTACTTAAAAGATTATTAGAGTAAGTTTAGAGTGCCTAACCATGCACTGACTGAACAGTAGGCAGAAACTGACCTAGGATGAAGAATTAGCTGTGACTAATCCAGAAAGTGGAGAAATCAAGGTTGAAAGCAAAAAGAAAAAAATTACAGAATATTTTCAAAAGAAACGTTTTATTACAAGTGTAATAAGTACTAAAAAACTATCCTAAGACATGCTGTAAGTGGTTATTTGTAAACAAAATGTAACTCAGTTGATGAAAATTTCCAATTCACAGTTAACTATGATTAAAGACTGTTAGTTACTAATGTCCAAAGATGGCAAGGGCAGAAGGCGAGTAAAAGAACAGTTAGCAGATTAATTGACTGCATTTCTGTTTAGTCCTCTGCTGCCAAGACTGTTTTTAAAGGAATTCTATTTATTGCAGTCCTCACTAAAATAAAGTGTATTGTGGATTTCAAAGTTGTGTTCAAATTTTACAAGCCTTTCATTTCTTTAAATATTCATGTTGGTGAATGGATTTATGATCCCAATGATTTGGGAGGTCCCTCTAGCCACGAATATCACAATCCATCCCTGCCTACCCATCCAGAGTATTTCTTCCCCACAGAGATCCACCCAAAGATAGTAGAGAATTTTGTTATGGACACATTTTACCTGGAACAAGGGAAGGCTCTTCTCTTGGGACACATTTGGAGGAATGAGGTTTGTGGGGTGTTGGAAAGGATCCCTTGGAGTTTTAATTACCTGAGACATAGGCATACAACTGGATCTCCAGAGGGGCAGATTCCATCTCTTAGTGTAGACATCTGGTTCTTAGGAGAGATGAGGCTATAGCAAGAAAAGGAAGGCAGAGGGGCAGATTCCATCTCTTAGTGTAGACATCTGGTTTTTAGGAGAGATGAGGCTATAGCAAGAAAAGGAAGGGAATGGATAATCATACAAGAGAATCACTCAGCATTTAGCACCCAGGTTATGCCAGATTCCTGTCCATCTTCCCAGCTTAATAAATGCACCTGGGTGGTCCCAGGCAATAGGAAGCTCGATTCATTGGAAGGAAGGAAGATGTTTTAGAGAGAGGTGCTCAGGTGTGTCTGATTGATCTCCAGCCTTTAATGTTACAGGTGGGGGAGCACTGATGAGCCAGATGGAATGGCAAATGCAAATTCTTAATATGGGAGATTCCTGACAGATTGCAACCAAGGAGTGCTAAGATAAGAAAAGATATAGGTAACTAAAAGAGTGACAGCAAGAAAGGTAAGATCTGAAAAACCAGAGGTTTTTTAGACTACAACATATGTCAGCAGAAGGATTAATTGAAGGAAATGGGAATATTTAACTTGAGGAAGAGGAGAATAGGGGAAATATGATAGTTGTCATCAAATATTTGAAGGATAGTTATGTGCATGAGGAATGACTTGTTTTCCTTGCATTCAAAGAGCTCCAGTGGAGAAAAGGGAGGCTGATTCTTGCTAATTAAAAGGAAAAAAACAATGAAAATGACCTAAAATTAGATTGCTTCTTGTTAGTAAATTCCATAACATTGGAGGATTTCAAGTAGAAGCTGAATAGCCATTTGTTAGGTTGTCATCAAAGGGATTCAAGCTTCAAGAGAATTCACCCTTCAAGTTAGTTAAACTGAGATCCTTTCTGATACCAACTTCAATCATTTTCTGTGTTAGGCATCATTGCCAACTAAAGATCAACTAGTTGGTGACTAAAACATTTCTGAAATTATATAAGTCAATGGGAAAATCCAACCCAAATTTGGGTGGAGACCTAGTGGAATACTGATGGAAAAGTAGGGAGAAGAGCTACACACAGGATAGATAGCCATAGATGAGTTGCAGTCTGTAGCCCTGGAAGGAATACTTTTATTAGAGAAGCAGTGTGTCATAGTGTGCTGAAGTTTGAGGCAGGAGGACCTGGATTCAGATCCTAACACCACCCCTTTCTAGCTTGTTGATTTTGTCCAAATCACTGAACATTTCTGAACCTCAGTTTCCTCACCTATAAAATGAGGGGATTGGACTAAGCAAACTCTAAGGAACTTTTTGGCCTTACTGTGATCAGTAATGTCACAGAGATATTGAAGTATGGATGACAAAATGTCATTTCATTTGCAAAATCTGATTTATATCCAACTTTTCAAGAATAAATCTATAAAAGAAAGAAAAAAAAAGGAAGGTCATGGAAACAGTTTTTTTTTTTTTAATGTGCAGGAAGAAGGCCGGAAAGAATCACAGACAAACAGGACAGCTTTGAAAATTACATGCTGAATATAAGTTTGTATAGAGAAAAACAAGCTCTATGTAATAGCAATCTACAGTTTCATATACAATTCTTGTTTCCTCTTCTACTCTATGAAAATGTTCGTTTTATTTGGTGTTTCCAAAGTTCTGAGTAAAAGAAATTACAAACAAAATAATATTGGGGGTTGAGAGAGAGAGACAGAGATAGAGACAGAGACAGAGATAGAGACAGAGACACACTGACCAGATATTGTATCCCCAGCTCCTAGCACAGTGGTATCAGCACAATAGTTAAGTGCTTAATAATATAAGCAAACACTTCCTACCCTCAAGGAGCTTAACATTCCAGTGGAGGAAGGCAACACAATGAGGACTAGATAGCAGGTGAGGAAAAGAATGAATCCAGAGAGGTTCTAGGCATAAGTTAGGTAAAACATGGCTAAGGGTATCTACCTAAAATGGTGGTCTCTGGGAGGAACACATCAATATAGAAAGAAATGTTTGGGGGCAGAGTTTTCTTTAGTGTCAAGACAAAATGACAAAAAGAAGTCCAGAGAAAGAGTTGGAGGCATGAGTGAGGTAATCATAAATTAAGAGCTGGAAGAGACCATAAAAGGAATTTATCTAGTCCAAAACCCTCGTTTTTTAAACAAGGAAACTGAGACTTAAACAGGTTAAGCAGATTGCCCAAGATCACACAGTTAAAAAACAGTGGAACCAATATTTGAACCTGAATCCTCTGACTCCCAAATCAGTCCTTTTTCCCGTGGCACCATGGGACCTCTCAAATTATCTAATATATCAGATACAACCTGATTGTTCTTTTTATGGTCATTCTCTTATAGACTTAGTATACAAAGGAGATTATAATTTTGTTTTTTAGTAATCAATTAATTTTCATTTATTGACAACTAAGTAAAGGCAGCATGATAGACACTTGGTGTTGGAACTAGGTTCTGGGTTCAAGTTCTGTCTCTGACACATAATAGTACAATTACCAAAAGCAAGTCACTTAACCTATCTGTGCCCCAAGCAGCTCCTAAGATTATAAATTGCAGAAATGTCAATCCATATCCTGGGGAGAGTTCCCTGTGTTGCTCAAATCATAAGTCTTGACCAAAAATAAACAACCCACCCCTGATCCCAACAATACTCTTACCTCTTCTGCCTCATGGTGAGATAGATGGTGGATACTCCAAGGCTCTGCCACTGGAGCACAAGGTTCCACAAAGTTGGAAAGTCTTCAGGGAAGTCTAGTAGAGGATGTAGACTAAGTCATCTGTCAGAGGACCACCCAAGCTAAGTAAGAGAAGCCAGGTCAC
This sequence comes from Gymnobelideus leadbeateri, assembly GCA_011680675.1. NCBI lineage: Eukaryota > Metazoa > Chordata > Mammalia > Diprotodontia > Petauridae > Gymnobelideus > Gymnobelideus leadbeateri. The sequence continues at coordinate 88,806 of WOXC01010494.1, forward strand.
TAAGTAATGAATTATTTTGCCATTACAACTTATGAATATTATTTCTTCCACAAATAACAGTAAGATCTTATGTTTAGCATTTCATGCTTTTTAAGGTGCTTTCAGATCCATTATCTCCCTTGATATTAGGTGCTGTCTGGAGAATACAAAAGAAAAGGAAGACATGTGGACTGAAATTTGTAGAGAGAGCAGATACACACTTAAAGATGGCTTAAGGACAGTAATGGAACAACATATAAACAAGTCCAAATTAATGTAGAAGAAAATTAAGTACAAAGTGCGGAGAGGGCACACAGTAACAGAGTTGTCAGGTGGTGTTAATGAGGTATGGCTAAGCACAGGTGTTCTTATTCCACACCTTAAGGCTGAGGCTAAGTGACGCTTTCTGGAAACGGGACTCTTCAGAAGGAATAAAAAGGATACATCTTCCTCTTAACTCATTCTGACTTACCATCATGAAAAATGACTCCCAAAGATGGACCCTTTTGGCAAGTGGCTAGAATGAGAGCTGCTTCCTCAGTAACAGCTCTCCAGACTGGGGGAATCTCTTGACTATTGAACAAAGCTTTGCAAAGAGGAACTGGGTTTATAAATAATGCATTTCCTTTGTCTTGCAGGAATTCTGGAGGCCGAGGTACAATCAGATCAGCTGTGAACAGCTTACATAGCAAATCTAATAGGTTTGTAAATTAGATTTTGTGTTCATTTGTTTTTGCTGTAAGGCAGCTATTAATCTGCTTCTCTTCTTTGCTGGCTGGTGCCCTTCTTACTTAGTGAACAGATCTGTTTTGTTTCATTTCTGCTTTCCATTTCCCTAATCACTTTTTTGGGGGTGGGGGGAGGAGAGAACTGTCAATGTAAGATCACTTACAAATGACCCCAGGTCTGCATATTCCAAAGATGGGAAATATGGGAAGGCAGCAGTTATGTGGAGAAGATAAAAATCAGAATCATATTAGACAGCTTTGGAATCATGGATCAAAACTTGAATTTGCGTATCTACTATGAAACTTGAATTCTGCAAGATTCCAGTATATCTCACAATATAAACTCTTCACCAAAACTGAGCAACTTATTGGGAAAAAACAAAAACACTCTATGGTAAGGAGTTCAAACAAAGAGTTCAAGATGTTCGCTGAAACTACTTAAAATGTCTGGGTGTACAGAAAGCATTTAGTCTGAAGGAACATTGATTGTTTAATATGTATTCAATATTCCAATAGGACTTTTTCTCACTTGGCCATAGTGGAATATTTGACCATGTTAAGAGTTGCATGTGGGCTAATCCTGAGAAATATGGGAGATTTCTGGCAAAGTAATTTCTCCTTCAGCATCTCTTAGATCCACCCAAGATTTGCTGACACTTTCTTTTTTTAAAATAATCCTCATTTTGCAACCTGTAAAGAAAAGATGCCATTGTTTCTGCCTTGTTTTGGTCATGTGGCAACTCCCAGGTCTCTTAATTTGTTACAATGACCTTGACCAAAGAAGATACAGAGCCCTCAAACATTTTGTATGCGAGGTCATAGTGTAAATTCAGAAATCTGAAAGTTTGGTACATAGAACTGAGATTATCCAAGTAACCATCACAAATGGCCCTCATAGTTCCTTCCTAATGATTCTAACAAAACAGGTTTCTAAGCCTAAAGTATTTAGGGAGTTGGGGCTGACTTTTTAAAGATTCTTATTACTTCTCTCTTACAGCAAGGTCATTATGCCATAGTAGCATAGCAACCAAATTCAGAGCCACAGACCTGGGTTTTAATATGTGTCCTCATACAAGGAAACAGTCCCTGACATACCTCCATTCTAAAGAAGATCCCCTTCATCAGGACTATTACCGTTTTTTATATCTTGGGACCCCTTTAGCATTCTAGTGAAGCCAACAGACCCATTATCAGAATAATATTTTAACATATAAAGTAAAATACTTAGGATTGCAAGGAAATAAAATTATATTGAAATAAAGGATAACTTTTCCCCATTAGGTTCACAGACCCCCTAAAATCTATCTATAGACCCACTAGAGGGGGTGGGGTTCTAGGTACTCTAGGTTAAGGATTACTGCCTTAAGACTTCTTACATGTCACAGCATCACCCAAATTTATCTACCTGTCAAATCAAAGTAGCAAAAAATGTCCATTCTTGTTGTCTTCTGGATAGAGTGGGGTGTAAGTATCCTTCCTGGCCAGGCAATCCAAAAGATACTCTGTGTCAAACATTTTCTAAGGCATAAAGGCATTAGGGCTATTCACATGTATTCTGATACCTGAGGATGTTAGCCATTCTTTCTGGAAGTCTGGCTTACCGTGAAAAAAATACTGAAATGTGATCTTTTATGCCACTCTATGTAAGCTGCAGTGAAACACAGGAATTAGACCTATGGTCTGATGGTATTGCTGGTGTCCTGCCAATATATGGGGTCCTGCCCAGTTCTCATGGGTGTTTCTGTCAATGGTGTATATAGGGTACTCCCAATGGTGTATATAGGATACTCCCATAGCCCTCCCAGGAAGTTTCTGAAAGGGGATGCCCAAATTCTAAGTGCCAATCTCCACATCACCTTTGGAAGAGCTGTATGACTATGAGGTCAAGATAAGGAGCCAGGGCTATTGAGGAGGGAAGAGGTAAAAGCTAGCACCAATCAAAACACAAAAGTGAATTTCTTCTCAGCCCATCTGCAGAAAGCCAAGGAACAGAACAGGGCTTAAACCTTGTGAGGGGAAAAAAGAAGAATTTCATGTTTTTGAACTTGGCTTGAAGCCTCAGAGTAAAGAGTTCTTTGATTTGGACTCTTGAAAGGCCAAGAATTTGGCTTCTCAAATCTGCTTAAAATTCTATCTATCCTTTTCACCCCAGACAAAGGAACAGTTCTCTCCTCTGACCCAGATGCTCTCTACGTGCATCCTGCAGTATCTAGGTTGGATATTATATCCTTTATATAAATATAACTATAACCTAGTTTCTCAGAAACCCACTGGCATAGATCACAAGCATATGAAGTTAAGAGAGTACAGTATTGAGGAAGAAGGGGAGAAAAAGAAGCATTTAATGTACACATAACCGTGCATCACCCTGTGGAAGCAGTTGACCCACTGTTGCCCTAAGGTCTGAAATCTATTACCTTTGGCTATAATTCCAAAGCAGTAGAAGCTTTGGTGTGCATTTTGATTGCCATTTGGTATTTTTTTTAAACCATCCTATCTAGAGGGCAGTCAGGTATGATGGAAATAGTGTTAGATTTGGAGTGAGAAGAACTGGGTGTAAATGGGAGACTCTGACACTTATTATCTGTAAGATCTTGGGTAAATCATTCACCTCTGTTCCTCAATTTTTTCCTCTGAAAAATGAGAGGGTTGGACCTCTAAGGTCTCTCCCAGCTCTAGATATATGGTACTGCATTTCATTAAGAATTAAAGTATCAGGATGGGTAGGTGGCACAGTGAATAGAGCACCAGCCCTGGAGTCAGGAGGACCTGAGTTCAAATGTGACCTCAGACACTTGACAAATTTACTAGCTAGGTGACTTTGGGCAAGTCAACCCCACTTGCCCTCCAAAAAGCAAAAAAAAAAAAAAAAAAAGAATTAAAGTATTTGGCTTCCGTGTTTTTCTTCCTCTAATTTGAACCACAGAGGCACCCAGCTCCACTACAGACTGCTAAGTTTCACAGAAGGGAAGGGAGTGGGTCTTTGTGACCAACACATTGCCCACCAGTGGAGATGGCAGCTTTACCAGCAAGGAGTGTGCTTGGTTTATACCTGAGGGAAAGCAAAGGGAGTGGGGGAAGGGGAGAGATAATGCATACTGCATACATCTAAAAGACCTATAGGCTTCTATCCCTCTAGGTAATCACTGCAATTTTGCTTTTCTGAAGTTTACATTCATGCCAGAGCAAAAACAAAACTATTAGAGATGTCATCCGTGTGCTAACAGATCCTGTCTCTCTTTTTCTGGTTTGTGGTGTGTATGTGTGTTTTTTTTTTCCTCCCCAGAGTCGAAGTTGTAATAAATGGCTCTTCATCTCCAGCTGTTGTTGACAGAAGTAATGAAAGTGCAAAGCACAACATTAAGCCAGCCCCAACCACATGGAGACACAACCAGACCCTGTCTTTGAAGATCAGGTATTGGTAATTACCTATAGGACAAGAGACAGATTTGGCCCTCTTCAGCACAAGCTGGCAAATTACCTCTTTATCATCGAAAAAAGTCAAGATAGAAATAAAATGTTTACCTCCTGCTGAGGCAGGCTTCATCCGTAAGTGATCAGTCAGAAATATAAATCTCAGTAGCCTAGCCGCCCAGCAGGTATATGGCACCAGAACAACCGGGAGGCAAAAGAGGACAGTGGCTATGAGAGCTGAGTCCCGGGGGAAGAAGGAAGGTGTCCACTTAGCTTGGGACGTCGCCACCTGGCTGAGAACACCAGGCAGGAGTGACCCTCAAGTTAGGCCAGTCAAGGGACTGCTGCCGTTCTGATCACACAGGTCCATTTGACCAGCCTGCTACTTTCTTGAGTATATCCATATTGCCATTGTGCTCAATTTCTGGTGTATAATGTTTTCTTAGTTTTTAAGAAACCAAGGAGATTCATCAAATTTGGGGCTGAGATGTGAATCCCAGCTATTGAAAATATACCAACAGTTTCAACATAAGTGTCTTTCTAAAGGCTGGCCTGGGAAAGTCTCCATCTCAAACTCATCCAAGTCCATCACTGGATTACTCTGGATCTAGCCATCCTTATCTATAAATGAAGTAGGCATATCCTCTGTGGCATGTATGCAGAATCACTGGGCAGGCCCTGTACCTGCCCCTACCTTCTCAATGAGAAGCACAGACCCTCCCCAAATCCTCCCTCTCCTACTGGCTATTGCCTGAAATTCTACTCTTTCATGCTGGAAGTAAAATAGGTTGTGTAGCAGATAGCATGCTGGTCTTGGAGTCAGGGAGACCTGAGTTCAAATCTGGCCTCAAGACACTATATGTGTGACCCTGGGTAAGTCACTTAACAATGTCCTCATATGTAACTTTGAGGGTTGTTGAAAGGACAAAGTGAACTATTAAAAAAAAAAGTAAAGTGAACCATTACATCAATACCAAATCACACTTACCAGAGAGGGAAGCATCAACATCTGGGTTTTCAAATCCGAGGGCTCTCAACTGCTGCCCAGAATTTCATCTGGTCAAATCACACAGCACTTCTCAAAGTGAGCCCCAAACCAAAGCCTCCCATCAGGCTTTATATAGCCTTCTCCTGGCTCAGAGAATGTAACAACCTTCTTGACCCACTGCCCTATCATAAAGTATCAAGATGTGGGCTTTCTGAAAAACAAGCCTCCCACCACAGGCTCCAGGTGCACCTAATGTAGGGGCAGGGAAGATCTTTAAATTTGCATTTCCATTACAAATATTCAGCAAAACTAATCAACATATGGAAAAAACAAAATCAGTGTTCTATACCTGTGGACCTTTCCCTTCTGCAAAGCAGCAGGGAGAGAGGTCTTCTCACATCTCATCTCTGGAGCCAAACTTTGTCTTTACAATATTAAAATAGTTTTAATTGTAAAAAAAAAAGTAAAGTGTTATGTAAATGTTAGCTATTATTATCCTTTAAGCCTCTGACCACGATTATGATTAGATTCCCCTTAGAGAGGGGCTTTATGTCTTTAGCAGTCATTTTACTTGTTCATAAGAATGAAGAATCTAATTACAGGTTTGCAGAAGGAGTATGTGGACATGAGAATATACATGAGTATGTGGCCTAGCATCATTCAGCTATAAGCTCTTTGCAAGCTGAGTCAGTGTAGTACCTACCTTCATATTCCCAATACCTAGTATGGCACCCTGCGTGTAATAGTTCTTAATAATTTATTTAAGTAAATTGGCTCTACAGAAAGTAGAAGAGGGTAGCAACATGGACTCTGAGGACGCTATAAAAAACCGTACCCAGGACACAATTTTGTCTAGCAAGAGCCCTGAGGTACAGCCATTGAACTAGATCTGAAGTAGAAAAGATTGTAAGAAGGTACAAGGGGAAAGTAGCAGCCCTACCATCCACGCTTTGGGTTTCAAGTTTCCAGGATAAAGAGATCTTGGATAGAAAAAGAAGGGCAAATTCTAGAAATACATGATCTCCAGAGAATATGTAGAATGGGAGCAGCCAAAGAAATGATCCGAAGAAGTAGATTCTTGTCTCTACCACCTGCCTTCCCTTTCAACATCTCTTCCTGCAAGGAGCCTGGTTCCACATTCCTCGGCTATGGCTTCCTGACAGCTGCAGGCCCATATTACTGATCCCTTTAATAAGAGGCACTGTGTTATCATTAAGACCAACTGTGAGTGAAATTGGACCTCCTCTTGCCAGCTCAGCCTCATCTGGGTTTCCTCCCTTTAGTTTATTCCACTTTATCAACTGCCAAAGAAATCTGATCGCTTCACTGAGGGCACAAAGCAGAGGAGGTACTCCAGTTTATGGTGCTGAGATTGGGGTGTGTGAGCCTGAGAAGGGAGTCATACCCTAGGGGACCATGATGAATTAGTTGTCAAGGAGCTGGGCCCTTCCCATCTCAGGGCTCTTGACTGTGAGCCCAGAGGATCCCTCAGTATGAACAATTTGCCTTCACCAAGGGGAGGGACAAATCCTTTCAAATCCAGGCAATTAGTCATTGAAATTATTCATAAGAAAAGATTCCTCAAGTCATTTGAAATAATGTTTAATAATTGATCGTAATTTCTAGTAATTAATTAGAAATTAATTCACTCATGAAGGTCTTTATTTGTGGGCTTTCTGGGGGTTCTCTCTGCTTTTAAATACTTTGGGGTTGGTAATTGCAAGGTTCTTAGCTATTTCCCAAACAAATTAGTGAGTTAGTTGAGTTACATAATCTTCGGTAAGCACCAGTAAATAACAACAATGCTTCCATTTTCCATCAAGGAGTACAAATTATTAAGTGCAAGATTTCTCTGTGTGTTAGAGAAAGCTCTGCTTCATTAATTAAAAAATAGAATCAATGGAAGAGGAGGGGGGTAGTTTCCCCTCCAGGCTTCCCCTGCTCTACTAAATATCAGGGCTCCCATTGTCCTGGCCTGTAAGAATCCAGGGTCAACTGAAAGCTTTGTGCCTCTCGGGCATCATTTTTTCCTATCTGCACAACAAAGATCATAGGATCACAGATTTAGAACTGCAAGAGACTCACAGGCCATTTAGCCTAACTCTCTAATTTTACAGATGAGAAAACTGAGTCGCATAGAGGTTAAGTGACTTGCCCAAAGTCACAAAACTGGTGAATTATAGAGGCAAGATTTCAACCCAAGCCTCTGTCTCATGGCCAAGTGCTGTTCTTGTCTTTCTGCAGTCCTAATCTGGTGCTTCCTTGGAGCATGGAGGTGACCGTGGTTTCTCAAGGACGATGGCAGCAGCACATGAATTCTGGCAGATCCTACCAAGCTGTCAAAGTATAAAGCTCAAGTCCAGTGATAGAATGTACATCTGTCATCTAAAGGGTCAGGCCAGCTAGACCTGGAAAGGCTCATCACCAGAAGGTTGGCCACCAGGTGATGAAGTTTTTCAACCACAGCAATTCATGAACTCTTCTACTAAGGCGTGAAGGGATTATAGCCTTCAATAGTAAAGGAAGAATTGCCACAAATGAATTCATTGGTTCTTAAAAAATTAAAGTAAAAAAATTTTCAATAAAGCAAAAAGTCTGGCTGATGATATTAGTTGTTCATATCCACAAGGTGCTTAGAGATCTTAGAATAAAGTGAACTCTGTAACAATGAAATCTCTCATTTTTTTCAAAGGTATTCAGTTTCTCCTGAATTCACTTAACAGCAGCTGACATTTATGTACAACCTACTATGTTCGAGGCACTTTGCTAAGTGCCTTAAAAACACATTATTTCATTTGATCCTCACAAAAACCCCAGGAAATAGGTGCTACTGTTACTATTAATCCCATTTTATATATGAGAATACTCAGGCAAACTGAATGATTTGCACACAGCTAGGGAGTGTCTGAGGCAGGATTTGAACTCAGGTCTTCCTGACTTCAGGCTCTATTTACTGTGTCACTTAGCTGCTCCTATATGAATTTAAGCCATTCCCTATAGCCATCTCTAATTCAAACAATTCCTTTCTGCTCCTACTCTATTATATTGTAAAGGTGTCTTTGCTGGATCTTTCAAGGCTGTCTTTAAAATATGATCTCCCTATTCTAAGCGAAACCAACCAGGTAGAAGATTCTATATTTTCCCAAAAACCTGGAGGGGTCATATTGCTTTCTAACTAGACTGGCCTACTTTCTATTTCCAAACTCAGTGTGTTATCTCCCACCCCCAGCCTTTACACAGCATGTCCCCTATGCATTCCTTCTCCTATATTCCTCACTTATACTTATAATCCTAAACTTCCTTCAAGGTAACTTGGGTGCTACCTCCTACAGTAAGCCTTCCTTTATCTTCCTAATTATTAGTGTTTTCTCCATCTTCAAATCACTTTGTACATGTTGTATCCCCCTAGTAAACAAACCAACACTTAGCCCTTCTTGACCATGAAGCACAATGTATTTATTTTTAAACACCACTGAAATACTGTAGAACAGAGAAATGCATTAAGCAACCTCTGGAAGCTGACTGCACAGTTTCTTTTGATGGCAAGTCCTTGAAATTTTCAAAAAAGTACAAGATGCCTCCATAGTCCATTGAGTAAGTTGATCAGTTACCATTAGAAGTAGATACAAGAGTTAGCAACACAGTTTCCTCTCCAGTCAATGTTACCCCCCAATTTACCACAGAAGGGATTGGAGGAAAATAAAAGATACATGCTAATTAGAAGGCAAGGAAGAATTGAACTCTGACTTCCTTCTCCTGTAATCAGGACCCTACCCAGGATCACTCCTTGTCAAAGATGCCCCAGTCTAGCATAGCTCAACAATCTGCCATCTTTTTTTTTTGAGAGTGGTGTGCCAAGGTTAGAGCCTAATCAATTCTAGTGTGCTAGAGGGGCACACTGTCTTGGCAGCTTCCTCTCTAGATTGGGAAGGAAATATGACTCTCACAGCAGGTGGCAGCTGTCACATCTGCCATAGGTGTAGGGGTAAGGGCTCAGCTGTGGCAGACAGCCCACCTGCCAAAGAAAATCGGTCCTTGGTCATCTTTAGCACACCTGCCATAGGTAGCCAACCTCTGCCCCAAATCCATTAGCCAAGATTACCTCCAGGAGGGTGGCATGCAGCTGTCTACCTTGTTTGCTGAAGAGTGGCTAGTTATCATACATAGAAGGGGTGGGTGCATAATGGGGGGAGAGGGTGGGAAGGAAGAGAAAATGCAGCATTGAGAGTACTTGGCAAGGGAGGGGGCTACATTAAGGAAATGGGATGAAGGAAGGAGACCCTTTCTTGTCACTTACATTTGTGGCTTTATTTTTCCAGGAAGCAAATCTTGAAGTTCCTGGATGCCGAAAAAGACATATCAGTCCTCAAGGGGACCCTGAAGCCTGGAGACATCATCCACTACATCTTTGACCGAGCTAGCACCATGAATGTGTCTCAGAACCTGTATGAACTCCTGCCCAGAACTTCTCCCCTGAAGAACAAACACTTTCGGACCTGTGCCATCGTAGGCAACTCGGGCATTCTGCTGAACAGTGGCTGTGGGCGGGAGATAGACACTCACAGCTTTGTTATAAGGTAATTCTCCAAGGGGTGGCTCACACTTGACAAGAGATGTCACATGAGTATAAGTACTAACTGAGGACTTTTGGTTTAGTCAGTCCATCTATCAAGAAATATTTATCAAGCACTTTTTATGTGCCTGCCCTGAACACTGGGGATATGAAGGAAGGCTAAATCGTGGTGTCCCTGGCCTCAGGGAAGTCTCATTCTAATAGGCGAACTAGCATCTAGACACATACAAGACAAATAGAGAGGAGATGGTGGGATCATAGAGACCAGCAAGCCCAAACTCTGCATTTTACAGATGAGAAAACTGAGGCTGTCCTCCTGGGGGATAGTGCACTTAAGGATTTCAAAGCATTGGAATGATATAAAATGAAATGGACTCTATATTATTTGCAGCAGTTACATTTATGCCAGAATGTGATTTCTTAGGTGGAGAGAGCTCACGGTGTGAAAATCCCTTTGCTGGTGGCGATTTAGTTTTTTTTTTTTTCTAATAGCCTTAGAGAGTTACATAGAGAACTGAGATGTTAAATGACTTACCCATGATCACACAGTCTGGGGTCCATTTCAAAGACAGGTCTTGAACCCCATTCCTCTTTTTATTTATTTATTTATTTATTTATTTGCTTTTTGGAGGGCAATTGGGGTTAAGTAACTTGCCCAAGGTCACACGGCTAGGTTTTTGTTTGTTTGTACATTAAGTGTCTGAGGCCGGATCTGAACTCAGGTCCTTCTGACTCCAGGGCCGACGCTCTACTCACTGCACCACCTAGCCACTCCGTACCCCATTCCTCTTGACTTTTAGACTGGCCCTTTCTCTTCTGCCTAAGGTCATAGGATTGTAGATTTAGAACATGAACGAAACTTGGAGGTCAATGAGTTCAGCCCCTTTGTTTTACAGATGAAGAAGCCAAGGCCCAGGGAATATAAATGACTTAGCTAAGGTCACAAAGTAAATGGTAGAGCTGGGATCAGGTCCTATAGCTCCAAGTTTTAGTGTTTTTTTCCATATACCATGATACCCCTCAGTTTACCTGCTTGGACAAAAGTGATAATAAGAATTTTGACTCCATAGGTCAGTCAATAAATATTTACTAAATACCTTTTATGTGCCAAGCACTGTACAATGCATGGAGGATACAAGAAGAGGCAAAAGACAGTTCTTACCCTCAAGGAACTCACAGTCTAATGGGGGAGACAGTGTGCAAACAAACGTGTACAAACTATACACAGGATAAATAAGAAACAGTTAAGAGAGACAAGACACTGGGGAAAAGAAAGGGATAAGTATCTAGATAACGTTTACTATGTGACAGGCCATGTGCTAACTGCTTTACAAATGTTACCTCATCTGATCCTTACAATAGTCCTTCGTTTTTATTCATTTTTACAGTTGGGAAAACTGAGACAAATAGAAGTTAAGTGACTTGCCTAGGATCACACAGCTAGTAACTGTCGGAGGTCACATATGAACTCAGGTCTTCTTACTCCAGGCCCAGTACTGTATCTACTATGCCACCTTGCTGCCCAGAATTCTAGGTACTAGAATTAAGAGAGATTGGGAAAAACTGCCTGTAGAAGTTGGGGTTTTAGTGGGGACTTACAGGAATCCAGGGAAGGCAACAGGCAGAGATCCCACATCCATTCCCCTAAACCCTTCTTCCCATATTTCACTAGCGTGGGCATTTGAAAATAATCATCTCACCCAAAATAGAATATCTGTCTTGATGACTTAGAGACGCTATAGGAACAGGTGTCTCTGCTATTATTCCCCCTAGGCAGAGTGCAATCATGGATGTTTCATTCCACACAAGTCACCACCCATGGAAAATTTGCCTGGGGCCATCTCAGATTTCCTGGGCCTGGAGAATCACCATTCCTGTCTCAATACTGCTATATTAAAATTTCAATTTTGAGACATGGAAAGAAAAGAAATTGTCTTTCTAAAGTTTGATGAGTTTGGGGAAATACTGAGTCTAGATCATAGAAGAGCCTAGGTAATTTCCAATGAAATTTTTTTAAAGCATTTATGTGCCAGACACTGGGCTAAGCACTTAATCTCATTTGATCCTCACAATAACCCTGGGAGGTAAGTGCTGTTATCGTCCCCATTTTTACAGATGCAAAAACCAAGAGAGATAGGATCTTTCCCAAAGTCACACAGTCATGCAGTCTGAGGTCAGATTTGAACTCAAGTCTTCTGACTCCAGATCCAGTGTTTTATCTACTGTGTCACCTGCCTGCTTGCAAGCATTTACTAAGAGCCTGTTTTAGGTAGTAGAGAGGTATAAACAAAACTCAAAACAAAGTCACTGAACTCAAAGAGCTTGCATTTTATGGCGATTAAAATCAATGTTCTCTTGATCACAATTTGATATATCTTGCAGAGTGCCCAGTAGAAAATGGCAGAAAGCTAGAAGAATAAAAAGGGGGATTTAAGATTTCTAATAAATTGAGTTATGTCAATTCCACGTAGCTGCCATAGTGATTTTCCTAAAATTTATGTCAATCCCTTGCTCTATAAATTCCACTGGACCCCCTATTGACTCTAGGAGCAAATATAAACTCCTTTCTTTGCCATTTAAGGCCTTTCAAAATAGCCTGATCCTATCCTGCCTTTCTAGACTTCCTTTATATTATGCCCTTCCCAGTCCAGCCAAAATGACCTTCGTGCTGCTTCTCACATCTCCATCTCCACACCTTTGCATTGACTGTCCCTCACTCGTGGAATGTGTGTCCTTCTCACCACCACCCCTCCCCCCAATCATGTCTTGGAATCCTTTGTTCTCTTCAAAACTCAGCTCAAAGCATCACCTTCTACCCTACGCCTTTCCTGATCCCCCCAACTCCTGGTTTCCTCCCTCCCAAAATTACCTGATATTTACTCTGCATAGATTTTTACATGTTTCTACATACATCTCTCCCAATAAAGAAGAGGTGCTATATCATTTTCATTGTCATATCTCCAGTGCCTGGCACAGTGAAGGCACAGAGTAGAAGGCACTTAATAAATGCTGATTGATTGATTTAGCTAAATTATAACTGAGGGAAACAGAATAGAATTTAGCCTTGAAATAGCAGATGAGCCAAGGATGATGTAATAAAAAGAATGCTGGTTTTACCCAAGTTTAAATCTTAGATCCACCATTTACTAGTCATGTGATATTGGCCAAGTCACTGGACCTCTCTACTCCTCATTTTTCTCAGCATAAAATAAGGGGGCTGGACTAAATGGCTCTTAAGGTCCCTTCTAACTCTAGGGTTATCATGCTATCAATAATAATAGTTATTACTTTCATGGGGCACTTTTAGATATACAAAGTACAGGTCTTATCATCCTTGTTTTTCAGTTGAGGAAACAGGTTCAGAAAGGAGATATGACTTGCTTGCAATTGACAGGATTCAAACCCATGTCTTTGGATAGTTGTCCAGTGTTCCTCCTACTGTCCAACACCTCATCCAATATAGTTAGATGTGACAGAACTGCCTGGCAATAGTTCCCATGGCACACAGAGACTATAGTTCATGTATGAACAGTGTAATTCTGCTTCACACACACACATCATTTCATTTTAATATTTCACAAGTATTAACACTGTATGATGTTCAATAAGGCTTGCACCCAAATTACAAACCCTGGTCAAGGGTCACCCATGGTCTCACCATTCTTTATCCATATACATGCATACAAAAGGTAGTGTGGTCTAGAGATAAAAATCCTGGAAAGAAAGAGTAGGAAAGCTAAAGTCTAAAGGAAAGCTGTCACTAACTTTGATACACAGAGACTGCAGTACATGTATACACACTATATTTCTACTTCCCAAATTCAAATATAATTTATTTTTAATATCTATTGATTATTAACACTGTGTAGTGCTCATGCAATGAAGATATACAGGAGATACTGTATGACAGAAGGACTAGGGGATATAAGAGATAACATCTAAACACACTACAATACAAATATATTCTTAGGGGATAATGTGTGTGTGTGTGTGTGTGTGTGTGTGTGTGTGTGTGTGTGTGTGTGTGTACTTAAAGAGGAAAGGACTCCAGATACCAGTGTACTGTTCAAAGGGAAACCCATTCTTTTATCTTTAAAGTCCAAGCCTAGCAGATGCCCATGGATTTGTGTACACCCAAGGCTGATTTATGTGTGTGCTCAGAGATTTGCAATTCTATTGTGGAGACATCCCAGACATTGTAAGACACACATGTGTAGACCAAGGAAGACAATTGTATGACCTCTGCCCTTGGATTTAAAAAGACTAAACCGATCTCCCAACCAGCAGGATGAGGTCGATCATTTTACATTCATTCCCCTCATTCCTTTGCCACCTAACTGGAGGCACTTAATAGATCAAAATCCTACACTAGCAGAGAGCAGAAATAAATGATCAGAGGGGCGGCTAGGTGGCGCAGTGAATAGAGCGCCGGCCCTGGAATCAGAAGGACCTGAGTTCGGAGCCGGCCTCCGACACCTAATCCACACAAACAAAAACCTAGCCGTGTAACCTTGGGCAAGTTACTTAACCCCAATTGCCCTAAAGGGGCGGCTAGGTGGAGCAGTGATTAAGAGCGCCTGCCTCGGAGTTTGGATGACCCGAGATCAGATCCGGCCTCAGAAAATGAGCACCCACGTATAAATAATGACTAGCCGTGTAACCTTGAGCAAGTTACTTAACCCCAATTGCTTTTAAAAAAAAAAAAAAGAAAGAAAGAAATGATCAGGAGAGCAGCTCTTGTTTACTTAGCAACTCACTGTTTACAGAGCAATTTCCTCCCAACAACTCTGTGAGATTATAAAGGGGGTACTGGTATCCCTATTTGACAGATGAGGGAACTGAGGTTCAGAGGTGTGAAATAGTTTTGTTCTTTAGAGCTGAATGGGATTTTAGGGTATGCCCCATACCCCCAAAATATTACAGATGAGGAAACTGAGAGCCAGAAGGTTTAAATAACTTGGCCAAGGTCACACAAATAGTGGCGAAGCATAGATTGGAACCCAGATCTTTTGATTCCAAATATAGTACTCTATCTTCCCTAAACCATATGGTCTAACTGAATGAAATTCAACTCCACAGACTGTACATCACACTGCATTTTATTCTTCCCTTCCCCAACTGATGTGAAAGGCCTCTGTTTCCAGACTATTGCCAGGATAGAATGTGACACTAATATTATTTGGGTATATATGGGACCTTTCCATCATCGACCTCCTTGCCATACATGCTCAACGGTATCACACCCATGTTTCAACAGGTTGATCTTGTCAGGATCACCAAATGCATGTTCACAGGATCATAGATTTTTAGCTGGAAGAGATCTTAGGTAGCCTCTAGTTCAACCCCCTTGTTTTATTGGTAAGAACCTGAGACCCAAAGAGGCTGAATGACTTTTGCAGCCCCACTCAACTAGTTAATTGCAGAAGTGGACCTGGAACCCAGTTTTTCTATTCCGGTGCTCTTTCTACTAGACCATAATGCCTCTACCATCTGACCCTAAAGCAGCTCCATATGAATAAAGCCTTCTGGAATCAATGGAGCTACTACCTCTTCTGCCTCTCCTAACATCCATTTTCCCTACCCTGAAAGGCAGAAGAAGGCAAGGCCAAAGCCAGTGGTCCTGAAACCTCAGGCTTCTTGTAGCTAATCTCTAATCTCTGCCTTTCACTCTATTCTCCTTCTGCAATTCTGAAGAACAGGAGCATCTCCAGACTCCAAAGCATGCCCTTTGGATGTTGGGAATATGGACATATTTCCTTCCAAAGAAGCTAAACAGTTCCCCCACTCAGTTTTCAGTTCAGAGAAACAATTATTCCTCTGAAAGTCAGATCATGGTAGTCACAATAAAGAGAGGCCAGTGGCTAATATCAGATGGCTTATGTAAGAGATGATTCCTTAATTGGATATATTTGAGTGAGCCTGAATATAAAACCCTTGGAGGTTTGAGAAGGTCAGTGACTCCAAGCACAAACCCCACATAAATTGATGTCTGCATTCCTCCTCTTCCTTCTTCAGCTCGATCGAATTCAATTCAACAAGCAATTATTAAAATGCTTACTGTATGGGGAGTATAGTGATAGTTACTAACTAGGTCGAATAAAATAAGGTTCCATACCCTGATGGAATTTGCCAAACAAGTAGGAGGATATTTGTTGTTTAGTTATTTTCACTCATGTGTGACTCTTCATGACCCCTCTTGGGGTTTTCTTAGCAAAAATATTGGAGTGGTTTGCCATTTCCTTCTCCAGTTCATTTCACAGATATGGAAACTGAGGCAAAAATAGTTAAGTGACTTGCCCAGGGTCACACAGCTAGTAAGTATCTAAAGCCAAATTTGAACTCAGGTCTTCCTGACTCCAGGCCTGGCACTCTATTCACTGCACCAGATAGCTTCCCCAGTAGGAGGATATGACATGTACAAATCAGTAGAGTACAAAAGCAGTCATTGGCATGAGTGGTACCAAAAAATTGAGATAATAATTAGAAAGCACTTAGCTCGGTGCCTGGCATATAGTAAGTCCTATGAAAATGTTCATCATCATTACTACCTTTTCTCTGAGATTACCACCCATTTAAAGGGTATATATCATGTATGCCTATGTATTATTCCCATTTACTTCCAGGTCTCCAGTAGACTATAAGGCCCAGGGAGGACAGGTATAATTTTTAAAATTTATCTCAAATGAAATATTTGTACTTTGCAAGCCCTAAAGCACCATATGAATCCTAGCTAGCTATTATTGCTATTGTTATTATCTTTTATCTAAGCTTTATATGCCACCCAATCTATAGCTCAGTAGGCACTTAATAAAATATCTGTTGAATTGAATTCTATTCAATTAGGCCATATGGTTTAGGGGGGTAAGAGTGCTAGATTTGGAATCAAAAGATCTGCGTTCTAATCTAGGCTTTGCCACTATTTGTGTGACCTTGGCCAAGTTATTTGAACCTTCTCACTCTCAGTTTCCTCATCTGTAATATTGAGGGTATGAGGTATAGGTAGGGTGTAGGGGTAGATGACCCCTAAAATCCCTTTCAGTCCTAAAGCTCTAATCCTGTAAACCTATAAATGGAATAGGCAGGGGGGTAGGAGTGTGTGTTGGGGGTATTCCAAGTCGTGAGTAAAAATAAAACCAAAGGGACAGAGGCAGGAAAGCACGTAATATATATTGGCAACAGCAAGAGGCTGAAGATGGTCTTCTGTTGAATCACACAGAAGGTAGCAGTATAAGAACAAGCTGAAATGGAAGGAAGTAGAAGGCCTTGAATGCCAGCCAGAAGGGTTTGAGCTTCACTTGGCGAGCAGTAGGGAGTATTGAAGAGTTTTGAGTGAAGAAGTAACATGATTAAATATGTGATTGAGGAAAGTGAATATGGCAGCATTTTGAGGGAAAGATTGGAGGGGAAGAGTGTAAGTGGGCAGAACCATTAAGAGGCTACTGCAACAGGTGGGTGGTATGAGAGCTTGGAATAGGAAATGGCAGTGGGAATTGAGAAAAGGAGGAAGATGGGAGACATTTTGACTACAAAAACCAACAAAATTGGGCAACTGGATATAAGAAGAAAAAAAGTAGAATCAAATAAAACACCAGGATTTTGGTAGGATACCAGGTAGGTGGTAGCACCACTGACAAAAGTGTGTAAAATTCAAAAGATAAGCAGATTTAACAAGAAATGATAAATTCCTTTTGGGCCAAGTTAAGCTGGACGTGCCAGTGGGACAGCCAGGGAGAAATGTCCCGAAGATAGATGATAATATAAGTCTGAACCTCAGGAAGAGACCAGGGCTGAAAATACAAATCTGGAAGCTACTTATCCTCTCATCACCTTGGGTGTGATGAGTGAGCGAATGATGTTACTGTATCCAAAGTATGAAATGAGACCAAAAAAAAAAAATCCCTTTCATTCCATGGAGGTAAGTGGCTATCATCTGATTATTCTGAATAACAAAGAATGACGATGTTCACACATTTATGGTGTGTACCCTTTCTAATTATAATTCTTTTTGGAATTATGATAAGCATTAAGCTTTATAGAGATACAATTTCTGAATTACCAGAAATCAAAGATTTAATGCAGACACACATACACATAATTACCATAGAACTACTCACCCCTTTCCAACACAAAGGACTCACTGGGCAAATTCCCCCTCACCAAAGGCTTATCCAACCTAGGGTTTTACAAATGCTTATATAACCTGTTACCTAATCCCGCCTCCCCATCCTTACCCCTAGGCTTCTGATTTATATGGACTAGTTTCATTCTTAGAGATAGACCCAAAATAATCACTCTTTTGCTCATATAACCCTACCCAGAGTTAATATGAGAAATTCTTCAAATATAACTCCTATCTAGGACTCCATCAGATATGAAAAAAAAGTCCTCCAGCCCCCATACAAGCACTCAAGGTAACAATGCATATATCAAGTACAGGACAGACTTTATTCCACCTAATAGAAAATACAAGAAACACGTAAAAGACCCATAGTAGTCCATTTGAAAAATCAATACAATCATCTTCTCTCTACAGTAAGTCAAACCATTCCCCAGGGCTCCTTAATTTTTCAGACTCATAGCACCACCCTGTGGTTTAGATCTCCTTAGGAGGGAAATGAACTTGGGGTTCCTGGGGAAACAATTCCCCCAACATTCTGGTGAATCCCTCTTCAACCCAGGGGTCTAAACAGGAATCCAGCCTTATGGTACTATCCTGGGGGCTTAAATTGCCCCAGAAGGAAATGAACTTGAGGGTGCTACAGCAGTTAGCCCAATTCCCATTGCACCTACACAGTCTGAATAACTCACGGTGTTAGCAAAGGACAAAATTCAAGTCTTTTTCAAAAGACTTCATCTATGTCATGGTTTTGGTCCCTTGCTGATCTTCCATCTTCTAAGAGGTAGCCGTATGCTTACTTCCCAGGAATTCTCACCCTTTTAGAAGGCTGGCTTTGGGAATTGAGCTGCCTAAGAATTCAACATTGTCCATAATATCCCCTCCATTTTTATCCAGGAGGAAAGGGTTCATGGACTGCCCTCTCAGGCCACAGGGAGGAGGGCACATGTAACTTCCACTGGGGTAATTTCCATTTGCAGTTTCTAAGCTGAAGAGATCTCTCCAAAAGACCCATGTCTTTTGTTAGTTCTGATGCATTCTTGTTTCTTCAAAAAAAGGAAAAGGCAATAAGGAAAAAAAGACTGTCTACAATGAAACTTTCCTTTTAAAGCCAATACAGAATGACTCCCCCAACAAAAGTCAACCTTACTAAAGTTCATGCCAACCAATTCTTTCCCAACAGATGCACAACATGTCAAGAATGGATCAGAATGGGTAGGACCATTCCTTTCATAGAAAAATGCAATAAAAGTTCTAAAGACTCATACCCTACAAGCTTATACCTACACACATATATACACTCTTAATCTCAACACCCTACTTCTCTCGTCTCCACTCCATATATGTATCTTTTGATTTCATACACACACACACACACACACACACACACACACACACACACACTCTCTCTCTCTCTCTGTCTCTCTCTCTCTCTCTGTGTCTCTCTCTCTCTGTCTCTCTCTGTCTCTCTCTGTCTCTCTCTCTCTCTCTGTCTCTCTCTCTCTCTCTCTGTCTCTCTGTCTCTCTCTCTCTCTGTCTCTCTGTCTCTCTGTCTCTCTCTCTTTCTCTCCCTCTCCCATTAGAGATCTGCAATGGTGGAAGAAGTTCCCCAAGCAAAACCACAGATCCGTCCTGTCTTCCTATAAATGTCAGGCTCCTCATGGGAGGTCTAGTTTGATATTGATGAGAAAGAAGCCTAGATCAAATGTACCCTTTTTTTCTCTCCCCAATCCACCAAGGGATTAAAGTTTTTGATAAATTGGATTGTCCTCAGAGTTCATCAAGTATAAAATCTCCCCCATCATCAACACCCCAAAATAGTCCTGAAATCTAGTCACGATGGACAATGAGAAAGTTTACACTGGATTAGGGCCCTAGAAATTGTCCCTAAAGTGCACTCATACTCCTAGGGAAGATTTAGGGGTCCTAGGATCAGCCCCAGGCTTAAGAGCTTACAGGAGGCACTTGGAAGCCCAATATATCTTACATGTACACATGCACTAAACCAGTGATACCGAGAACCCCTGCTATACCCGAGAACTCTTGGTGTTATAGGATGGACATTCAGAACCTCAGACCATCTGATTTGTTTGACTTTTAAAGCCCTTCCCAACCTTACTTTTCCATTCTTCACATACTTCTTTCCTTATATTCTGTGACCCAGCAACACTGGCCTCCTTGTAGCTCCATGTCTGGATTCCTGCTTTTTCTTTAGCTGTCTCCCATGCCTGGAATGTTCAATCTCCTCTGCTCTGCCTCCTCATTTCTTTGGTTTCCCACCTTAAATCCCACCTTCTGCAGGAGGCCCTTCATGGTCTTTCCCACTGTAATTCATTCCCTCTGAGATGACCTCCAGTGTTCCCTGTATATATCTTATTTGTACATGGTTGTTTACTTGTCGATTTCCCCCATTAGAATAGGAATTTCTTAAGGGCAGGGTGTGTGTCTCACCTTTCTTCACATCTCCAACACTTCACACAGTGCCTGACACAGAAACACTAAATGTCCATTGACTGATTGATTTTAGTCCCTGTTATCTGAGATGTGAAGTCCTAAGAGAGTGGCCAAAAAAAAAAAAAAAATTGTTTTCTAATTTCCCTTCAATTATCTTATAATCATGGTGGGCGGTGGGGAGGTGTTACAGGATAAGAGAAGAAAGGGAGGAGAAAAATCACAGAAATGGATTTTTCCTAAATTTTTCCATTTTTAGTTTTTTACATCTCTAATCAATAAATACAATATTCTGATTTCCCTAACAGTTTTCACTTTCCAGAAGAACTTTTCCATTAACAACTATAAAACCCTATATTATATAAAGCCTTATATATAGCCTACTATAAAGACAACTATAAATACCAGTTGAAAGTGGTAAATAATACCCCTCAGGGGCGGCTAGGTGGTGCAGTGAGTAGAGCGCCAGCCCTGGAGTCAGAAGGACCTGAGTTCGGATCTGGCCTCAGACACTTAACCCACACAAACAAAAACCTAGCCGTATGACCTTGGGCAAGTTACTTAACCCCAATTGCCCTAAAAGGGGCAGCTAGGTGGCGCAGTGAGTAAGAACGCTGGCCTCGGAGTTGGGATGACCCGAGATCAAACCCGGCCTCAGAAAATGAGCACCCACACATAAATAATGACTAGCCATGTAACCTTGAGCAAGTTACTTAACCCCAATTGCTTAAAAAAATAATAATAATACTACCCCTCAGCCATGGCTACCCACTAATCAGATACTTATTGATTAGTTATATTAGTATATATTTCTTATATATATATATATATATATACATTATATATATAATAAATATATTACTTATATATTAATAACCCTTTCCTGATTGATAGGAATCTGACTAAAAGGGGGGAAATAAGGGAACAGAATAAATGTGAATAGCTAAGCACAAACCTATAGTATAAAAGATTGGTGGATATCCCTATACGGTACTTCCTGGGCCTATGGCCTGGGGTAGGCAACCCTAGAAAGTAGACGGGTACTATTGTGAAGCATCTTCCAAATACTAATCTCATTGCCACTGAGTAGTAGTACCACTCTGGCACAGTTGGTGCAAGTGTTGAAAAGTGTTTTTTTTTTATTATTAAATTGTGGGGATGGGATAGAAGTATCATTTTATTGGTGCTGGGAATTCTTTCTTTTTCCTATAATCTCATAGTGCTGTATGTATACAAAAGCTCTTGTGCTTTTGTATTCTAATTTATATATTTATCTGTGTACCTACCATCTTCCCCTTCTAGAGTGGAAGTTTGAGGTTGAGAACCTCATTTATCTTCACAAATGTTCTTTCACTTAATACTATACACATAGTAGCATTTAATAAATGTATATTGACACCATTGAATAGAGAGAATGAATGAATAAATATAGGAAAAAGCAACTATTGAGTGTTTACTATGTAACAGACAATAAAATAGGTAAGGAGGAAGGAAGAGGGAAATTGTAGAGGTTCTACTACTTTCCAGAAGGTGTTATGTTCAGTTTTCTTCTTTCAGATGCAACCTGGCACCTGTCCAGGAGTATGCCCAGGATGTGGGGGTCAAGACAGACCTGGTGACCATGAACCCTTCTGTCATCCAGAGGGCCTTCGAGGACTTGGTCAATGAGACCTGGAGGGAAAAACTTCTTCAACGCCTGCACAGCCTCAATGGCAGCATCCTATGGATTCCAGCTTTCATGGCCAAGGGTGGCAAGGAGAGGGTAGAGTGGGTGAATGAGTTGATCCTGAAGCACCACGTCAATGTGCGCACAGCCTACCCTTCACTGCGCCTGCTACATGCTGTCCGAGGGTAAGAGTGCCTCTCCCTGAGGCTAAGAGATGATGTCATTGACAAAGATGTAGATTGGGCATGTGGCCTTTTTATTACCATATGGAGCAAGTTGGGCTACTAGTAATCAACCTAGGTCTTCTTGCCCACAAGGTGTCATCTCTGAAAAGAGGGACAAGAAATTCTTTAATTAGATAACATAAAAGAAAATGCTGAGACCTTTAGATTAAATCATTAGCGATGCTATCTTCCTTTTGGGGGCTGTCTCTCTTCCTGGGAAAGTGAGTGTATCAGTGAATTGAGAAAATGATGCAGGGGGTGACTAGAAGCTCTGCAGTGCTCCCCTGACCCTCATCCATCCTGAGTCAGTGGCAATAATAAATCACCACCATCTGTTGGTTCTTCACCATCCCTAGCCAAATAAGTTGACGTTCACACAGCATTCACATCACAGTCTGCTGATTCTTTCTACCCCTTAATGTAATATGGCATCCATCAGCCTGGCACTTACACTGGCATATCGTGCCATCTAGGGCAATCTCAATGAAGAGACCCGGACTTAAATAGTGAATATTCCACATTCTCCAACTTCATAGCATGTGCCCAGTTCCTGTGCCTTGATGCTCTTTAGGAAAAATGGAAGGTCAAGAACCCTAGGAGACCTAAAAAGAAAGTAAGACCAGGTAATCAATTGTAGCCCCCATGCTTGCCCAAAAATATTATAAAGCCCCTCATTTGGATCCAAAACGAAAAGGAATTTACATACCTTGTCATAGGGAACCCCTCAGATTCCCTCAGTTTTCTCATGATAATGAGAAATATGATGATAGAATATCACCCGTGACCTAAGCCTATGAACAGCATACTTCATTGTAGGAGCTAGTGAACCCACAGCATCATCCATCCTGCTGGAAATAGTGACAATGGTTCACATTTATGGAATACTGTAAGATGTGAAAAGGGAATTACATAAAGTATTTCATTTAATCCTCCCTGTGAGGTAGAAGCTATTACTTTTTTTCCAATTTTATGGGTAAGGAAACAGAGGCTGAACAAGGTTAACTGACTTAGTCAGGGTCACACAGCTGGTAAATATCTAAGGCAGAATTTTCACCCAGGGCTTCCTGATTCCAAGTCCAGTATTCTGTCCACTACATCCCATTGCTTCTCTGTGTAGAATAAGTAAATAAATTTAAGAAAGGTTTCAATCATGACAGACATTTAATAAGTTATTAATAGTAACTAAGAAATTCTGGGGTCCATCCTTAAATATTTGATGTTAATATCAAAGAGGACAACAATACCCTCTCTCAAATCCCTCACTGTGTTGCTGTTAGGGACAGAACAGTTAGTTTGCTAAATTCGACCCAAAAGGACAGTTCTTAAGCTTCATGTATTTTATAATAATCCTTGCCCCTGGGAGGCAACTTAACTTAAATGTCTTGTTATGGGTCAGAAAGGATTAGTGAGAAAGAAGAGTAGCCTGCAGGTAAAGAGGAAAAACACTCTTGAAAGGGAACCAGGCAGGGGGCAAAGGACCATGGGAAGGCAGAGTTATTTCTAGCTATAATTGACTTACTTTCATCTGTCAAAATTGCTCTAAGCTCCTGTAATAAGCCCTTTAAACAAATAGGCTGCTAATCCTGAGATTGTGGCATCTTTCTGTGCATGAAACTCCCAGAAGGGTGCACTAATTGAGAACCCAGCTGTATCAGCCTACAATAAAATGCAAGCATTTATTAAGTACCTACTATATTCCAGGCAATGTGGTAGGTGCTGGGGATATAGAGACAATAACAAAACAATCCTTTCTCTCAGGGAGCTCACATTCTGCTTGGGAGAAAATAGGTCTCAACTTTGAACAAAGAAAGAAGGAATTCAAGGATCTAACCAGTGAACATAACTTCTTCCCTTAGTTGAGCCCTAGAATTTGTGGATGGTATAAGGGGACAACATGATCCTACATCATATATCCTATCTGCAAAGACAGAATTCACTCGTAAACCCTTTTTACACTGGGGCTCAAAAGTTTAATTTCCCAAGTACCAAATAGTAGAGTCATAGATAGACAACAATTCAGCTGGGAAAAAAACAAAATTAAGGGTTTTAGTGAACTGCAAGCCCAGTATAAATCAATAATGTAATGTGGAAGCAGGAAAACACATGCTTTCAAGAGTGGGAAAGAGGTCATTCCACTGTATGCTATCCTGTTTAGACTACATCTGGAGTAACATGTTTATTTCTGATGCTATAGACTAGAAAAGACATTCAGAAGCTGGAGAGTACCCCAGCTCAAAGTAACCAAAATGGTCAAAGGCCTTGAGTTCAATTAAGAAGTATTACTTGAAGGAATTTAGGATGTTTCAACTGGATAAAAGAAGAGTTATGGAAGATATGGTAGTTGTATTCAAGTATTTGAAGGGCTACCATATGGAAGGTGGATTGAACATTTTCTACTTGGCCCCAAAGAACAGAACTAGGAATAGTGCAAAGAGCAGATTTAAATTTGTAAAAGACGGGGAGATTTTCTTAACAATCAGAGCTATCCTGCAGCAGAACAGCCTGCCTTCTCAAGAGGGAATAGGTTCGCCCTCCTTAAAAGCCTTCAAGCAGGGGCAGCTAGGTGGCGCAGTGAGTAGAGCACCGGCCCTGGAGTCAGAAGGACCTGAGTTCGGATCCGGCCTCAGACACTTAACCCACACAAACAAAAACCTAGCCGTGTGACCTTGGGCAAGTTACTTAACCCCAATTGCCCTAAAAGGGGTGGCTAGGTGGCGCAGTGAGTAAGAGCGCTGGCCTCAGAGTTGGGATGACCTGAGATCAAATCCGGCCTCAGAAAATGAGCACCCACACATAAATAATGACTAGCCATGTAACCTCGAGCAAGTTACTTAACCCCAATTGCTTAAAAAAAAGCCTTCAAGCAAAAACTAGATGGTCACATGTCAGGTACATACAACAGAAGGGATTCTTGTGCAGGTGGACATCGGCTCTGAAGTTCTATGACCCTATGTTTGAGACATTCATCATTACTCTTGTAGAACCCAAAGAGGCACTGCGGAGATGTGGTAAAGCTCCTGAGATGACTGCCATGATGGCTTTGGATGAGATCTATGACATGTACCCATATCATGAGCTAGGAGCCTTCAGCAAAGCTTAAGGGAGAGAGGAAGATGAGGCCAGTTGGAAACAGTTGGAGTTGTCTCGAAGACAGAAGAGCACTCCTGATGGGCCTTGTGCTTGTCCTGGTGACATCTGATCTACTGACAGACATTTGTGTGGCTTCCAAGAGCTGGGCTCCCATCTTTATGTTGAGTGAATCACATTTATACATGTCATTCTGTCATCATTCCTGCTTCAGTCATGGGCATCTAAGCAGATTAGTCAAGTAGTACCTTAAAGCGAGAATTGAGAGTTCAAAGAAAGATCATGAACTGACAGCCTTGCACATGAATCCCCAGACAGGGAGCTGGCAGGAGCTAAGGCCTACCATGGCAGAGGCCAGGGAGCTGCCAGGCAGATTGGGCTGGCTCCCTCCATGTGGACCGAGGTAACATGGGAGAGCAGCTGGCTTGCCCTCCCTGCCGAGTGTTAGAATGCAGAGGGCCAGGCTGTTGGCAAGTGAGGTGAGAAACAGGGGGAAAGAGTTCCACAAATGAGTCACAGAGGTAATTGACTATGGCAGTGAGAAGTGGGAAACAGGAGAGTCAGCAGCTGGTACCGAATAGATCTAATTCAATTATGGCAATGGAGAAGGTTGTAACCCACAGAGAGAATAGCCCCCTCAGCCAGAAAAGCTACACACTGACCTATTCAGCCCCTCCAGTTCTCTTGCTTCCCAACCCACCAGAGTGAGAGAACTAATGTAAATTGATGCCTAATTAATGGCTCCTGGATGCCTCACTGATTTCTTTAAGACCCTGTCCCCTTTGTACAGACATCCACAGCCAGGGCAGAAGAGATACTAAATAAAGTATTTAAGAAAAGGTGTTCCCAATGAGTCCCTGTGGCTTATCAGCCTGGTGCAGAAACCAACTGGCCGGCCGCCAGGTCCGTGAGCTCCTGCTAAGGTCAGGGCACTCCCTTCAAAAAAAGAAAGAAAGAAAAAGAGAGAGAGATCACAGATCAGGTTGGTAGTGCCTACTCTTCAAGGCATTTCTGTATCTTTTAACTGACTACTTGACTTCTTATCCTAGTGCTGTCTCTCAAAATCAGGGAACTATGTGGGGAAGATTTGTATTGAGACTCTCAGGGAAATGTTAGATCTGGAATCTAAATGATTTGCTCTCATCCAGGCATCTCTAGAACCTAATTGTGCCTCATAGTTTCTCTACAGGGAATCCAATAACTATTAAAATATTTTTAAAGGAACTGAACATAGCTATGGTGCTTACTTCCCTCCCTGAGCTGGTTTCCTTGAAGATCTAATATTTTCTTGTTCCTTATGAATTTCAAATTGTATTTAACAACTGCCCAAGAGACCCCAGTTCTGAGACTAGATTCTATGGAGAAGATAACAATAAGGGTGGATACTGTCCCAATCTAGACTTATAGCCCAGTACTGGCAATAGTCTTCAACTAAATTAGATAAATACAGTCATTGACTCACCATAGCAATAATGCAGATTATTTCAGAATTGGAAGGAACCTTAAGCAATGACTTATTCCTACCTCTCCCTTTTTATAGCTGGACTCCCTGGAGTTCACAAAGGTTGAGTGATTTGCCCAGGGTTTCACTGGTAAACCCTTACCTCCTAGCTCTTAGTTTAATGGTTTCTCCACTTTACCACACTGAAAAGGCACAAGCATGTTTATAGGACCTGGGATACTTCAAGTGAAGGAAAGCAGCACTTAAGATTGTGGCCAGCAATTCACAAAAGACCACTCAACTATCTTTCAACAGTTTGGTGACAATTTAGTCAATTCTGTTTCATATATACGTATGCACCTCCTCTAGATATAGACAAGAGTATTTCCAGGAATTAATCCAGGTAAAATTAATTAATAGAATAAATTTCAATCTTGAAATATAGTTTTGCAACCTGATATTGAATGACATTGCTAACAAGTCATTCCTTGGCTCCAAAATCAATTTCACCAAACTTGTAACCTCAGGAGCCCAAAAGTAAATAATAGCTCTAGTACAGACCTGCTTTAAACTTTCTATTCCTTTGATAAGCTGGTTTGTGACCAGGGGAAATGGGGAAAGGAGTGGAGGAGTTAAATGAAATTTAGGTCCCAACCCTGATTTAAACATTCTGTTGCATTATCACCAAAATTCCATGTTGCCTTTAAATTTGCAGAAGCATGTCAAATTTTGTGTCATAATTTTTACTGTCATTATGGGGAATCCAACTGGCTTGTTTCTCTTTTTTTCTAACTGAATTGGTTGGTGATCTGAGTTTATTCTTGAAAGCTCTTCACATCACAGGGACCTCCAACCTTCTTACTTCTCTTGCCCTGTCCCCCCTTCCATAATGTTCTCTAACCATTATCCTGTGAACTCTCTAGTAAAGAATATGAAAGGAGGTTTTCTTATAGTCCCACAGATGTTTGCCTTTTTTTACTGCCCATTATACTCTTTTAGGAAGTGCTTTTGAAAATATACGTGTTAGCAAGTAGACTATAAGCTCCCTCAGCCAAATATAAGCTCCCTGATGGCAGGGTGTAGTGAAAAGCTCCCTGGCATTTGAATCAGAGGACCAGGGTTAAAATGCAGCTCTAGGGGTGGCTAGGTTGCTCAGTGAATAGAGCACTGGCCCTGGAGTCAGGAGGACCTGAGTTCAAATCCAGCCTCAGACACTTAACACAAAACTAGCCATATGACCTTGGGCAAGTCACTTAACCCCAATTACCCTACCTTCCCCCCTCCAAAAAGCAAAAACTGCAGCTCTGTCACTGCTTAGCAAGGGCAAATTAC
Organism: Gymnobelideus leadbeateri; assembly: GCA_011680675.1. NCBI lineage: Eukaryota > Metazoa > Chordata > Mammalia > Diprotodontia > Petauridae > Gymnobelideus > Gymnobelideus leadbeateri. The sequence continues at coordinate 116,805 of WOXC01010494.1, forward strand.
TTTAGTCCTTAAAAAAATGAGATTGAACTAGAAGGAAAAACCTATGATCCTATGTTTTTAAAAAAATCAATTCCTTTACCACCTCTTGCAAACTGATTTTAAAAAATAGGATGATTCAAAAGGGAAAGCCTGGCATCTGAACTAGATGGTCTCTATAGCCCTTTAACATTCCACTTTTCTATATCATATCTGTTTGGGTAGGCTGAAGAAGGTTCATGCAAGTCTAGAATTTTTATATAGTCACTCAAAGTTCCAGACTAATAATAACCATCACTATTATTTATATAGTCCTTATTACTTATTTAATCCTCTCAGCAACCCTGTAAAGTAGGTACTATTATTCTCCTTGTTTAACAGACGAAGATTAAGTGACTCTCCCAGGGTCACACAACTAGTGTCTGAGGCCAGATTTGAACTTGGGTTTTCCTGTGCTTCAACTACACCACCTAGCTGCCTTTAATAACAGCAGCTGAGCTGCTTACTTTTGTCTCCTTTACCTAGTACAGTGCCTGGCAGGTTATAGGTGCTTAATAAATGATGGTTAATTGGTTGATACAATTAACTTTAAAGTTCATGAAGTACTTTTCTCCTAAGAATCCTACGGAAGTAGATGGTTGTTACTATGAACTCCACTTTACAATGAGAAAACTGTATCTCAGAGAATTTAAGTAACTTGCCCAAGGAAACATTGCTAACATTTTGGCACTGTCAAGATTCAAACCCAGGGCTCCTGACTCTTAAAAGTAGTACTCTTGAGGCCACTAGGTGGCACAGTGAGCCAAGCACCGGCCCTAGAGTCAGGAGGACCTGAGTCCAAAATGGCCTCAGGCACTTAACATTTAACACTTACTAGCCATATGACCTCGGGCAAGTTACTGAACCCCAATTGCCCTCCAAAAAGAAAAAAATAGTAGTACTCTTAAATTAGATATTCGTAAAGCTCTTAGCACAGTGCCTGGTACGTTTGTTGTTCAGTCACTCTCACTCATGTCCATGATTCCTTTGGGGATTTTCTTGGCAAAGATACTGAAATGGTTTCCCATTTTCTTCTCCACTTCATTTTACAGAAGAGGAAACTGAGGCAAGCAGAGTTAAATGATTTGCCTAGGGACACCCAGCTAGCAAGTGAGTGAGGTTGGATTTTAACTCAGGAAGATGAGTCTCCCTGACTCCAGGCCCATCACTCTATCCACTGCACTATGTGGCTGCTTTGAGATATTTGAAACGCATTTAGCACAGTGTTTGGCACAAACATAATAGATGCTTAATAAATGCTTATTCTCTTCCCTTCCTTCTTTCTGCTACATCAAGCTGCCAGAGATTTGGGGCTTTTTTCAGTCAATAGTGAAAAAAAAAAGATGTGATCTCAATATAACACTTTAAAGTTTGCAAAACACTTTCCTTTTTACAGCTTTAGAGCCCCAAACTTACACTTGGCTGGGGCTTTCAATATCTTAAGGGAGAACCAACTCTACTTACATAAACCAAAAATTCTTCCATTGCATCCTGGTAAAAGTAGTGAGTTTGAATTCAGAAGACCTGAGTTTGAGCCCCAACTTTGATCCTTACTGACTGAAAGGCATCGCATAGAGGCAAATCAACTGCTCTGAGCCTTAGTTTCCTCATCTATAAAATTAAAATAATAATACTCATACTACCTACCACACAGAGTTTGAGAAAAAAACCTCTTTATAAACCACAAGGTGCCCTAGAAATGTGAGTTATTATTATTCACAGATTCCTGAAACAGGCAAGAGTCCACCAGAGTGTTGGTGAAACTGTTTTTAGGAACCTAAACTTTAGAGAAAGCTCTTTGTAAATGTTCCTTGACAGTTCTGAAATTTAAACTCATATCACTGTCCAGAGAGTCACTTTTGTTTGTTCCTGCTGTGTACCACTACCGAAAGATTTGGTGCCAACCCCAGAAGTGATGGATTTCCGGTCTTGTTTTCAGACAGATAGAGCCAGATCCTGAGAGGGAACAGGAGTTCAAGCAGGTCACAAAAGCATCCACCTTATGCTAAAGGAGGGACTGGGCACTATGAAGAAAGAAAGGAAAGATGCAGATCTCCTCAGCAGCACCCACCTGTTTCATAATTACCTCTTCTAAAGTGATATTTACCCAGTTTAAGACTCAGTGCCTACAGTTGAATGAATGATTGAATGAGTGAATGAATAATTACTCCTAATGAAGAGTATTAAATGAAGTCAGCAGGGTTTTTTCCTACCTCCCTAACAAATATAACCCCTGTAGGACAACACCTGGACCCTCATGCAAAGTTCTGAAGAACAACCAGCTAGTGGTATAAATTTAATTCTAGAATCCAAATCAATTCTGATAATCCACAATCTCCTTTCAAACAACCTCTCCCTCCACCGATGCAAGCCATTTGGGTAATAACTATGCCACAAACTGTTTCCAGGGCAACACCTCAAGGAGACAATATTCTTAATAAACACAAACATCAGGAGCTCCCTCAACTGATTTATACAAATATTCTATTCTACAGATATTTTATTTTGGCAGCTTACTAGCTGGTGCCCTGTTAACCTGTCCATTCAGACTAGAAAGCCCCAGGAATGAGTCTAGGTTTCTGATACTTCCCAACTAAAGAGCCAGCTGGCCTCCCTTCCCAGCCTTGAGTACTCCATTGTTTAACAAGCTATGGAGCCCACTTGTAGGCATGGAATCATGCCATCCTTCCAAAGCCAAAGCCATCTGGTTCTGAATCACTTCACCCTAGGAAATTTCCATGATATCAGAGCTTCCAAAGAAAGAGTAACAATGGATCAAGAGGTTTCCCAGGGCCACTTTGGATTTTGTACCTATGCCAAGGCAAGCCCTATTCATTCTAGCTGGTCTATTCTCTGGTTGGCTGGAGAATCCCAAACACCAGCCAATCAGATAGAGCTCCGCTTTAGAGCAACATGGGATGATGGGTAGAACACAGATAACTGGAATCTGAGGATTCTATTGCCGACTTTTCTTGTGACTGACCTCAGCAAGTAAGACTTAATATGTCACTTGGCCCAGTTCAACAGTATAAAAATAGAAATGCTTCTCCCTGAGGTCTAAAGTGACTCTAAGATATACTCCCCATAATCACATACCATCATGAGCCTTCTGGAGAGCAGTGCTATAAAAATATGAACAAATGACGAGCATTTATTGAGTACTTACTGCATGCCAGTCACTATACTAAGCAAAGACAGGCCCTGCTTTCAATGAACTTACATTCTAATGCTCTAAAGTTCTTTTTGTCACTTATTTAGACTATGGAGTTACCATGGCCTCAGCATGCAGGGGGAGGAACTTGGGACTCCTGGAAAGAAGAAAGGATGTACATTACAGAAACAAATTCTGCTCTTTTCATTTATTACTATCTATGTTTGTGAACCATCATGCTTAATAGTTATTATGATTGGTGCAGTCAATTTGAAAAATAATTACTGCCTTCTTGGAGATTACCTTGACTTCTAATTAAAATCTTAGACCTAGAATATTAAAGGTGCATCACCAACCCTGCATCCAGAACATACCCAGCTAGCCTCATTTGAGGAAGAAAAAAAATAATTGGTTTTTGTTTCAATCCCCAGCTGTTATCGTAAGGAAAGGAATGGTATGTATGTTGACCATATAGACATTCTCTAAATTGGCCAGAGCAGCTGAAGAGATAAGAAAAGGAGATCGAGGCGGTGGGGAGATAGAGACCGATTTATTCCTTTTTAACCCACTTGACTTTTATTACAAACTGCCCAGATGTGGTGCCCCCATGTTCCTATTGACAGACCTTGTTTACCTATACAATAAGACTAGGAGATAAGGGCATTCCTCCTTAGAGATGAACATTTCATTTATTTTGTTACCATCAATCCATATCAGGATTAGTGACAAGGGGCAGCCTGTAGCCTTCTGAGGGCTCACTGAGGTATGAGAGTAAGGGTCCAGAACCAGGCTTGCTGCCACAAGGGTGGGTCAGAGGGTGTCAGGACGAAAGGCAGAATCATACAAAGTAATAAGGGGGCAGCAAGGTGATATGAGTAGCCAAGGATAGAGACAGAATCTAAGTTAAGAGCCAAAGTTAAAAAAAAAAGACAGTGTAATTAAACAATAGATTCAGAGTTAGGAGACCTAGGTTTCCATCCCAGCTTTACTAATGACTGACTGTATGGCCTTGAAAACATTATCTCGCCTATCTGGGTCTTCCTTTTCTAACCTATAAAATGAGAGGGTTGGCTCAGGGATAATGAGAAGAGAAGACTGGAGGTGAGGAATGGGAGAGAGAGGGGAGCTGTGGCGGGGGGGGGGGGGGGGGTGATAGCTGTTTTTGTGTTTTAAAGAACTACAAGGAAGAGGAATTTTACTTGTTTCTATTTGGAGCAATGGGTAAAAGTTGCAAAGATGCAAAATTTAGGCTCCAAGTAAGGAAAAACTTCCTAATACCCATGTAAAATAGCAAGATCTCCCCTAGGCTGAGGCTAGATGACCATTTGTCAAATGTTTTGTAGAGAGTGTTCTTTTGGTGGTGTGAATTTGACTAGCTGGCCTCTGAGGTGCCTTCCTACTCTGAAATTCAATGATTCTTTGTCCCCAAAGGGACTTTCCAACTCGAATTTCTATGATCTGAGTCACCAAAACCAGGAACAAAACATGGAAGAGTTGAGTCCCCATTTCTTCAATGACTTGTTAGTGTCTGCAGGTTCTTCAGCTACCAAAACCATCAGATCTCTTTAGAACATTTCTGCTGTGAGAGATTTTGACCCATCTTGGCATCATAGCTATGTTAGGGCCTGCAGTAGATACCATGAAGTTTAGTTTATTTACTCCTTCCCTGCAGTCTTTGGTAAATTTCTCATCCTACTTTGTGGCCAGCTAGGCCATGCCCCTCATAGGAACAATAGCTAACATTTATGTAGCACTGACTATTTGCCAGGCACTGTGATCCTCACAACAACCCTGGGAGATAGGTACTATTATTATCCCCATTTTAGAGATGAAAAAATTGAGACAAACAGAAGTTAAGTGACTTGTCCAGAGTCACATAAATAGTAAGTGTCTGAGGCCAGATTGAAACTCGAGTCTTCCTAATTCCAAGTCCTGTACTCTATCCATTACACCACCTAACTGCCCCCACTCATGTCATGGCTATTAAGAATCTGTTTACACTGCCTGCTTCTCTAATCTACTTTTTTCTCCTTTCTGCAAGCAAAGATCTGCACAGGTATAGAAGTGCACTTTTACCTTAGAAAATAGATAATCAGATTGAGCTACATAGATATTTCGCTCATGACAAGAGATTTGCCCTTTGTCAGTGTGACTTCTAAAAATGGTTTGGTGGATTAAAAAAAAGAAAGAAAGGTATTTCTGCAAGTATTCCCTTCCCAAGTTATTACTTCTAGGGAAAAAATCCTTGGTGGTTGTAGAGAGGATTCCTGTTCAGGGATAGGGTAGACTAGATGGTTATTGAGGACAAAATTAAACTCTTGAATTCCTTAAGATGTTTACAGTTTCTATTAATACGAAGTGAATGTCAAATTATTAAAATTTGCAGACAACCTACAGAATTCGTGCCACAGCTTGGCCAGTGTCCACCATAGGCATCCTTTAGAGTGTGATAGCAGAAAGTACATAGGGACTGGTAGCCAGGGTAACTTGGGTTCAAGTCAATTCAACTCAACAAATGTTTCTTAAATGCTTACTATATGAAAGGCTCTGTGATAGGCGCTAAAGTTACAAAGACAAAAAACAAAATAAACCCTCTCTTCAGGGAGCTTCCACTCTATTGAAATCCAAGCTGACAAATCATTTAAGCTCTTAAGTCTCTGCATTTGTAATGTGAAGGGTGGTGGATGAATTTTTTTTTCTAAATTTAACTTTTCCTTTGAAATTCCATTCTTTTTCCTTTACCTTTTCTCTGACTTTAAGAGAACCTGGAGTTTACACATTTAGAATCTACTCTGAGCTCTTTCTGCTCTGTGACCTTCAGCAAATAACAACTTCTCTGGAATCATTTCCTCAGATATGAAATTAAAGGATTGCATTAGATGAACTCTGAGGTTTCTTCAAATTTAAAATTTGCTATGGTTTTGTTTCTTTTTTTCCCCTTCCATTCTTCACATACTCCTTTTCTTCTCAGAGTTGTGTGTGAGTAAAGTACTTCATAAAACCTAGATGGATTTAGAACTGGAGGGAACCTCAGAGATCATCTGTCATTCAATATCCTCCTAAAAAGATAAAGCAACTGAATCCCAAAGAAAGGAAGTGACTTTTCTAAAGTCACACAATAGCAATTAACAGAGTCTGGATTTGAACTCAGGTCCTCTGAGTCTAAAAATCCAATCTCCTTCTCATTATTACAAACTCCTACTTCAGCCTAATCCTATTGTTTGCCTTAATAAGCAGTGCTTAGTGGTCCTTGGGACTTAAATGAGATGCCCTCATTTAAGCAGAGATATGAGGTAGCTTAGGCATAGACTTAGCCTATTAGTCAAATGATAATATAAAAAATGGAGCAGCATAAAAAAGTGACTCAGTACATAGTGTCAGCCCTGGAGTAAGGAAGACTCATCTTCCTGAATGCAAATCTGATCTCAGACATTTTCTAGCCGTGTGACCCTGGGCAAGTCACTTAACCCTGTTTGCCTCAGTTTCCTCATCTCTAAAATGAGCTGGAGTAAGAAATGGCAACCTCTCCAATATCTCTGCCAAGAAAAACCCAAAAGGGGTCATGAAAAGTTGGACACCACTGAACAACAACAACCACAATAAAAGTAAGACCAGCTCATGAAGGGGTAAGGAAATAGCTAAATATGTGTGGCCAGAAAGATTAGCAAAAGAAACGCTGGGGTGGTTCAAGGCGATCATCCTGTGGGGACTTTTAGGTTCTGGCTACATATGCAAAGATAAGTAGAGGAGTGAGACAACTATCTGATATTCGTGTAAAAATATAGGTGTAGTAAGAGTGATGGAAAGAATAGCTAGTTTTATATCCCAGCTCTGCAGCTTTACTACCTGTGTGACCTTGGACAGGTCACAACCTCTCTAGGCTTACTTCATCTTTAAAACAAAATGACTAAACTAGATGACTTTTTTTTTTCTTAAAACAATTGGGGTTAAGTGACTTACCCAGGACACACAGCTAATATGTGTCTGAGGATGAATTTAAACTCACATCCTTCTGACTCCAAGGCTGTTGCTCTATCTACTATGCCACCTAGATGCCCCAAATTAGATAATTTCTAGGTTTGTATTTGTGATTCTGTGATCCGAGTTCAATTCAATTTCATAATAAGCATTTAGGGGCAGGTAGGTGATGCAGTGAGTGGAGCACTGGCCCCGGAGTCAGGAGGACCCGAGTTTAGATCCGACCTCAGACATGTAACACTTACTATCCATGTGACCTTGGGCAAGTCACTTAACCCCAATTGCCTTGCCTCCTCCCTTCCAAAAAAACTAATAATAATAATAATAAGTATTTATGTGAAAGTCACTGAGTTAGACAATGGGAATACAAAATACAAAAATGAACAGTAATGCCATTCCTGCCCTCAATGAGCTTAAGGTCTAATAGGGAAATAGTCATCTGGAAATTCCCAAATAATTAATGTCAAATATTTTTATTTTTGCTAAACTAGTGTATATAATTATACTTATTCTTTACCCTGCTTTACACATACAGCCTTGGTGATATAGGTAAAATGTTTTTGGAATTAAGAATTTTCTGCCCTGAGAATAAGAAAGTCTTGTCCCAGATTGTCACTGGGATAGGTGATTCTGCCTAAGTTTTTCCTCCAATCAGTTGAGAAATAACAGATTCCCAGGAATTCGTTGTTCATATAAAACTGGCCTTAAGTGCCTAAAATTAGGGCTCATCATTCTTGCATTAAGGGACTTATTTGTGGTCACATGCCAGTAGGTATCACAACAGAATTCTGACCTAGGGCTCCTGATTCCAATATTCTTTCTACTCCACCATGCTGCTTTTTCTCTCTTCTCAGGAAAGTAAGTCCACAAAGCAGCCAGATTTGCTTACATGGTTACTTGATCCCCAGTTATGTCCTAACACTTTTTCTAACTATAGTTCCACTAGCCATCAGTGGGTGGAGACCTCTAAAGTAAATGAGCATCCATGCCAGCTAATGGAGAAACCAGCTCCCAGTGACAATCTGGGAAGTATAGACTGAGCCAGGGTAATCCAAGCCAAATCACAGCTGGGCCCTCAATGGGAAATTCCATCTGCTGGCTGAGATAGCAGCTGGGAAACAAGACAGATCAAATGAAAGGAGTATCCCCACCCCCCAGAGCTTTTCCTCTTAGGCCAACACTCATCCCAACAGAGGATGTCTGCCCTCTGCTCGATGGGCCATGGTACCAGGAAATGCAGGAAGCAGGGAAACTCCCTCTTCACCCTAGACACATACACTCACACTTATGAGCACACATAGAGCTCTTTTCTGGGAAGCTTCATTCCTTTCTCAAAATGACTACGTCATAAAGACATACTTTTTAGCTTACTCTGGCAACCGTTACTTCAGCCACTGGTTCTCTCCATCTGATTATTTAATTGGGCAAACAAGTAGCTGATAAAATCCCAAGCAGGACTTTTAAAAGCCTTGTGTTTCAATTCACCAGAATACAAAGGTGTTCAAGAGGACCCCAAGGTGATTTTCAACAGTGTTCATGTTTACCATATAGCAATGTCTACAGTTTTGTTTGTGGAATGCATGATTTACTTTTTTTTTAAGACAGGTCACCTCATTGGTGTTACACCAAATGCAGAATATTAGCCATAGGATCAAAGATCTAAAAGGAACCGCAGAGAAAAATACCCTCATCTTACTGATAGAGAAACTGAGTCCCAAAGATGGCAAATTACTTGCCCAAATCTATATAGGTAGTAGTCAGAATTTGAATACAGGTACTTTCATGCTAAAGCCAGTGCTCTTTCCACTGTACTATTTAGTTTTATTTTTTTTATGGTGTGAGTTGTTTTGGTTTTCTTAAAGTAGCAAATGGGAGGAAATGAGGTAGGATTCCCAAGGAAATGGTCTTTAGAGAGAACTCACAGTATAAGACACTTCTTCCCTACACCATTGAATAGTCTGTATTTAAAGGAGTAATGCTTAGATTTATTCACTCAGAAATGATTTGTTAAGATTATTCATTATTCATTTGTTGACTAGTATTGTTCATTTTTTTAAGATTAATGATTTATTGTGTCAACCACTGTATTAGCACCAAGGTACAAAGACAAAATTATTAGTCCCTGCCCTCAAGGAGTTTCTATTGTACTGGAGGAAAACAAATAAACATAAATTCAAACAAAGCTAACACAAAGTAATATTTGGGAGAAGACACTAATAACTGAAGAAATGAGGAAAGGTCTTGTCAAATACAGCATGTGTCCAAATACTGAGCTTTGGAGGAGCCAATCCTGAGAAGCAGAGAGGGGAAGAGGGACATTCTAAGAATGGAATGCTTGGAATCATGTCCGAAGCTGTAAGTACAGTTGGCTAATAAAGACATAGGAAAGTTGTCTTTATGAGTTATAAAGATAGGAGAAAGAGGGATGATGGCGCAAAGAACTATACTCATAACATTCTGTATTTACAAAGTTCTACATCTAGAGAAGCAGAAAATGGATGTAAGAGTGATTATTATTACTATTACATCATGAATGATCATAGCTATAAGAGGCCTTGGAAATCAGCTAGCTAGGGGGTTAGCCTCATGTTACAAATGAGGAAAGTAAGACCCAGAGATGTTTAAGTCACAGGCTCAAGGTCACCCAACTAATTAGTAGACTCAGACATGTACATCTCAGGCTTGAAGGGACTTCAGATGCCACGTAGTCTAACCTCATTTTATAGATAAGGAAATTGAGGCCCAGGCCTGCCCAATTTCATATTAAGTATCAGAGGTGGGATATGAACCCAGGTGGGGACAGAATAAAAACTGTATACTCAAAATAATACTAACTCTGGAGTCAGAGGACCTGTGTTCAGATCTTACTTCTGACCTCCATTTCACATTTGGGAGCAATAAAAAAGTCAAATACAACAGAAGACACATAGCATATGTGGCAGTTGTCATTGTAGACTATCCCTGACCCAAAATGCTGGCTATGCTCTAGAACTTGTATCTAACTCTGCTCCTCCATCCCTCCCCCCTCCACTGTGGGAACACCTGAAATAAGATCCAGGAACCCTGCCAGCCAGATCATAGATTCATGATCTAGAAGGGACATTAGAAAACATCTAGACCAAATCCTCCATTTTACAGATTGGTAAATCAGGGTCCCAAAATGTGAAGTGATTTGTCCAAGGTCACCCAAGGAATAAGCAGCAGATATAGGCTTAAACTTGAGTCCTTTGACAGAAAAATAAAGAGAATCAGAAGCTTGCCTAAAGCAAATAAATCCAAATAGAAGTCAAGCCATTGGGCCTCAGTTTCCTCAGCTATAAAATGAGAGACTTGGACTAAATGATCGCTAATCTTTCCTTCCAGCTCTATCATTGAATTTTTCTAATTATTGAAGAGTAGGAAATAAGCATGTGGAGCTAGAAGGAGTAATTTCATAACTGATGGTTTTTTTCACTTTGTTTCTAAACTGGGGTTGATGGGTCTGATGGTTCTTGGCAGGAGTGCGCTTGTAAATGTTTTAACAACCAGCTGGTGGGGGGGGCGGGGCAGGAATGTACTTATAACATACTTTTAAGTTCAATCTGCATTATTAACATTTTCCCATCACTTTTTAAAGTCTAGACCATCAACAAAACAATAAACCAAGCCCTGATTTATAGTATTTGCCAATTTCCAAGGTGCAAAAGCTTACGCTGAAATTTTAACTGTGTGAGCTGGCTCCAGCACACTCCCAGTTCTAGGGCATGACAAAGTGATTTTCCTCAGGAAAATGTAAGTGATGAAACTTGTGGACTTTTTTTTTTTTACTCTTCTTTTCAGGTACTGGCTGACAAACAAAGTACACATCAAAAGACCCACCACAGGACTGCTGATGTACACTCTGGCCACACGCTTTTGCAACACCATCTACCTCTATGGCTTTTGGCCCTTCCCACGAGATCAGAATCAGAACCCTGTCAAGTATCACTATTATGACAGCCTTAAATATGGCTATACATCCCAGGCCAGCCCCCATACCATGCCCTTGGAGTTTAAAGCCCTAAAGACACTGCACCAACAGGGGGCTTTGAAACTGACCGTCGGTGAGTGTGATGGTGCCACGTAAAGTGGGGGCCAAAGAGGATTCCGTGGCTCACGTTTCCTGCAGGCTACACCACGGGCAGATGGGGGTCGGGAGGCAAAAACAATAGGACGAGCTGAGGCTAGTGGTTTTCTTTGTTAAAGTATAAAACAGTGACAAGAATATATATATTGACCTGAGTATTATAACTGTGTGGTGTTCATCCAGAGTATGGCAGACAAGTTATAGGAAGAAGGTGCTGAGGATTCACCCAATCTGGATACACCATTCTCTGGGAGTGAGAGGATTGGACTCAAAAGGAAATCACTTCCAGCACTGGATATGGGATGGTCTCCTGGGTTGAAGGATTCTGGGGACTGATGGATGAATGCTAAGGCATTTGTTTTTAGCTGCTCAGTGTGTCTGAGAAAAGTGGATTCTGGGTGACCCAGAACCCAGAAGTTGGCAACTGGGCTTTAGTGTTAAAAATGATACTGTTCAAGAAAAATGGGGAAGGGGTAGGGGACTCAGTAGAAAAGTGGAGCAAGAAACCAAGAAGAAGCCTAAGTTGGGGCATGTTGGTGGATAGCCTTGGTCTGTTCACTCTAGGTGGATTGCCCAGGAGACAAGCTCATGGCCCATCAATGTGTTCCAGATGGGATACTGTTTCAGCTCGTAAAACAAACTGGAAAAATCAGCAACGGACTTTGGCTTTCTAGCTACAAAACCGTGACGCCAGCATGAACACCACTGCTGGCTGAAGTAGAGAAAAAAGATGATCCTGAAAGTACTCTGATCATTCAAACCAGATCAATTCTTGTTTACAAAAATATAAAAACCATCTGAGGTGGTCAGAACCACACTTGGGGCAAATACAGAAGAGTGTCAAATAGTGCTCAGTCTTTTCTAAACATTCTTTGGAATGGCAAAGAGAGAAAAGCCCTGGGATTTAGTGGGAATGGGGGAAGAGAAGAAATCATAGACCTAACGGGGGTTTTAAGGGTAAGAGAAAAGATATTATAATCTGACCCCATACCAATCAAAGTCACCTTTTAAGTCTCTTTCTTGTTCCCCAAGGGTTAACTCACCTTCCTTCCTGTTAAAATATAAGATCAGAGATTGGACTAAAAGCTACCACAGCAATGAAATCCAAAGCCAAGGCTTGAAAGGGCACTGTCAAGATAAATGTCATTGTGGTAGAATATATAAGATTGCCTTCCCTCACTGTGCACAATGCCCCAGAGTGTGAAACCTGAAAGAATTTTAGACAGCCAGTTTTGCTTCTCAGCACCAACACTGTACATGTTCTGCATCTCACTCTGTGTGGTCAAAGCGACCAACCTGCTCAGTTTCAACGTCACTTTCTTGTCCGTTCCTGTCCTGATTGTCAGGTGGTATAAGCTTGGCTCTCTTGTTTAGCTTTCTGACTCTGCAAGGAGAGGTTTAAATCCTCCCTTACTTCACCCCTTCCCCCACTAATGCAATTATTTTGGGATTTTGTGAAATTAGACTTGTTCCTACTAAAATTTTGTATATTCTTTCCTTTTTATAAAGTCAACTATAGGATGCAAACCACTGGATACAACATCCTGGGGAAACATGAGCTAAGAACCAGTTACTTAAGAATTGGAATCTGGGGCCACAGTTAGAGATGGATACTTTGTATGAGGCATGGGGTGTCTTGATTTGATTGCTGTATTACCTCTCTGATTAATAATCATGTTTTAAGACATATTTTGCAGCTAAGTGAAAAACCATTATCTTGAAGGGAGTTGAAAAAAGAAATCAAGATCTGCTTCTAAACATGAGAGATTAGACATAATTAATCAATAGCAGTTCAGGACAGGACATTTGCTCTAGATTAATGGCTAGTTAGATAGTAGCTGGAAGCTAACAGAAGGATGCCCCTGAGCCATTAACCCAGGATAAAATACTCCCCAGGATAAGGCAGTGATTGCTACTATAAATTGTTTTGTTCTTTGTAGTATTGTTCTAGATTTTAGATTTTTAGTTTTCATCATGAAATGAAAATTTTAAAAGCAATGGCCAATAGCTTCAGTGAAAACTGGATGATACGGATTCCTTAGGGGAAGTAGAAATTATTGCCATCATATTTTACACTTCTCTAGAGGCTTTCATCTTGAAGATCTCAAAGGGTTTTAGGAACATTTCATTTTCAAGGCTCCAAGAGCCCAAGAGGGAGCAGGTAAGTGACATTGCCAGCACATTCAAGTTGGATTAACTCAAACACAAAGGACTCTGGTGGTTTAACCCCGAAACTAACAAAGCAGGTCAGCAGCAAAGTCAGGAAAAGGACCCAGGAGCCCAGAATTCCAGCCCCATGTTCTAGCCAGCAGATACTATGCCTAATGGAGAGGATTCTTGAAGAAATCCAAATTGTTTACCTGAATTTTTTTCTGGCCCATAATAGTTGAAACTCCTTAAACTGACATTAGTGGTTGTTGTATGCAGAAATAAGTAACCGCTAATTCTTGCTTTTCATCCCCATGGCAAAGGGCAGGTGGACCAGCCTCTTCCTGAGGGTCTGCTTTGGTGAAATGTACTTCTACAGAAGCGGGAAGCAATTGAAAACTTGCTTTCATCTATTATTTTGAAAAGGGTTAGAAAGATAAGGTCAATTTGGTTGATTCTTGTACTGACAAAGTGCTTTGTGCAGTAGCAATGACTCCACTGGCTAGTCCTTCCTGTCCTTTTCTATCTGACCACCAAGATTTAAAGGAAGCAGACAATACATCCTTGCCGAATTGGCTTATTTGATTAGATCATAATACTAATGAAGCCTGAGGTCATGGCTTCTTTTCCTGTATATACAAGTTAGCTCTGGCCTATGGTGTGGGGGAGCTTGGGATGGGAGTGTAATAAGAGTAGCTCACATTTCTATGGCACTTTACAATCACAAAGCACTTTACCCCATAATCTCATCTGTTTCTTACAAGAACCCTGTGAGAGAGGTAAATCATGTGAGCACTGAAGATCTTCGATTCCTTAGCCCTGCCTGTGGCCTTGGTTAAGTGACAACCTCTCTGAGCCTCAGTCTCCTTATTTGTGAAATGGGAATCATACTTTCAAGCCCTATCTTACAGGAATTTTTTAAGGAAAGTATTTTGTAACCTGTAAATCACTATACAAATGTGAGCCATTTTTATCATCTTTTTAAGACAGATGAGGAATTGGAGATTCAAATAGGTCACCTTGCCCAAGGTCCCACTGTTAATGTAAGTATCAGACCCAAGGGCCAGCACTCAGGTCTTTTGACTCCAAAACCAGTATTCTTTCTACTACTGCATTATGTTGCCTCCATAGGCTTACCTTGGCCAACTGTATTACAGGTATGTTGGTGACAGGGGAATAATCCATGGAGAGTAAGAAACGGTAATGCTTATAACATTTTCTTAGCACTTTATAATTTATTAATATAGCACATTCACCTATAGATTGTCACTGAGTTTTCCTCCAACTCTACAATTCTATGAATCCATGATTCTAACTCAATTTTATTTGATCTTCACAGCAACCCTGGAAAGCCAGGATTAGTCCCCCTATTTTAGAGATGAAGAAACCTAAGCTCAGAAGGATTTGTCCAAAGTCACTCAGTCAGCACATAATGGAGCTGGGCCTAGAATTTAAGGTCTTCTTCTCCAATCCCTGCCCTCTTTCTACTATGATGTATAGACTAATCGATATAAAATATTCCTAATACCAAAAAAAATTTACTTCAAGTATATGCTTTATTGGCAGTGATTCAATAGCACCCTTGTCATATTCAAAGGGCATGAGTGCAAAGAACTCTTTATTCATCTGTATAATGAGATAGAGAGAATATGCTCATGAAAGAGTCTATGTTACCACGAACCTAGAGACGTATGTTTGTCTACATAAGTGAAATCTCCTGTTGGTTTGTTGGAGATGAAAGCTGTTTGAATGTTACCAGGCAGGGGTTGTTGGAGCTACAGGTCTTAATAAATCTTCTCTGCTGATGTTCCAAGTGGGATAAGAAACCATCAGGCCAGATGGTACAGAGACCAACCTGCTCCAGGAGGCTGCTGTTTGATAAATTTCTTCATGCCTAATTAAGGCTCTTCTTCCAAAATGAATGATACTGAAAAGTATATTGATGTTGATCAGATGGGAATCCAGACGTGTATGTTGCTATATGAGCGTCCTTAATAGCATCCCCAATGACACCACCAGCAGCAGCCTGCCCAAGCTACTCCTTTCCTTCATTTTACCCATCCCAAATCGAGCCTCCAATTCTAGCCTCAGCATCTCACCTTCTGTCTTCATTACTCTTTCCATCCAGAGAGAGCAGAGGAAGCCCAGGCAGGAGTGGTTGGCATCTTTCCATCTTTAAACATCCTATGATTCTGAGATGCCACTTCCTGCCTGACTCCTGACCTAGGGTAACTACTGTGAATGCTTAGATGGAAGCTGTTCTCTCTAGACTATTCCATCTCTGAAACCCCTACAAATCACAAAACAAAGGTAATGGGAAATACATTTCATTTTGCTGATTGAGCCAGCTGCTAAAGAAGAGGAGAATGAATGTCCATAAGAACTGAACTGAGACCATTTTTCACTTTTCCTTGAATTTTAAGGGAGTAGAAACTGAATTTTAATCAGTAGTAGCCAGAATGGTTAGGCCTGATTTGCCAAATAATCTTGAAGCAATGCATACTACTTTGAAATTTCAAAGTCCGAACCACACTATCTAACTACCTAACTAATCACACTAACTAATCTAATACATTAAGCTCAATAACCATACAATCAAACTAATCTTCACCCTTTCTCAGTGGGCAATTCTCCAAATTAAAAATAGGGGTCCTTCTTGATCTTTCTTCATCTACCACCTGTTTATGTTTTCTAGCAAAGTCACACTGGGAGAGGTTCAACAAAAGTTGTGAGTGTTGCACTAGCTTCCATTTCTCCCATATTTCAATAGATCTAAGATCTTATCAATTTCAGCACTCCCTCCAGGGGTACAAATTGTTTCCCATCTACACCCTCTTGTTCTGTAGAATTCTAGATCATGTCCTCCTAGAAATCCTCTACAGGTTTTCTACCCAAGATGCCCAGGACCTTCCTCTAAATTTCTCGACATTACATGGACCAGAGAGAGGAGTGGAGGAAAGGAAAGGGAATGAATATTTATTAAACTCTTACTCTGTGTCAGGTACTGTGCTAAGTGCTTTACAAGTATCATTTCATTTGATCCTCACAATAACGTTGTGAAGTAGGTAATATTATCCCCATTTTAAGGTTGAGAAAACTGAGGTAGATATGTCAAGTGACTTGCCCAGGGTCACACAGCTAAGAAGTATCTGAGGTTGGATTTGAACTCAGGTCTTCCTGATTCCAGGCCCAGTGATCTATCCAATGTGTCATCAGCTGCCTCATAGCAGCAGGTCATATGAGATATCCATTGTTTATCTCTTGTGCTTGCTAATGACTGGACTGCCTCCTTTGCCAAACGTATATCTCTCTGCTGACATCCTTTTCCCTTCTGCTATGCTTTTATTTGTTGCTCTAAGCCTCTCTGTTTCTTTTTAGGGAAGTCACCACCTTAACTCCCTAAAGACCATGGTATTGCACGTCTTGCAGTCATAGTAGGCATCATCAGAAAAATATTGACACCAAAAAGATAGGTTTTTATTTGGGAGAAACAAACTCGGTGTCACTACAAACACGGTGTGAATCCCCAAATTTCTGCCCATTCCCTTCTCCTCAGGTTTAGATCTAATTCATTATCCAACCTCAGATTCTGTTCTAGAAAAATGGAATGTCCCCACGCCATTTCCCAACATTAAAGAGATGTCAGCAGATACTAAACATGGGCAACACTAAGTGAACTTTATGGAAAATATTACTATATCTGGCTGATGTTACGTTGGGAAGAGCTCTGAAGTCCTACCCTTTAACTTAGGTGGAATCATATCATGAACTTTTGCTCTAAAATGAGGTACAAAAGTTTGGATTGTTGGGTAGAATCATTTGTACAGAAGAGCAGATCATTCAAGATGATGATATTAAAGGGAAGCTGGGTGTTAGAGAGGATGCAACAACTAGACAATTTTCTCAAGTTATTGTGCTTGAGAAAATGGCTTAGGAAAACCCAAGACTATTTTTTTTTCATTTTGCAATGGAAGTGGCAGGATGACTGGTGAGAAACTAGCCTCTTCAGATAACAACTCAGGGATTAGTCCCTTGATTGCTACAAGCAGGAAAGAACTGTATAATTTTGGAGAAAGAATACTAGTATGGGAATGGAATACCTTCCTGGTTTCTAAATGAGCATTGAGACCCTTTCCAGCTTTAAAATTCTATTATTTACGACTTAGGTAGGGTTATGCTTCTAACAAACCACTGGTCCACTTTGTGCCTGTTTTCTCACGTACAGGAGGAAGGGTAACGATACCATGCCTCCTTCACTGGGTTATTGAAAGGATTTCTAAAATAAAATCAGTGTAAAAGTACTCTGAAAAATACAGAAATAATGATATCCAAAAGTGAATCTGGAGCCCCCTATAGGGGGTGAGAGGATCTTCATAGAATTTTGTGGTTTGGATTTCTTTTTTTAATCTCTAAGGCAAGGAAATATTATGTGCTTTGGGACTGGGACAGGATTAAAATGAGAGACCCAGAAAAAGAAAGATAACACACAGAGAAGAGGGAGGTAGCAGGATTTCTCCACCACAAATAGGATAGTGATTCCTTTTAATGTGCTGGTCCCAAATCATGCCATATTTCCTTGCCTTGGGATATGAGGGAGGAAAAAACACCTCCAGATCCTAGAAGTCTACATAGAAACAATTGTTATCCACTCTAGTAGAAGCATTACACAAGGTTTTATCATAATGACTATTGTTATTTGACTGCAAAGTAAGCTACATGAAATAATGGAAAGTAGTCTGTTGTACAGAAAGGGGGGTTCCATGGCCCCTAATGTGAGAAGGAAAGAATCTTCTCAGAAAGTAAGCTCTGCCACGAAGCATTAGTAACCCCAGTCTGAGGACAGGGTCATTAACATTTTTTAAATGATTTATTGAAGTGTAGAAGATAACAACTCCTTGGAACCACTTTGCCTATAGCATAGTCTCAGAAACTATATTTCCTACTGTGCTTTTCCTTCATGTCACCAGATCCTCCAAGAAGGGGAATCAACAGTATGAGTGTTAGGTAAACTGAGTTAGCCTATGTCTTGGAAGTGAGACAAAAGATAAAAATCCAGGAAGGAAATGGAGAACAGTGAGAGTAAGACAGATGACCAGTGGGGGAAAACTTTCATTAGCAAGTCATATGAGATCATGGCACACATGGGAGTAGCAAGCCTAGTGAAGGGAAAACTCTGGATTTTACTTTTCTTGAGCAACCACCACCTACCAGGTATTTTATACCATTGGCAGTGTAGGTCTTAAGTAGGTGGTGATTGTTCACTAGCAGCAGCTGGAACAGAAGAAGCCACAACCATCATGACCTTGGGAGATGAACCTGGTGATACTGTGGCATTCTGGATATTAAGATGGCAACCTTTTGCATGGAACTAGGATTGAACACCCTTCATAATTTAAATTGGGGGAATTCCCATGATACTATCACAAGGCAGAGTTTCCAAGAGAGACAGACCAATGCTCTTCCTCCCTACCCTATGAAATAGCTGCTGGTAGCCTCACAGACAACTGGAAAAATGTTTAGTTACCCTGTGAAGCAGTGCCTACTCTTCATGGAACCAAGATGCCAAAGTGACTAGGTAAACATAGATAGCAGGCAACTCCAGTGGTGAGAAAAGAGAGCAGAAGGGTTGGTTGGTTGGTTGGTTTTTTAATAGTGATTAAATATTGGTGAATGACAATGGTGAATAACAGAGTGGTGGTAAGGAAGCTCATACTTTTGGTTGAGAGAGAGCCCTTGTGGGCAAGCTGGGGAGTGTTTAGAGGAGGGCAACCGAGATGGTAAAGAGCCTTGAATACATGACATCTAAGCAATAATTGAAGGAATGGGAGATGTTTAGACTGGAGAAGACAAGGTTCATTATAGCTTTGGTTAACTTATTCATATGGTGATAAGCTTGTAAACATGTGTTGCTACTGTTGGTGGGTAGTCAAGGGAAGGGATCAAATGACTGATTTGGGTCCCTCTCAGGCTTAGGATTCTTTGAATCATTTGTCTTATGTTTTGCTCATTTTTCCTATTTGTCCTTTTTTGACTATTGTTATTTCCTATAAAGTTCTATTTGGACCACTGGGCTGTTTTCTGGTTTTTCTGAAACTTTGTTGCTCTGATTGACAAATAGGAAGCACTAGTCAATTCTAGATTATTAGAGCTATAACCAAATTGAACCCACATACACTGAAGTTTCCTGCAGCCTCAGTTTCTTCATCTGAAAAAAAAGGAATATTTTATGCCCACTTTCATGTTTCAACAGAGTTAAGTTCCATAGAATGAGTAATGTTTGAAAGACACTTAAAACTACTGGGAGAAAAGACAGCTCATTACTCTACATTACATCAGTTTCCCATTATCTAACAACATGGAACTCTCAGTTCCCCTACTCTAATCCTTTCCACTTTTTCTGCCATTCTGTTCACTGAGCTGCATCCTTACTTCTAAAAGAATCAGAAACATGAAATAAACTATTATCTAGCTTGTGTTCTCTGGCAAATATCTCTCCTTTCCTATATAGACATGTACCGCCCCAATAAAAGGAAAAATCAGGGTTAAGGTATAGTTTATTAAAGAAATATTAAACCCAAGACTTGATGACAGCCTTTGCCACCTCCTACTCAGTGACAGTTCTGAAAATGCCTATATGCATCCTCATTTTCCCTCTTGTTAAACAATGATACTTCAGTGTACCTCTGATTTCAATGATATGCCATCCACATCTTTCTCACTTAAATCCAATTCACTTGCAAGTCATAGCATAACCCTCCTGATGTCATGGACTTCTTTGAGAATAAAGGACAAATAACAACAACAACAACACTCACTCATCCTGTGCAACTCTTGTCCATGTTCTCCTTTAAATCCTCCTCTAGAACCCCTTCAACAAGGTTGGAGATCTTGACTAGATCTCTTTTATTGCATAGATCTCAGTGGAGAATTAGGTCTATCCATCAGGTATCCCTTGATCTTGCTAGTAGCATATTGCCAATGAAAAATTGTTTGGGTAAAGCAGTTCAAGGAAATCATCAGAAAGAAAACTGGTAAAGGAAATGGGCCAATCATGTAGCACAAATTCTTTAAAGTGATTATGGACCACGTTTGGGATGTCCTCTAATATTTCAGGGTTTGCTGAAATCACCTCAATGTCATATGCAAATAAGAGTAACTGAAAGACCACACCATCTCCCATTTAGACTGTAAACTGCACATTCTCCAAGATGGAGGCAAACACCTTTGATGAGCATTGGTCTCCTTGTTATATGCCTTAGTTGATAATAATAATTAGAGAATCTTTGCACAAAGTGATCTCCATTGTTACATCTGTCAAGGAAATGTATATCATTTCAACATAACATGGATTCACTCTATTAGAGAAGAGCTGGCAAGGTGAAATTTTGCTCTACAAAATTAAATGTGGTTTATAAAACAGTGAATGCACAAGCACAGTAAAATCTTGAATTTTCTGCTCCTTTCAATCAATTGCTTCTCTGTAAAGAGATGTTCTAGAATTTCACTTGAAAAAGCCGACCTGTTTGACCCACCTTGAGTAGCTGTCCTGTCTCCATCAGGCAGATCCTTCTCTATTTCAATCAATCAATAAACATTTATTTAGTACCTTCTATATGCCAAGTACTGTACTAAGTGCTGAGGATACAAAAGGAAGCAAAAATCAGTCCCTGCCCTCAAGGAGATCACAATCTATCCTCTATCACTACTAGTCCAATCTGGGGAAAACGAACCCTTTATAATTGTCTTTTAGGTGGATTCAACAATCTACATCTTCTCTTTCTCCTGAACCTCCACCACCCAATTTGAATTCAATTTTCTCAACTTTTACTCCTGTTCTATACTTTTTTCAAATAAAATGGTCTTTAAAGTTAATAGCTCTTTTGTTCCAATAGACTTTAGTCCTAATAACATTGTCTCTTGAATTTTCATTGTTCCCTCTTCCTAAGAACATAGAGCCCACTTTACTCTTTTTTAGACAATTTATTTACATTTTTTTTGCCTCATACGCATCCTGTTCAAAACTAACACTTTACTCCAAATCACAGACCTCTAGGGCATTGACAGTCATGAATTTCTCTAAAGCCAAGGGGCTCCTAATTAATGGGAAACTGCTTTGAGAGAAACTTTAAAGATTCATCATTTGCCCCATGACATTCCTTCATGAAACTGTTCTGAAACTGACAACACATATTCTCTATTAGCTTCAAAAACTCCCAATATGCCTGACCCTCATCAGTGATAGACAGGCATCTTCCATGTCCTTACTCACTTTCAGATGGTTACTGTCATGTTCAGGGTAAAAGATCAACACCCACATGATTCCTAAACCACGATCGAAGAAGTCAATTCACTCTCATTTCCATATGCCATTCCAGAAGATCTTGTAGCAGTAACTACAGGCAGGTTATGAGTAGCTTTTTTTACTATTCCATTTTTTTTAGAAAGACCCTCAGGTAATGATGTAAGTTTTACAAAGCATTATAGAAAGCCCTTCCTCAAAATTCTTTTTCCTACTCTCTGGGGTAAGGCTAGAAATTGTTTTTCTACCTCTGACACTGGGAAAGGTGGTGACAGGGTTGTTTAAAAAGAAGAAAAAAAAGGAAGAAGAAGCTGTTCCCCATATAATTATGCTAATCAATAGGACTTTGAATTTATTCCACAGAGGAAGTATGTATGTATCAGTGTATCATCTGCCCTGGTCCTATAATGGTCATTGAAAGCAGGACATGATAGCCATCCCCTAAAATACCCTGCTACTGGGAGCCTAAGGCTAGTGAATAAATAAGAGTAATTGAAGGACCACATCATCTATGAACTGGACATTCTCCAACATAGTGGCAAATATCACTGAGCTTGAGAATTCTGAATTATAGTAGGGGTAAAGCTGGTAAGGTCCACATTAAATCTGTGGTCACATTAAGGGAGTTCTTGGGAGAAAGAGAGAGGTTAACAGATAATTGAAGGCAGGGAAAGGGGCATCTGGTCAGAAATGGAGCAGGTCCAAGTTTCTGTGCCAATTGGTGGTGTGACTACTGAGTTTCTAGAATGAGTGAGAAAGGGAGACTCAGTCTTAAGAAAAAATAACATTTGAAGACCATCAAGGAATTCTCCTGGGGTGGCCAGTTGCAACATATCACAGCTTCACTCCAAGTTATTCACCCTTTAAAATGAATTGATTTTAGGCATCCAATCAATAAACATGGAGAACTAGAATCAGAACCACCTAAAGTAGGAGAGAACAGAAAGGGGGTTGTTCTATCCATACTTTATAGTGACTTCCCCATTAGGCTCAGAAGTCTAGACATCTATATGAAAGTGAAACTAAAATCACAAAAATGTTTAAAATAAAGGCAGTCTTGAGATATAAGACAAAAATTTTCCCTGGGACCCAATAGTACCACTCTTTCCATCAATAAGATGTATTTGGATTAACTGTGATAACTGTTCCCTTTGAAATTTGTGAGATTCCCTAAGGAAATACTATCTCATAGGACAGAATGAAACTAGTAATTATCTTCTGTATATGCCAGAGGAAGAAGGCTGGACTAAATGACTTCTAGACATCATTTCCAGTGCTATGATTCTAGTTTATGGCCCTACAAACCCTAATTAGTGACTTAGCAGCTGCCACGAGGGGTTCATTCAGAAAAGTCTAATTCCCCAGGGTGGGTTGGAAGATGTCTTCTTTTGTATCCCCTTTTCCCCATGGAATCTAATGTAGTGCTTGCCTGCAGAAAATACAAAATGCATTCTTATTGGTTAAATCCTAAGAAAAAAGAAATGCCAGAGTTTGGAGTCCAAGCCTTTGTCCATACATGAGAACGTCAAGCATTGTATTTGTCCTCCATTTAGAAATAGTTATCAGAAAATAAGAAAATAACCTATTACTACCAGAGATAAAATAGGCCCATTCCTAGCAGCAACCTCTACATGCAATTCAATTCAATATAATAAATATTTATTAAGCCCTTTTTATAGGCCAGGCATTGTGTTAGGCACTGAGAATAGAGACAAAACAAAGCAAGGACAGCCCTTTCCCTCAAGGGGTTGTACCTGAACAGATTCACCACCTTACCCATAGAAGTCAATACAAAGGCTTTACAGAGCCATGGGAAGTAATGTCTACTGAAGAGATGGGTTTGAGAGTGCAGAGGTAGGAGAGACACCTTAGCTGACTCTGGATGCCAATCCCTACAGCCCACCCTTATGATCTCCCTTCCTTCCCCTCCTAATAATCTTCTAGGAGAAATAGCTAAAGGATGGCTTATTTCTAATGATTGAACCTTTTGAAGTCTACCTATAGAGAATCAAAAGTAGGTTTTCTCCAATCTTTTGTTAAAGAAACCAGAAGCTGGTTTATGAGTTCGTTAGCATAGGGAGCTCCCTGCAGAGGATCAGAACCTGTCTAGGACTGAGTTAAAATCCTAGAGAACTGGCTGAGGCATCTAAAGTTTAAGTAAATTGCACAGGGTCACACTCACAAATGTCAGAGGTAGGATTTAAACATAGGTCTCCTTGGCGCCTCACCTGGAATTCTATAGGCCACGTCTCTATATAATCAGGATACCTCTGAAAAAACGTAACTGCAAAACCTAACATCATACTTTTTATTTACTGTCAGGATTAATTTTCTTGAATGAGAACTAAAGACACTTTGGCTTTAAACCTTCCTAGCACAATATGTCAGTGAATTTTTTGGTCTAAAGTGTAGGACAGAAAACTGACTTTCTACCTTCATCACTCTAACAATACTAGGGGTCTTAGAATAAAGCATCGTTCTCATCACTTGCCATGACCTCCTTAGGAGGTACATGCTTGGTATATAAACATCTCTTATGTACTGTACAATGACTGCCTGGGGAGGGGACTGCTTTCTTGACCTTGCCACCCCTCACCACCAAGTTAAAGCCCATTTACTCCTCCTTGCCACTTGAGTGAGATATGGAAAGGTGCCCCTTCTTGCTACAGGGGAAAAGGTATGGGTTCTCAGCATTCTGTGTTACAAACTGTAATCTGGAACACATTTTTCCATAGAAACAATGTCCTAAAAGGCTTTTAGGTTATATAGTGCTATTACTGCCTAATTCAAATGGGCTTTTGTGGTCTATTCTAAGACCCTAACCACTATTTATAACACTGTCTCTATGGGGAAATGTGTTTTAAGTTCCAAAAACTTTACTTAAAAACATACTTTGGGCACAGATCCAATTGGTAAATTGAGGACTGCTTGTACTCAATAGTTTATCCCATGTGTGGGACGATAGTGTTAGGATTCTTGGTTGGTGATCTATGTAAGTTCAAAAAAAGTTATCTGTTTATAGCACAAAAAAAATTCTTCTTCCCTCCCCCCTACTTCTTGAGGGCAGGGCACAACTTACAAATAAAAGAGATGAAATGTTTTCTGCCCTCTTCCTCTGTTTATACATTGTTCCTTCTGAATCTGAATTTCATTTTTTTTTTTTTTTTGCTTTTTGGAGGGGGGAAGGTAGGGCAATTGGGGTTAAGTAACTTACCTAAGGTCACACAGCAAGTTTTGTGTTAAGTGTCTGAGGCCAGATTTGAACTCAGGTCCTCCTGACTCCAGAGCCGGTGCTGAATTCACTGTGCCAGCTAGGCACCACCTAGCCACCCCCTGAATCTGAATTTCAGAAGAAGGGATTATGTATCCTAATGGATTTTATTTTTCTTTAATTTGTTGAGTGGAGAAAAACAACAACAACAACAAAAAGCTATTTCCATCAACTATCAGACTTTGTCTCTGGCTGTATTGCCCCCAGGACTAGACTTCAAGAACAATGAGCCAATGCACAGCACAGCCTTGGTGCTAGAGTTCTACTTAAAGAATGATTTCAAAGTAGAAGCAAACTTCTTCAGCCAATTTAGAAGCTACAGAACCTCCGTTTGACCTCCTTAGGGTCATTGAGAGCTGCTCTATTTGTTGATTAATTCAATCAATTCAATGAGCATTTATTAAGTATCCACTATGTGAGGTGCTAGGATGATGGAGCTAGGCACTAGGACAATGAAAAGACTGCCTGTGGTTGATTTCATATATCTACATGGACGTTTCATATCTCTACCAAGAACCAAATCAACAAGCATTTATTATATGCTGGGCACTGTATCAAGCACTGGGCATATAGAAAGAGGCAGAAACAGTCCATGCCCTCAAGGGACTCAGAGTCTAACAGGAAAGACAACATAAAAATAACTATGTACAAACGGGACAAATATTGGACAAATAAGAGATAACAACAGAGGGAAGAGACAACCGGGAAAAGCTTCATGCAGAAGGTAGGTTTCAGCTGAAACTTCAAGCAAAGACATACTTTCTCCTCTATTCTTCCAAGCCTTGATAGTTTTATATTCATATTCATCCATAAATGAACCAATATGAAATAGTTGTTTACCTTAATAAGGTTAGGGAAGGGGTGGTTGGCAGAAACTAGACCTACTTATGGATAGTGATAGGAATGATGGCACTAGGTTCAATATGACAGGTACAGGATAAACTTCCTCCTCATATTCAGCTAGTGGTCTTCAGCAACCATCCTTCAGTTTTGGCCCAACCCTCCCACAAAGCCACACTAACTTACAGGGTGGTTGCCATGTTCTGCGCCTGATTTTTTTTCCACATAACTCTACCAATTTGGTTCTTTTCTGAGCTACAACGTACCTAGTTATTCTTATCCTGAGGTCCTCCTAAGGAACATCAAAATGAGCCCAATCACCCCATGGCTGATTACCTTATTTCCTAAAAGAACTGACGAGAGCCACGAAATTGATTGTTCTTTCCTTTAGAGTTCCCGATCCTAGTAAAAAGCTGGACATCATGTTATTGAGCTGAAAGATCTAACAAAGAACTCCCCTCACCCCAAAATAAAATAAAAATGGAAACCTTCCAAAGACAACAATGTAGATGCCCTGAACTCCAGACATTCTTGGAACAATTATATTTTGGGACACAAGTGAAAAAAGAACCAGAGAAAACAAAAATCATATGTTAGGACTTTTAGACTTCAGCATCTTGCTGTATGTTTTCCAGATGAGCTCACTTAACTCTGCTCATGCTGAATAAATCTTTGGAGGTAGAGGTGACCAGGAAAGGAAAGGAATAGCACATTCTATTCCTGGATTGCATATTACTGTTCCATATGGGTGCTGAGCCAAAGCATATGGAGTTCCATCTGCAAGATGGGGCTGGCTGGGCCCCATGGATGGTTTTTAATGTAAGTCAATTCAGCCAGATTTGGTCAGCATCCAAACAGAAAAGAAAGCCAATGATTCAAATATTGTGTAAAACCATTGAAATTAATGGCACAAAACAACACTCATTTGTATCCAGTTTAATTTTAAAGATGTCTGCTTGATGTACAATAATGAATTAGCTATGGGAGTGTTTAGGCTGTGTGTTCAACAGCCTCCTTGAATGAATAAAGCATTCTTTGGGGGGGGAGCCCTTCCCCATTCAGGTCACTCTTTGTCAAATTATTTTGTGCTATTATTCCCTAGGAAATACACTAAGCCCTTCAGTTTCAATAATGAGCCATTTACACTCCATCTGAAACCAAATTTCAAGAGGCTCTCAGCATCCCATTATGCAAGACCAATCACAACTCCTCAAGTTGTGACACAGAATGAGAGTTCAATAAAATGCCCTTAAAAACCTCCCTGACTCAGCAGGCCTCTTAAGGAAAGACATACATAAATGTTATCCAAGATTCTGGCATAAAGTCCCAGGAGAACATCCGTTAGGACCACTTACTTTAGCTCGTGCTATGCCTAAACTGAGTGCAATAGGGAACAGCTGCCCTGTTCCTAAACACAAAGAGAGGCAGCCAGGCAACTCTGAATGATTAAACCCTGCTTCTCTAACAAAGACAGTGACAATCACAAGTTCAATAGAAAGGCCACACAAAGCCCATATTCTCCCCAAACCCAAATAGAAATTGTTTACAGCTATCATACCACTTAGCTTAGCCCCTACTACTTTCTAGGTCAGTCAACAACATTTTGTCCATCCCTAGGACCATCAGCATCATAGAAACTATGAGTTAGAAGGGATTTCAGTGATCATGCAGCTCAACCCACACTTGAATAGGAATTCTCACTAAAATATCTCCAACAATTGGCTTTCTAGTCTATGCTTGAAGACTTCTAGGGAAGAACTGACATCTTGAGAAAAACCATTTTGTTTTTGGACATGTCTCATTATTGGGAAGTTTCTCATTACACTGAATTGAAATCCACCATCAAATTGAAATCTACCTCTTTGCAGCTTTCTCTCCTTTGGTCTATCTAACCTTCAGGACAAAGAGGAACATGACTAATTCCTCTTCCATGTGACAACTTTTCAGATATTTAGATATTAAGATGATGTTCCCTCCTTTCCATTATCAGCAAGTTTTCTCTTCTTCTGACTCAATATCCCCAGTTCCTTCAATGGATCATCATAGGGTTTGGTCTCCCATTTCCATACTATCCTCCTATCTTCCGTCTTTTAGATATACTCCAATTTGTCAAGGTCATTCCTGAATGTGTCACCTCGAATTGAACGTGTTCTAGATGTAGCCTGACCTGGGCAGAGTATAGTAGGACTATCATTATGGGCATTTTAGCACTGCAAGTCCCTTAATACTTTTGGTTGCCATGTTATGATATTGATTCCTGTTTAATTACCATACTACTAAAATCCCCAGGTCCTTTTCATATAGACTATTGTCTATTCCATTCTATACTTATAAGGTGATTAATTATTACAATTATTAATTATATTTCTCATCCATCCTGTTCTTGTACAATTGATTTTTTGAACCTAAGTATAGAACTTTACATTTCTGTGCTTACAACTTGTTGTTCAGTCATTTCAGTTGTGTCCAACTCCTTGTGACCACATTTGGGGTTTTCTTGGCAAAGATATTGGAGTGGTTTTACATTTCCTTCTCCAGCTCACTTTACAG
Organism: Gymnobelideus leadbeateri; assembly: GCA_011680675.1. NCBI lineage: Eukaryota > Metazoa > Chordata > Mammalia > Diprotodontia > Petauridae > Gymnobelideus > Gymnobelideus leadbeateri. Next base: position 145,162 of record WOXC01010494.1, read on the forward strand.
ATGATGAAACTGAGGTAAACAAGGTTAAGTCACTTGCCCAGGGTCATATAGCCAGTGAGTGAGGTCAGATTTAAGCTCAAAAAGATGAGTCTTCATGACGTCAGGCCCAGCACTCTATCACTGCACCACTTATCAGCACAATTGTGCTTATAATTACATAAACATAAAAAGAATCCCAACATAAAATTTTCTATGTGTCTCTCTCTGTCTCTGTCTCTCTCACTCTCTATCTCTGCCTCTATGTGTATCTCTGTGTCTGTGTCCTCTTTGTGAGTTTGTCTATCTCTTTCTCTCTCTCAACTCTTGTCATTATTCCACATTTCCTCTCCACTCCAATTTCAATACCTTCATGTATGGCTTAGATAACTAGACGCAAAAAGCAGCAACCTCCTTCATCATTTACTGTAAACCTTCTAATCCACAGGGTTTAGTTCCTAATTTGCCTGGAGTCTTAGACCTCTTTTTAGCATTTCCTTTATGGTACAATTAGCAACATTTGAGCCTGGTAAGACTCCTGGCAAGAATGAAGCACTGGACAAAACTGGCTAGGCAGAAAAGGAAGGCTTTTTGCTAAGAAACAGTATTGTTGTAAAAAGCCATGTGGCTTATTTTTAGCAAAAGTCATTTTCATAATTGCATGCATTAAATGAACTATTATCATCTTAGATGAACACATAAAGTGTAGTTCTAGGGAGTTCAGCCCTGAATGGCTTCCAAGAAAAGGGATTTATTAGAACATTTTTGTCCCTCTATAGCCCTTCCATTGTCATGGCCTGCACATGTGGGCCAGTTTTTATGATTTTGGGTATGAGGAGGTCAGAGAAGTAGCTGCATTTGCCTGTTTTGTGTATCCTGGGCCTCTCAAGATTGTGATTAGAAATGTAATAAAAAGAAAATAAAACAAAATGTTAACCATTCATTGTCCTTTTGCAAGCAAAATGCAAAAGAAAATGGATTAGAGAGGATTTTCTAGGGCTTTCTTCCATGGAAACAACTTGTCAAGATCTATGTGTTTTTGTCCTCCATTTAAACACTAAGTATCTAAAATATATCATGATTAACTTTGGGTTTGGGTAGCTCAAGACCTAAAAATCACAGCTCTTTAACATATGCAAAGTATTGGCATCAAACATCCCTACATGAATGGAATAAGGATGAAATCATATCTCTCCAAGATCAGTCCTCTGTACACAATAGGCTAAATGACTATTGAATGAATGCTTTCTTACTGCAAACGGGTGTTTGAGCATGCCTATATAACTATATATGTATATGAAGTGGAGGGATTACAGAGAATTACAAGGACATAAACGGGCACATACCTCCAGCACTGGATGCCTCTAGACTATTTTTCTCTCGTGCATCTATGCTCAGAGTGCTACCCCTCTCAGGAACAACTACAGTTTAATAGGGAACTTTTGAAGGCAGGAAAACCTTCAAAATACAAAGTAACTCATCTTTCTAATGGGAAAATTTCAGGCATTAGGACAAGAAGTATTTCAAATAGGGACTTCACTCCCTGGTACCCCTCAAATGACATTACATAAGTGGTCTCTGCTATGCATAAAGTTGATCCTACTTCAATCACGTATGTGAAAAGACAATTTTGAGCTAACCTCATAAAGAAGGGGAGGAGAGAAAAAGGAAAGGGGAACAAGCATCTATTAGGCATCATCAAAAGAACCCCAAATTTGTTGTCAGAAGTCCTGAGTGTGAATCTTGGCTCTTCCACTTACTAACATGTGACTGTAGATAGATAACTTCATAGATGAACCACTGAGGACTATAGGATGATGGAGCTTGAGCTGGAATGGTCCTCATCTACCCCCTTACTTTCAATCAAATCGACCATGGCACATAAGCAAGACTGCTTACACTATGACATGTGAACTTCTTTAATGGATCAAGAATGGAAATCTTGATTGGCAACATAAATAAGCTAACCACATTCCTGGAAGCTCTGAATAGTGAGGAAGTTTATCAGTTGTGTCAGTTCAATAGCTGGCCCTCAAGTGGGAGGTTAGTCCCTGTGTCTGTACTAAAGGATGGCAAGGAGGGTAAAAGGGAGAGGGAGTATGTATGCTCAGCAAATATAGTCATTCCATCTACATGTGACTTTCCCCATCACAGTTTCAATAGATCTATCTCTGGGTCTACATAAGAAATTAAATGGGAATTTGGGGGGAGTTTTGTAGAAACTGCAGATGTCACAGAAAATGTTTAGAAACTCAGAAATGCCTAAAATATATAGTATTATAGTATAGTATTTATAATATCAACATACTTTATTTTTTAATACTATAAACACCTCATAAAAGAAAAGAAAAAATTCAAGCTTCTTCTCTGGCACAAAGGGCAGGCCAAAAAATTTTATATAGATTTTCCAGATCAAGGGGTAGTCATACCCCTTATCCCCCTTGTGAAAGGTATAACTATATAACACTTCTCTCTCACTCAGCCACCTCCACCCTAACAATGCTATTAGAGACAATATCTGGACCACAAGTAGACAACCCGTCTAATTGAGAGCAAAAGGACACCTTTTGGAAAATCTATGGATAAACATGCACAATCAGATATAGAAATATAGTGGCCCAAGAGAGGAAGTAACTTCAAGGAGTGACTCCTTGAACCAGAGAAGAATACTAGCTATGGACAAAGAAAAAAGTTGTGAATTTGTTCTTTGGACATGTGTTCTCTACAATTAGAACCCAACTCTCCCATCTCTCTGTGTGTACTTGTGGGAGAGTGTTCCACTAATCTTTGGGGAGGATATTTTATACCAACTGTCTATACTATACCACCTTAGTAAATACCCTTCTCCAAAAGTTAATTGGTGGAGTGGCTAGGTGGCACAGTGAATAGAGCAGTGGCCCTGGAGTCAGAAGTACCTGAGTTCAAATCTAACCTCAGACATGGAACACTTACTAACAGTGCAACCTTGAGCAAGTCACTTAACCCCAATTGCCCTGCCCTCCCCCCAAAAAAAGCAAAAAATAAAGAAAATTTTTTTAATTCTAAAAAAAAAAAAGTTAATTGGTGTCTTCACTGGAAACATACCAGTGGGAAATCTTAACTAACAGTACTAGAAACTCAGCTTCTTGGGGTTACCCTGAGAACCATCAGGGAAAGAATTGGGAGAAGGACTCAAACCTCAATTGTGAGTATGAATTGTGCAAGTGGACCCACAGGGGCACTATACACAGATAAGGAAAAGAACCCAGAGAGATAATGATTTACCCAAGGACTCATAAGCCAAGTTTTGAATCATATTCTGGGACTCCAAATACAACACTCTAGGCTTAACCTCAATTTGACTTAATATCTAGCAGTTCCCCATGGGTACCTCTAAGGCAGGAGTTCTTAATCTTTTTTGTGTCATAGATTCCTTTGGCATTCAGGAAAAACCTATGAACCCCTTCTCAGAATAATGTTTTAAATGCATAAAATAAAAATAATTAGACTATAAACAAAACCAAAGATCAGTGAAAATAGTCATAAATTTTTTCCATTCAATGTAATGGAATACTATTGTTCTATAAGCAATAATGAGCAGGCAGATTTCAGAAAAACCTGGAAAGACTTAAATGAACTGATGCTGAGTGAGGTGAGCAGAAGCAGGAAAACATTGTACACTGTAACAACAACATTGTGCCATGACTAATTTTGATAGACTTGGCTTTTCCCAGTAATACAATGATCTAAGACAATTCCAAAAGACTCATGATGGAACATGCTATCCACACCCAGAGAAAGAACTATAAATAGAGATCAAAGCATACTATTTTCTCTTTTTTTGTTTTTCTTTCTTGTGGTTTTTCATTTTTGTTCTGATTCTTCTTTAACAACATGACTAATGTGGAAATAGGTTTAATATGACTGTACATGTATAGTATATATCAGATTGCATGCTGTCTTGGGAAGGCAGGAGAGGAGGGAGGAAGAAAAATGATTGGAACTCCAAATATCCTAAAAGTGAATGTTGAAAACTATCTTTACATGTAATTAGAAATAATAAACTACTATTAAGTGGGGGAAAAAATAAATTTTTCCCATTCAAACTCACGGACTCACTGAAATTGATCCACAGGTCAAGTTAAATTGGAGCATTGTTGCACAAAGCAATACACAAGACTCATTCATTTGTTTTGTCTAAAAGAGTCACTGTTGTGTATTAAAAGGCACATGCAGCTCTCCATCTCCAGGTTATGACCCTTGTTCTGTGCCATCAGAAAGTCCCTCAGAGACAAGTTCCCAAACATATCCTTTTACCATTCTGTATTCTGAAGCTGTTCTCCAGGTGGCTTCCCAAGGGTTCCTGTTACTCTGCTTATTTTGTGCCCCTTGATAATAGTGTCGAACCTCAGCTTGGATTCTGGTGGCTCAAATGTCTATTCTAACAGAGAGATCACAGTTTTGTGTCTGAGGGGCAGAGATGGCCTTTCTGTTCTGGTGATTGTAACAGTCCTACCCTGCTATTTCCAAGAAGCAAGCTTTATCTTTTGTGATCTCTAAACATCCTTTGTCAAAGAGACTGTTGCTGAAACTTTGAAACCCTGCTCCATTCTCCCACAGACACTGTGCATGTGAGATGCTTTCTCCCTCTCTGCCCCCTCCCTTTCTCTCACCACTAGGTGAATACAAAATAACCTTTTGAAGATCACCATCAACAACTAACTGTATATTCCTGGAGCTCCTGAAGAGTGATATTCACCTTAGCTTCTAGATTAAAAGAAGATGATTTCATCAGATTTAATGAGAACCACTATTTAAAAAAAAAAACAAGCAAATAACAAAAGGAAGTCTCTAATAAAAAAAAAAAAATAATCCATTAACTACCTATCCAATTAAGGCTGCCAACAAATTCTCATTACATATCTGCTTGTGACATTCACCAGTGTAGCTTAGATTTGAGCTGTAAAAATGTCTCTTAAAAGGCAGATTGACATTTTGCTTTATTTCTGCCCACCCCCATCCTCAGTTCCCTTGAAGTTTATGCATTTACCTTGGCAGCAGAGATTGGAGGAAGGGAAGAGAAGGAGCTCTAGAACTCAAGAAATTCTGAGAAGGGGATGTTGGAGGAAAGGGAAAAATACAGACTGAAATTGCTACATGTGGGTGACCCCTGGCTCCCAACCTACTGTGTTATTTCCTTTTTAGGGAACATTTAATAAGATACAGAAGCCAGATTTGGTTGCCCAGAATACAAGATCGCCATAGCAACCTTTCTTTGGAGGTTATCCAAGTCAGGTAGTGACAGCAAAGATGAGTTAAAGGTCACCCCTACAGAGAACGATGGGCATTGATGAAGTATTTTAACAAGGCCCAGAGGAGCTAATATTTGAAAACTACCAAAAAGGGCTCAACCAGACACTAGGAGCAGGAGGCGCAGGGAACAGGACAGACTAATGGGACGTTGCCAGGGCCCCTTGTTGATATGTTGCTATGAACACCATGTCCTAGAAACAGGGGGCCACAATCCTCATTGAAGAAACAGGGATGAGTCACATGATAACAATACCATAGAGGGTCTGACAATCATTTTATGAATGCTTGTAACCTAAGGAAAATGACGGTACAAGTGTACCTTATTTTACCCAAGAAGGCTGTTCTTAAAACATGTGTGAATTGTTGAAAATTGAACGATGTTTCCTACTGGATCATATTATAATTACAGAGATGTTTTATTCTGATTTCTGAATGATGCCTATGTTGGAGGACATGCCCTGGGGGAGGATAGAGCCCACAAGAGACTGTTACCTTGGTCTGTAGATGGGTCACTTTAAGAAAACCTCATCCAAGAGAATAGCTATAGTATTAACCCATTCATTCAGGTTGAAAGCCCAGAACTTGCTTCCTCCTTGCTCCCACACCTATTCAAAAAGTAATACATTCCAAACCAATCCCTCCAAGAATCCTTTCTACATCATACCGGAAAGATTGGAATCTAGTCCTGATTTGAATACTTCAAATGATGGAACTAGTCAGGCAAAGGGGGCGGGGAATCACTGGATCACAAGACAGATTATTCTAATTGTTAGGTAGCCCTAATTCTTCAGAAGTTCTCACTTTTATTGAACTTAAACTCCCCTCCATATGTACTTTTGATCCTAGTTCTACCCAACTAAACAACATGAAATTAGTATACAATGACACTTCAACTGTTTGAAGACAGTCACTTTGTCTCACTTAGTTCATGTAATATGTTCACCTCACCCCACCATCCTGGCCCCTCTCTGAACACACTCTGTGCATCAGTGCCCTCTATGTTAATGCCCTATGGAAATGAAAAGAGATGGTATCAGCTCAGAAATTGGTAACCCATAAAATGATGCCAAAGGTAAGCTCACATACAACCACCAGCTTGTTGTTCAGTTATTACTAAGATCTAAGGAAAAATTGCAAGGAAAACAGAGATGGTCTTTAGCCCTTCGAAACTTCATCTCGGAAGGTATCTCCCCTGCTATGCTTTCTCACCCCTGCACTGCAAGAACTCAGTGGTGTCTGAGTTTTATTCTACTTTACCCTATGATTGCCCAAAAATGTCCTGCCCCATCCAATGTCCTACTCTCAGTCCAAACTTACCCTTTCTTCCTCTACCTAAATTAGAGCTTCCACTAACTGAGTTCAGGTCTGCTAGGTTCTGATTAAAATAATTCAGATTAAAGTGTCAGTGACTCAATAAGCATTTATTAAGTACCTACTATGTCCCAGGCACTATAGTAAGTGCTAAGAATACAACATAAGGCAAAAAAAAGGCTCTATCCTCAAAGAGCTCACAATCTAATGGGAACACAAGCAAATATGTACATGCAAGCTATGTACAGCTTCAGAAGCCAGGGAAACCAGTAGGTAGAGATGAGGAGGGATAGCATTCCAAGCACAGGGGACAGCCAAAGAACATACTTGGAGTCAAAAGATAGTCTTATTCGTGGAACAGTCAGGAAGCCAGTGTCAATGGATCAGAGGTTATGAAAAAGGGTATAAGGTGTAAACCAATGGTCTTAATCTTCCAAGGCACATTTGACTTTCTTTGTAGGGCAATTGGGGTTAAGTAATTTGCCCAAGGTCACACAGCTAGGTTTTTTGTTTGTGTGTGTTAAGTGTCAGAGGCTGGAACCAAACTCAGGTCCTTCTGACTCCAGGGCTGACGCTCTACTCACTGTGCAACCTAGCCGCCCCTACATTTGACTTTTGATATACAGGCTTTCTAACCCAAATGAATTTCTAATTCATTGGCTCTCAAAATTTTTATAATGGGAGAGCTCTCCACTTTAAAAAAAGAAAAGTTCCAGGGTATCTTTGATGTAAAACTTTTAAAAGTCATGACAATAGCACCAAATAACAAAAAGCTGTTTTAAAAATCATATCTTTAGACCAAATTTATTCCACATGTAACAATACTATACATAGTAGTAAAGGTGTAGGGGTACGATTGCTTGCTGTCAAAACATATTTTATAATCATGAAAAACCAGGAGTGTAAGTTGGACTTTTTGTATCTGAAGCATGCTCCACAAACCTTGTGTAGGGCAAGCCGAGAGTGGAGTTGGGGTAGGGAGGCATAAGTCAGGGAAGTGCTGAGAGCGTCCGAGTTAATATCCCCTCAGTTCACCCAAAGGAGCAAAGCCCCAACTGATAGTGCCTCCCACGCTATTGCCAGACACCACTCTAGGAACAATCAATATTGGTTGTGACAGCACCATCTTCCAAGAGGTTTCAGAACAATTTCCATTTTTTCCTTAACTTACATAAACTAGCATTTGGGAAAATTCCTTCAATCCACATTTTTCCTTTGAAAAATAGTTTTCAAAGGGTTTTGGTTTTAAATTTTCTGTGTTTTGTTACAGTTCAATTCCATTTCTACCAACCATGAGCAAGACACTGCACTTGTTGGTAAATACCTTTGAAATTTCTCAGATTCTTGGAACTATTCTTTAAAATATTGCCAACATAATAAATGTTGCACATCAGGATTACTATTCTAAACTCCAATTATAATTAGCTATCATTAGATCTGCATTTTTGGTGCCCAAACTGATCATTTACTGTTTTCTTGTCTCTACAACTTTCCCAGTTTCCTTTGGTTATCTATAATGGACATTTTCATAAAAATACCTGCAACAGCAAAATAGAGTAAGAATATAAACTGGCTTATTATTTATCTGCATACTGCCAAGACAGACCAACAATCAACATATCATGTATTTTATCTTTTGAGGTACATTCAATGATTGATTCTAACCTAGAAAGAAAGCAAGTTCTTAGTCAAGTGATTGATCTTGACCAATATCCAGTGACTTGCTTCATCTATAGACAGTACACCCCATGATGTCTGACCCAGAGAACAAAAGAGTCAGGCTAGCTGTGTAGCTTTGTATCTGGTTCTTCATGACCTTATTTGGGGTTTTCTTTGGCAGAGATACTAGAGTGGTTGCTATTTCCTTCTCTAGCTCATTTTATAGATGAGGAAACTGAGGCAAACAGGGTTAAGTGACTTGTCTGGGGTCACACAGCTAGTAACTGTCAGACCAGATTTGAACTCATGAAGATGAGTCTCCCTGACTTCGGACCTGGTGCTCTATCCACTGCACCACCTAGCTGCCCATTGCTATGTGTACCCATCCCCATCATAAATCTTTTCACCAAGGAGCTCCTTGCAGTGCATCAGACAAAACTAGACTTCTGTGGAATACTGTTTGATATTGCTGCCACTATTACTATTTGATATTGCTGCCACTCCACTTGGTAGAATGGGGTGGAGACTAGGATGGAGACTAGGATAGGAAGGAGATGTTTTGTCAAATCTCCACTGCAGCCATCCTGGATTTGATTTGGAAACAGAAGAACTGAGTTTTGAATCTTGGTTCCTCAACATACTCCCTAGGCAACCTTGGGCAAGTTATTTAACCTCTTTGTATCTCAGTTTCCTGACCTGCCCAGAGAAGGAGTTAGTTTAGATGACTTAAAAGAACATTTCCAATTTTGGACCTATGATCCACCTACTCCTATTCCACCTTCTTCCCTTTCGCTGGGCTCTGCCACCTACTGGGTTCCATAAAACAAAGAATCTGGGGCAAGAGTGAATTGGCCTAGAAAACAGCAAACATTGCAAAGAGAATGAGAAATTAGGACAGTCTCTTGTGATTTTTAAAATTTTTTTACATTTATTTATTTTAGTTTTCAACAATCATTTCCACAAGATTTTGAGATGCAAATGTTTCTCCTGGTCTCTCCCCTACCCCCAACCCCATAAAAGAGAGCCTACTGAATCCCCTTTCCCCCAATCTGTTCTCTCTTATATCCTCTCCCATCTTCCCTAACTTTCTAATAGGGCAAGATGGATTTCTATACCCCAGTTCCTGTATATCTTATTTCCCAGCTGCATGTAACATGCATTAACATTTGTTTTTTGAAACTTTGAGTTCCAGAATCTTCCCCTTTTTCCCTCCTCACCCACCCCCACTGGGAAGATAAGCAATTCAACATAGGTTGTACATGTGTAGTTACATAAAACATTTCCATAGTAGTTATATTGTGAAAGACTAACTATATTTCCCTCCATCCTATCCTGCTCCCCACTTTTTCTATTTTCTACTCTAACCCTATCCCTTTCCAAAAGTGTTTGCTTCTAACTACCCTCTCCCCCAATCTGCCCTCCCTTCTATCACCCTCCCTCTTATCCTCTTACCCCCTGCTTTCCTGTAGGGTAAGATAACGTGTGTTATTCCCTCCTTAAAACAAATTCAATGAGAGTAAGGCTGACCCATTCCCTTTCACCTTCCTTCTCTTCCCCTCCATTATAACAGTTTTCTCTTGCCTCTTTTATATGAGATAATTTACCCTAATCTATCTCTCCCTTTCTCCTTCTCCCAATATATTCCTCTCTCAACTCTTAATTTTATTTTTAAGATAACATCCCTTCATATTCTACCCATTTAGTACCCTTTGTCTATGTATATATGTACACACATATGTACATACTCACATATATATTTATACATACATACACCCTCCTATTCATACATATATATGTATGTATACATATATACATATATCTTCACTTCAACTATTCTCATATGGAAAAAAGTCTCATGAGTTATAATTATCATTTTTCCATGTAGGAATGTAAATAGTTCAACTTTAATAAGTTCCTTATGATTTCTTTTTCCTGTTTACCTTCTCATGCTTCTCTTGCTTCTTGTAATTGAAAGTCAAATTTTCTGTTCCACCCTGGTTTTTCATCAAGAATACTTGAAAGTTTGGGGCGGCTAGGTGGCGCAGTGAGTAAGAGCGCCGGCCTCAGAGTTGGGATGACCCGAGATCAAATCCGGCCTCAGAAAATGAGCACCCACACATAAAATAATGACTAGCCATGTAACCTTGAGCAAGTTACTTAACCCCAATTGCTTTAAAAAAAAAAAAGAATACTTGAAAGTCGTGGAGCCACAGCACCACAGAACAGCACAGAGAAGCTAACCTCCTGCTGAGGACAGCCCAGCAGCCCTGCAGGGAGCGGCCAGTGCAGCGCTCTGAGAGCAGGCAGCACAGCACGCCGGGAACCAACAGCTCAGCCCGCAGAGCCAAGCCCAGGTCCGCAGTTTTTGCCTCAGGGCGGCCGGGCCTTCAGCCGGCTGGTGGAACCCCAGAACACCAGCAATTGTGGCGATTCCAGAATTATCAGCACAGATATGCCCAGGACAAAGTGAGAGGTTAGTGCCCTATGGACTTTGGGACCAGTATTTGGGGAACACGTGGCTTCCTCCCTTGGGGGCAAAAAGCTGCTGAAGAAACAGCTGCACAGAAGCCATTTGGCAGCATCAGTAGTGGCTCTAGCTCCTGGTCTGCGAACTGTAGGAAGATCCAGCAATCAGTCTGGGGGTTAATCGCTTTTGCTTTAAACTGCCTGGATCTGGATTGTGGTCTGGGGGAAGTTTGGGGTGGGTATCCAACTTGCCAGAGTGGGTGGAGGCTTTACAGAGGCCACCCAACTGGCAGAAGTTGTGAAGACCCCACGTTTGGGCGGAAGCTCCCCTGTCTGGTGGCAGAGTCCTACTGTGGCAACAAGCCCAAAAATCAAGTAATTAAGTGGCAATATGCCTAGGCAAACGAAACAAAAGAAACAGAAAAGTTCAACATTGGACTCCTATTTTAGGGGCAAAGAGGCTCAAAGCATGGAGGAGGACTGTGAGGTCAGAACTCCTGCCCCAAAAGCCCCAAATGAAAATACAAGCTGGCTACAGGCCATAGAGGACCTTAAAAAGCAGATAAGAGAAGTGGGGGAAAACTTGGGAAGAGAAATGAAAAAGATCCAAGAAAAGTATGAAATGACAGTCAACAGCCTGACTGAGGAAAATAACACCTTAAAAAATAGACTAACTCAAATGGCAAAAGAGGCTCAGAAAGGCAATGAGGAGAAAAATGCCTTAAAAAATCGAATTTGCCAGATGGAAAAAGAATCCCAAAAGCTCACTGAGGAGATTCATTCCTTCAGAGTTAGACTGGGGCAAATGGAAGCTAGTGACTTTATGAGAAATCAAGATACTATTAAACAGATCCAAACAAATGAAAGAATAGAAGGCAATGTGAAATATCTCATGGGAAAAACCACTGACCTGGAAAATAGATCCAGGAGAGATAATTTAAAAATTATTGGACTACCTGAAAGCCATGATCAAAGAAAGAACCTAGAAATCATCCTTAAAGAAATTCTCAAGGAAAATTGCCCTGATGTTTTAGACCCAGAGGACAAAATAGAGGTTGAAAGAATCCACAGATCACCTCCTGAAAAAAGATCCCCAAAAGAAAACTCCCAGGAATATTATAGCCAGGTTCCAGAATCCCCAGATCAAGGAGAAAATACTACAAGCAGCCAGGAAGAAACAATTTCAATATTGTGGAAACACAATCAGAATAGCCCAGGACCTGGCAGCTTCTACACTGAGGGATCGAAGGGCATGGAATATGATATTCCAGAGGGCAAAAGAACTGGGAATGAACCCAGGGGTCACCTACCCAGCAAAACTGAGTGTTTTGTTTCAGGGGAAAATATGGTCATTCAGTGGAATAGAGGACTTTCAAGCATTCTTGAGGAAAAAACCAGAGTTGAATAGAAAATTTGACACTCTGACACAAGAAGCAAGAGATGCTTGAGAAGGTAATCAAGGAAAAGAAATCAAGAGGAACTTATCAAAGTTGGACTATTTACAGTCCTACATGGAAAAACAATAACTGTGTTTGATGAAACCTTTCTCATTATGAAAATAATTGAAGAAGGGTACATGACATATGTTCACAGATATACATGGATAGAGGGCACAGGTTGAATTTGATGGGAAGGGATGATTATTTTTTTTTTGGAGGGCAATTGGGGTTGGGTGACTTGCCCAGGTTCAAGTGGCTGGGTTTTTGTTTGTGTGTTGGGTGTCTGGGGCCAGATCCGAGCTTGGGTCCTTCTGGCTCCAGGGCTGGCTCTCTGCTCACTGCGCCACCTAGCCACCCCAAGGAAGGGATGATTCTTAAGGGGTGAAGTCAAGAGGTGAGGGAGGAAAGTGGCAAGAGGAGATGGAGAGAGACAGGGTAGGGCAAACTATCTCATGTAGAAGAGGCAAGGGGAAGTAGTTGCAGGGGAGGGGAAGAACAGGAAGGCAAAAAGGTAAAAGCATATTCTCATTGAAGTTGGCTCAAGGAGAGAATCACATACATACTAAATGGAATATCTTACCCTCACTCACTCTCCTGAGTAGGGGAAAGGGAGATGAGAGGGGGGATGATGAAGGGGAGGGCATTCTGGGGAGAGGGGAGGTTAGAAGTACCCACTATCAAAGAGGGACAGGATCAAAATAGGGAATGGACCAGGTGGGAGGTGAGACAGGTGGGAGGGAAATATAAGCAGTTTTTTACAATATATCTACTATGGTAATGTTTTGCATAGATATACATGTACAACACATACTGAATTGCTTATCTTCTCAGAGGGAGTGGGTGACAAGGGAGAAAGGGAATGGATCTGAAAATCGAAGTTTTAAAATTAAATGTTTCATAAGATGTCCAGGCAGTGGGGCTCAGAGATTCACCTTGCCCTAATGGCAAAGTCGAAGGGGGTATGGGAGAAGATATGGGAGAGAGCAGATTGGATGAGGGGATATCTAGTGGGACTGCTATTCTGGGGTGGTGGGTAGGGAAAAAATGGCGGGAAAATGTAACTCATAATCTGGTGGAAATGAATGATGTAAACCAGAAGTTAATAAAGCATTTGTTTAAAAAAAAAAAAGAATACTTGAAAGTCCTCTGTTTCATTGAATGACCGTATTTTACCCTGAAGCATTATACTCAGTTTTGCTGGGTACATGATTCTTGGTTTTAATCCTAGCTCCTTTGACCCCTGGAATATCATATTCCAAGCCCTTTGATCCCTTAATGTGGAAGCTGACAGATCTTGTGTTATCCTGATTGTGTTTCCACAATAGTAAAATTGTTCCTTCCTGGCTACTTGTAATATTTTCTCCTTGACCTGGGAACACTGGAATTTGGCTATGATATTCCTAGGAGTTTTCTTTTGGGGATCTTTTTCAAGAGATAATAGGTGAATTCTTTCACCTATTGCCCTCTGGTTCTAAAAATATCAGGGCAATTTTTCTGGAGAATTTCTTGAAGGATGATTTCTAGGTTCTTTTTCTGATCGTGGCTTTCAGGTAGTCCGATAATTTATAAATTATCTCTCCTGGGTCAGTGGTTTTTCCAATGAGATATTTCACATTGCCTTCTATTTTTAAATTTGTTTAGATTTGTTTTATAGTATCTTGATTTCTCATAAAATCATTAGCTTCTAATTGCTCCAATCTAATTTTGAAGAAATTATTCTCTTCAGTGAGTGTTTGAAATTCCTTTTCCATCTGACGAATTCAGCTTTTTAAGGCATTCTTCTCCTAATTGGCTTTTTGGACCTCTTTTGCCATTTGAGTTAGTCTACTTTTTTGTTTTTTGGTTTTTTGGTTTTATTATTTTTTTTTTTGGAGGGCAATTGGGGTTAAGTAACTTGCTCAAGGTCACACAGCTAGGTTTTTATTTGTGTGTGTGTTAAGTGTCTGAGGTCAGATCCAAACTCAGGTCCTTCTGACTCCAGGGCCAACGCTCTACTCACTGCACCACCTAGCCACCCCAGTCTACTTTTTTAAGGTGTTATATTCTTCAGAATTTTGGGGGGTCTCCTTTAGCAGACTGTTGACTCACTTTTCATTGTTTTCTTGCATCATTCTCATTTCTCTTCCCAGTTTTTCCTCTACTTCTCTTACTTGATTTTCAAAATCCTTCTTGAGTTCCTCCATGGCCTGTGACCAATTCATATTTTTCTTGGAAGCTTTTGATGCAGGAGTTCTGACTTCATTGTCTTCCTCCAGTTCCATGCTTTGATCCTTTTTGTCCCCCAAAAAGGATTGTATGGTCTGATAGCACTTCCTCATCTTGCCAATTATTTGACTTTTGAGCTTTGCCATGGTAGAACTCTGCTTACAGAATGGAAAGAGCTTTGTCCCAAATTGCTGGGGTTTTCACAGCTGCCAGAGCTATTAGTTGGGCACCGTCTTTACAGCCCCCCACAAGCTCTGGCTCATTGGCCACCCAATGCAGGATCACTACCCAAGACCATTATCCAGATCCAGGCAGGGCAAAGCAAGAGTGATTACCCTCTGAATGGTTGCTTGGTCCCCCTACAATCTGTGGGTCAGGAGCTCTGAAAGCAGTCACATAGCACCACTGCACCTCTGTTGCTTCTTGCCCCTGGGGCAGAGATCAGACTGTGCTGTTTTACCCTTAAAATAGAGTTCCCAACTGACCATTTATTGGCTTTTATTGGTTGAGGAGTTTAGAAACCACCACAGCTGCTGTTGATTCACTCTTCTGAAGTCTGCTTTGGCCAATCTGGGTGTTGGTCCAGCCACCCTGGGGCCAGAACCGCAGATCACTGAGGACCTCACTTGGCTCCTAGCATGCTGCAATAGAACTTTCCTGTCAGCCTGCCACGCTGCCTTCAGCAGGAGATTTGTTCCTCTCTGTCTTTTGTGGGTTCTGTGGCTTTAAAATTTGTTTAGAGTCATTTTTTTACAGGTATTGAAGATGGTTGAAGCCAGAGCCCATGCCAAGTTTGTGCTTTTGCTCAGCCATCTTGGTTTAGCCTCCTTCATATTAGTTTTGACAGACAAAAGGTTTTGGAGATTCTTCTTCCTTTACCTGTGCTGCCAATTCCTGTGGAATGGGACTGTTATAACAATGATTCTCAAACTCTTTTTGCCTTTGATGCAGTATTATTCTTTTCCATGAAGAATTCTGGTGCTTTGAATGTTTAAGCTGGCAACAACACAGGAGACTTACATGTGTTTGCAGGTGTAAATTCTATAAAATTAGGGACATACCTATTACATTCTTTGAGAATCACTGTGCTGTAGAATGTGTCAAGATTTATGTCTGCTACTCCTATAGCCCCACCATCTTGAAAGCTCTTCTGACTTTCCAACCCTCCTCCAAAGTATATCGGTAAATAGCTGAGCAAACAAATTCTAGAAGAGTTAAGGACACATGTTTGAGGTTTTCTCCCCATCCCCAACCCCAGAGGAATTTATATTGAGAATACAAAGTGTGGTGCTTTTAAGATAGGTCTGCAGTTTAGAGAACCCATTACCAATCCGCATCACCAATCTCAGCTCTATAACTTAGTAGATAAATTATAAAGAACGTCCTCAATCTCAGAACAGTTAAGTGACTTGACCATAGTCATAAACAACTTTTGAACCCAGGTCACCCTGGGACCAACTTCAGCACTCAATCCACTCCTCCACATTGCCTCTTGCTTTTAAGATATAGAAATAAAAGAAGGATCTGTGATTTCACCAGCACAAGGAACTCTTGATATAGAACTTTCCTAACCAATGCCAAGCTCTGGTACCATTCAGACAGCATTCCACTTATGACTACATAGATAAATCCAAGGGATTTGCCTGAGGCACATAGAGGCAATGGGATTTGGTTATGGTCACAAAAATGTCAATATATGTCAGAAGTGAGATTTGTGAGCTTTACTAAGTAATTTAAACTCTAGATTTTTATTTTCTGTAACAGAAGCAGATTAGACTAGGGGGTCTCTCAGATTCCTCCAACTCCAATGACTTACTCTGATATTTTAAAAGATCTGTGATCACAACTCACCTAGATTATTGCAACAGCCTCCTAATTGACTTCCTGCCTCATTCCAACCCATCCTATATGATGTTCTCAGAGTTCATAGAGGGTGGGAGGAAAAAGAAGGGGAGAGCAGAATAAAGGGGTAGAGATAAGCCAGCACAAATTACCAGGGCCTGATGGTCTAGCAATGTCACATGATTTTTGTTTTTATCAGTGGTATCATTATTTCCCAATTGTTTTTGATATCCCTTACCATTGAACCAATCTTCCTTTTACTTATTAAAATATGGTAGCAATATATTTGGTCTCAGACAGGTACTAATTCCCATATCCTGATGTCATAGCAGCACAGGTTACTGAAACTGGGCCGTTTGAACACAAGGAATAAGCTAAGGTGTGATTTAGGCCTTGTTCCATGTTTCTGAAGCAAAGGTAAGTGGGTGGTAGAGTGAGCATCTGGAATGGATCACCAGCATTTTATACCACACTTCTATTCTTCTGTACAGACTTCCCTCCAGCAGGGAAGTTTCTGCCAGCAAACCAAGACAGATGGAATTTTCCACCATGGGTGTAGCCAGAGACTCACACAGCCCCCTGAACACAAAGGAAAAACATGCTTTCAGAGGAGGCAGAATGGTATGGCTGAAAGAACAATCAAGTTCTGACTAGACTAATTAGCTATGTAGCTGTGAACATGTAAATGCTCTGAGTCTTAGCTTCCTGAACTGTGAAATGGGGATAATAATATTTGTACTATCTACCTCATTGGTCTGTTGTGAATATAGTACTTTGCTAGCCATAAAAGTGCTATATAAGTGTGATCAGTGAGTATTACTCCCATACTAAAATCCTAATCTGATGCTGTATCAGGGCACGGAGATAATCCCAGGTTCTCCAAGACTATGTGAGTGGAACATGATGGATTCTACCAAGCTGGAAAAGGTTCAAATGCAGGCCTAGCAATAAACTGTATAAGAATTAATGAAGACTAATGTGGAGAGATTGACTACTATTGAATCAACAAGCATTTATTAAGGACATACTATGTTCCAAAGATTATGCTAAGAACTAAGGACAGTTGTATGTTTTATAGTTAGCTCTCTGAAAAAACACATACATGCAACACACCTTTAAAGTTAATAAGCATCATTAAAACATTCTCCATTACTTTCTCAGTCTAGACAATCAACAAAAGAACAAATCAAGCCCTAGTTTGTAGCATTTGCAGATTTCTGAGGTGTCAGTGTTTACACTGAAAATTTAACAACTGGATCTCAAGCTAGTATGAGTTGGCATCAGCACACACTTGCCAAGGGATTCAAAGATTTTTAAAGATAGTCCCTTTCCTTACAGAGTTTATTTTCTAATAGGGGAGGACAATATGTGTATTGTTGCCCAGACCTATATGTTGTTGCCCATTTAGATTATGTGTGTCTACATGGATCTGTCTAGATGTGGCTCATAGGGACACTGAAAGAGATATTTCTAGGATCTCCTCTGACTACCCTTCTCCAAGGGAGATTTTGATTCTTTGCCCTAACTCTGTGCCAGGCACTGTACTTGACCCTGGGAATACAAATATTAAAAAATTATATAATCTCTTCTCAGGGAGCCTACACTCTGTCTAAGAAGACAACATGTCTATCTTTAAGTATATAAAAATTAATATGAAGAGAATAAATAAAAAGGAGTTAAATACAAGCTAGCTTAAGGGGAAGGGCATTAACATTTGGGGTGGGGGTGGTTCAGGAAAGGTTTCATACTTAAGCTATAACTTGAAAGAAAAGATGGATTCTATGAAACAGGTAATTTAGGAAGTACGTTTCAGGCATGGGAGACAGAGTAAAGGCAGGCCAAGTGGAGTTGGAGTTCCATGTGTGAGGAACAGAGAGACCAAAATACTGGCAATAAGTGATGAATGACTGATCTAGATGGTAACTTTATGAGTAAACAGAAGAGGTTAAATGCAAGAAAGGTTATGAAGATAGAAATGGCAAAATTTGACTAGATATGTGAGGTTAGGGAGTATAAGGAGTTGAAAATAATAGCAACATTATGAGCCTGGGGGAAATGAAGAATGGTGGTGCCTTTGATAGAAAAGGAAAGTTTAGAAGAGGGATGAATTTGGGGAGAACAACAGTGAAATCTGTTTTGGATGTGTAGAGCTTGAGATGTCTATAGGACAACCTATCTGTTGATGATGGGGGATTCAAATTCAAGAGAGAAACTAGGACTGATATGTAGATCTAGAAATTGTCTATGTAGAGATCACACTTAAGTCCATGAGAGGTTCTGAAATCAGCAAGAGAGTTAGAGAAAGAAGAGGGCCCAGGAGAGAGCTTTGGTGAATACCCACAATTAATGGGCATAATATAAATAATGAGCCAGCAAACCATCAAGATCAGAGAGCCAGGAGAAGATCCATGAAAGAAGAGTGTCATGAAAACCCAGACAGAAAAGATTATCTAAGAAGAAAGGGTGATCAACAATTATCAAATACACTGGTCAAGAGAGATCAAGAAGGATTAAGGACTAAGAAAAATAAACCAAACTTGGATTATTAAATCATAACTTTGGAGAGAATAGTTTCTGTTAACTGATGAGGTCAGAAACCAGATCTTTTTTATTTTATTTTATTTTATTTTACTATAACTATATGCTATAGTAGAAGTTTTTCAAAAAGATGATTGCACATGAAACTGCAAATCTGTAATGACAACTTGTTATTCCTTTTAAATATATAATAGTTACCCTGTACATTTCATTTCTTTTTCTTCCTTTTTTTCTTCCCTCTCCCCCACCCTAGAGATGACTACCATCAAACACAAATATGTATATATGTAAATATATGTAGAATCATTCTATACATCTATTTATCAGTTCTTTCTCTAGATGCAGATGGTGTCTTCCTTCATTCTTTGTAGTTAATTTTGGTATTTATAATAGCAAAAATGACTTAGTCACTCAAAGTTGTTCTTAAAACAATATTGCTAATAGCAAAAATGACTTAGTCACTCAAAGTTGTCCTTAAAACAATATTGCTATTACTGTATACAACATGGTTCTGCTCATTTTGCTTTTCATTATTTCATGCAAGTCTATCCATGTTTTTCTAAAAAGAATGAGCTCATAGTTTCTTATAACACAGTAGTATTCCATCACAATCATATATCACAATTTGTTCAGCCATTCCCCAATTGACAGGCATTCCCACAGTTTCCAGTTCTTTGTCACCACAAAGAGAGCTGCTATAAATATTTTAGAACATACAGGTTCTTCTCCTTTTTCTCTAATCATCTTTGGAAATAGACCTAGTAGTGGTATTGCTGGGTTAAAGGGCATAGGCAGTTTAATAACTCTTTGGGCATAATTCCAGATTGCTCTCCAAAAAGAAACCAGATTGCAAAAGGTTGGAGGAGTGAATGAGAGGAGATAAATTGGAGGCAACAAGTGTAAATAGCTTTTTCTAAGAGTTTGGCAGAGAAAGAGGATAAGAGGAAATAATAGAATGCTAGTTTCAAGGGTTCATAGGTTCTAGTAAAGGTTTTTAAGAACAGAAGAGACTTGGGCATATCTGAAGGCAGTAGGAAAGGAGTTAGTAGATAGGAAAGAGTTGAAAATTAAGAGAGGGGATGGTTGCAGATACAATCTGCTGGAATAAACAGGAGAGAATAGTATCAAAGGTACATGTTGATGGGTTGGTCTTAGCAAGGAGAAGGGCCACCTCTTTATCAGAGACTGTGGAAAGTGGAGAGATGTGAAGGGGAATTTAGATGATGAAAAATGGAGAAGAGGAAGTTGCAGCAAATGACCTCAATTTTCTCAGCAGTGTAAGAAGTAGGGTCTTCAGCTAAGAGAATAGGGGGAAGGGAATGTGGAGGAGACTTTAGAAGAAAAGAGAAGATTTGGAATAGCTTTTATGGTGATAGGAAATTATAATATAAAAGGATTGCATTACTGTTTTGAGGGACTGGTTGAGGTTGAATGACCTGAATTTGCAATGTACCCAGTCTGAATAGTTGTGAGATTTCCTCTAGTTCTAGACTAGCTAAGAATTAAGAGCAGAAGAGGTTGATTGTGGGAGCAATATAAAACTGGGATATAGCCAAAGGGTTGAATTAGAAGGATACAGGATAAGGAGGTGAAAGATTTGAGAATTAATGACAAGGTAGATTTGAATTGGTTAACAATTGGACTAAGACCTTGAAAATGACGTCCAATCAGGGCCTGAGAAGGTTGAAGATACTGAAGTTTGGAAAGATTGCAGGTTAAAATAAAGATAAAAATTCATCATAGGTAGTCATAAGGCATAAGGTAGAATGTTAGGAGATTATGGTCACAAAGGAAAATATCAGCATTTTTATTAAGGAAGTAGAGCCCTCAAATATAATGGGGAGATCCAGATGGTGTTTGAGGTATGGCAAAGTAGTAGACAGGCATAGGACTTAAGGAGATGGAGGAAGGGGAAGATTAGGGAATTTGAAAGAACATCAATCAGCATGGACTTTGAAGTCCCTAGTATAAAGGCAAGAGCCACTATTGTTTGTCCTTCAAAGAGCTAAGAAGGACAGGAAGACAGTGAGCCAAATAGATGTGTTTTAAGAGGTTCAGGGACCCTCCCCCCAAAGATCAGAGTAATGGACAGGATTGTCTGGAATGAATTCATGGACTCAGTCATTCTTCAAGTCAAGTTGCCAAAGGTTTATTTTAATACCCATATGGCAGACAGAGCTCCTTAGGGAACTTGGGTTCCTTAAGGAACTTGCAATTTAACAGGAATGATGCCAAAGCTTACCTAAGAAAAGTAGTGGATTGCTGTTCACTACTGGAAACCAGGGGAAGGGGTTTCTCAGGAGTGTATTTTTGGTCTGTTACATCTGTAGCAAGATAGCTTTGAGAGTTGATGTCTATAGCTTGACCTCTGGATTGAATATAATAACTTGGGAATCACTACATAATAATTCTGTGGTTACAAGATAGTCCTGTTTTTACAAGAGAATTTCTTCAGAGGTCAACTTGTTCTTGTGATGGGGAAAGATTGTTTTACTGGGGCCCACTTATGAGTAATTGTGGGGAAAGGTAGTTTGTCTTACTGGGGCCCACTCATGAGTTATTGCTAGGCATAGTGTCCTTGGGCTGGAGAGAAAATTGTCAGGGAGAATGTTTTGAAGCTAGGGAGAAATGTGATCTTGGAATTGGGGTCCAAGCACAAGCACCCAAGCACCCCATCACCAAGTGCTGAACTCCTTGAGAAAGAAGGGAAAATGAATCTGGGGTGGGGAATTACAGTTTTACAGCCACCACCCTTGATTTAAATAGGTAGAAGTTTTTAATCTTGGAGAACTTCAAAGCAGCAGAATTTTAGTAATGAAGGGAATATTGGGTAAAGGGAGAGGTCCAGGAAGTAGTAGTAGGGAAAAAGCACCAGTCCAACTCCCCATTCAGAATGGAAGGAGGGGCTCAGGGTAGGGGCTGGCAGAGGGCAACGGGCAAGGTCTGGGCCTTGGTCACTCCTACCTATTGTTCCTGCTTACTTTGGGCTGGCTGGTGGGGGAGAGGGTAGTGAAGCCAGTCCCATCCCCCCAAGAAGGAAAATTTCATGGGAAAGACCTGGGCCTGTGTTCTCCCAGCCTCAGACCTGGGGTATTAGGCTACAGGTTGTTTGCTTCCAGGTTTACTGACTACTCCTTGTCCTGGAGAATGAGAAGTAGCCTGCTAGGTAAGATACACAACTTGGTTTCAGGCTAAAATTTACCCTTACAGGTTAATCCCTTTAGCTTAAGTTTAGATCCCTATTAAAATGTAAATTCCCCTAGGAGGAATTACACTGTAAACCCTTTATCAGTCATTTTCACATTAGTAAAGGATCTGAAAATGGATTTGACTAGGGTGGGGTAGAGGGGTACTGAGGCCTTCTGAGGAAAGGATAGAAAATAGGAGACTAGGACTATAAAGACAAACTTTGATTGCCTCAGTTTTACCTAAGGACTGAGGAATAAATCAGCTGCCACCATCCTAAGAATTTCATCCCTTGTAGGGGTTTACTCAAAGACAGAGTAGAAAAAGGGGGGAAAAGACAGATGTTAGGATTTTTTTTTAAGGATAAGAAAGGCCTTTGAGGATGGTCCTTTACTTCTCTGAAAAATCATAAAATCCTGCTGTTAGAGAAATAGAAATGCATTCAAGAAATTAAGAGCATTATTTGTTGAAGCAAGGGAGAAAATGGAATAAAGCTGAAATGGCTGCCAGCACAAAACCCTACTCCTCAAAGAATCCGTAGACTGCTGTTTTCTGGCATAGTAGAGAAAGTGCAAAAGTTCGAAAAACCTGGGGTCTGGTGGTAAAGGATGGAGGGGGAGCAATTACTGTAGGCTTAAACATGATTCTATATTAAGTTCTTTTAGATGAAATTAAGTTGAATTTCACCTCACAATAGATAATAAATACAACATAATGCAGCAAACAAGCAATCACAAACACTAATTAAACACTGACTATTTGATACATGGGCAGTTGTGGCACAATCAATAGAGTGCTAGGAAGTCAGGAAGAGCAGAGTTCCAATCTACCCTCAGACACTTAGTGGCTGTGTAACCCTGAGCAAGTGACTTAACCCCGTTTGCCTTAGTTTCTTCATCTGTAAAATGAGCTGGAGAAGGAAATGGCAAACTACTATAGTGTCTTGCCAAAAAAATCCCAAATGGAGTCATGAAGAAACAACTAAACAACAGATTTGATAGGTTCCATGCTAAGCTCTAAGAATACAAACACAAAAGGCATTACCAGCCCTCAGTGAGCTTTTATTCTGAGGAAAATAATATGCACATATGTAAACAATACAGATTAAGTAAGGATAGAAACTAAAAGGATAATTCCACTGGAATCCCCAAAAAGGATGATTCCATTGGATTCCATTTGGAAATTCCCAAATACAGAAACTTCTTCAACCAATGCAAACTAATACCTTCTCTTCAATTTACGGTCTTAGTTGCCTAAGGCACAAAGAAAGAGATTAAGTGACTTGCACAGGGTCCAACAGTCCTATCTTGTTAGAGACAAGATTTCAACCCAAGGCCAGTTCACTACTCCACACTACTTCTCTACACAGAATAATTATGAAATGAATACAAGGTTGTTTTGAGAAGGGTACAGTAGTATCTGGGGGATCAGGAAAGTCTTGGTGTAGAAGGTGGTGCTTGAACTTAATCTTGGAGGAAACAAGGCATTCAAAGAAGTTGTGGTGAGGAAGAGTCCATTCTAGGAATGGGGAATTGGCCAGTGCAAAGTCATGGAGATGGAAGATTGTAGCATTACATATAAAGCTCAGTCAGCAAGGCTGAATCACAGAGTGACTGGAAGGGAGTGATACATAAGACCAGAAGGGTAGGAAGGAACCAGGTTGTGGGAAGCTTTAAATGCCAAACCAAGAAGTATATATTTGATTCTAGAGGCACTAGGAAGCCAGTGGAGTTTACTGAGTACAGGAGTGACACAGTCAGACTTGTGCTTTAGGAAAATCACTTTGGCAGCTGTATGGAAGTTAGATTGGAGTGAGATGAGACTTGAAACAGGGAGATGACCAATTTGGAAGCTATTGCTGAAGCCCGAGCAAGAGGTGATGAGAACTTGAACTATGTGAGTGGGGAGGAAGGAGCATATGTGAAAGATATTGTGAAAATAGAAAAGACAAAGAAAGGCTTGGCAACTGATTGAATACGTGGTGTGAGTGAGAATGAAGAGCAGAAAAAATAAATAAGGTTACTGGAAGGATGGTGGTGTCTTTGACAATAATCAGGAAGTCTGGAAAAGCAGTGGGTTTGAAGAGAAAAATGATGAGTTCTATTTTGGAAATGTTGAGTTTGAACAGCCAATTCAAAATGTTTAATATACAGTTTACAATGTGTGACTGGAGTTCAAGAGAAAGGATGGCTGGATAGATAAAAGTAGATATGGATGTCCTTGGCAATGAGATGGTAATTGAACTCCAAGGAGCTGAAAAGTCATGCAGTAAGAGAATATAGAGAGAAAAGTAAAAGGGATCCAGGACAGAGCTTTGGGGCATATGACATGGATGATTAATGAATATCACAAAAACCCAGAGATCACAGAGCTGGAATGAGATGTTAGGGTCCATTGGGTCCAGCCTTTTCATTTTGCAGATGAGGAGACTGAGGTTCAAAGAAGTCAAGTCATTTGCCTAGGGTCACATAACTAATAAGTGTCCAAGACAGAATACGAACTCAGGTCATCCTGACTCCAAGTACAGCACTCTATCCATTGCAAAAAGAGGATAGTCAATAGGGTCAAATACTGCATAAAGGGAGGTCAAGAAGGATAAGAACTGAGAAGACAGTAGATTTGGCAGTTGAGAGATCACTGATAACTTTAGGAAGAGCAGTTTCAGTTGAGTTTGATGAAGTAAAAATCCATTTTGCAGAGGATTTGAAAGAGAATGGAAGCAAAGTAAGTGGAGGCACTGAGGGAGATGCAAAGTTACGTAAGACATAGTACCTGCCCTCATGGAGTTTATAGTCTGGTAGGGGTGAAGTCACAAACATTCAAATATATGCTTTGCAGTATGACATAATAAGAGCAATATCGTTTCAAAACAATATGTTCTGTGAGGTATTAGGGAGAAAGTCACTGGGAGGCTTCATGGAGGAAGTGACATGTGAGCTGGGTTTGAAAAAATGGGTATGAGTTTAAAAGGCGAAGGGAAGGAAGGAGGGCATTTTTGGGAAAGGAAAATGCATGAGGAAAAAGCACAAAAGTGAGAAGGTATTCTGGGAACATAAGATCAGTTTTGTTAAAGTCTGGAGTACTTGGTTGTTAATAATAAACAAAGTTGAAAAGGTAAATTGTACCTAGATTATAAAAAGCATTGAATGGCAAGCAAAAAGGTTTACTCTTTTACTGGGCAAGCAAGAGAAAGCCACTTCTTGAGCAGGTGAATATGATATGATTGGACCTATGGGCAAGCAGAAAAAAAATTAAATCCTTCTGGAAAACATGATGAAGGACTGATTTGAGTGTGGAATGAATGGAAGTGGGGAGAAAATAGTTAGGAGAAATAGTCCAGGTTAATAAGTGACTATGGGAATAGAGAGAGAGAAGGGACAGATGTAGGTTCAGACATTGGTTTCATTGGATTAAAGCAATGATGTCAAACTCAAAACAAGGAAAAACAAGGAGGCCAGTAAACTGTAGCTTACCCCTAGATAAGGATTCTTGCAGGCTGCATATTGACTTAGAAAACTATGTATTAACATTATCTATATTCTATTGTATTTTTGTGTATTTTGTTAAATGTTTTCTAGTTCTACTTTAATGTGACATAGTGTAAGTGTTTATGTTTAATGTTAGTGTTACCAAGTGTTTAACACTTCTGGTGTAGAGAATTCCAAGGGAGAAAATTCCTTATATGTGAGAGATTTTAGAGAGGTGTAAATCAACAGAATTTGATAATTGGTTGGCTATAAATAAGGGACAAGAAAATGTCAAAGAGAATCCCAAAATTCTGAAGATGAGAGACTAGGTAAATGATGTATGGAGTCAAAAGAGAAGTAGGTTTCTGGGGAAAGACAGGGAACTTGATTATCAACATAATAATAGAGGCACAAAATAGAGGCTTACTGAATGACTGACTAATGTTGAATTTAAGAGGGTGGTAGGACATCCTAAGTGTTATAGACCCAGATGAAGATATGTCTGGAACTAAGAGCAGATAGAAAGATTAGAGATAGGGATATGAGAGCCACCTGTGAGAGGTAGTAGTTGAAGCCTTGGGAGTAGATAGAATCACCAAGGGAGAGAATAAAGGGAAGAAATGACCAAGGACAAACCCTTGAGGACCAACATTTAGGAATCAGGAAGAGGATGAAAATAAAGAGAAGTCATAAAGAAAAGATTAGATCAGTAAATGAATACTGTGAATACTTTGGTCTTTGTATCCCCTGCAAGTAGTTGACACATGATAAATGCCTGTGGACAGATTGACTGTGACTAAGTTTGCAAGGGCCATGCTTAACCTAATTCAGACAGACCTATTAGTCTGAATTATTGAAGAGTCTTGGTCATTAGCACTGTATTAGACACAAGAGTCGTAGCCTGTGCTCCTCATCCCATTAAGAGGAACCCAAGGTAGAAGATCATTTAAAGTTAAAGCAATATTCCTCAAGTGGTCATTGTTTTCCCATTAATACTTGGGGCTTTATTTCATTACATACTAGAAACTTAATATATGTTGCATTCTTGGGGTCCATGCTAAGAAACTAGGTTGTAGATAAAAGTGTTAAAACAAAATCCTTCAGAAAATCCTCATAATAAAAATCCAGATCAAGTTGCAAAGTAGAGCTATTTTAATCAATTATTTAATCATTTATTGAATATTGATTATAATTCTAGGATTCTATGCTATAAAAGATGTTATTATGAGATGTCAGTGTTGGAGTAGGATATTATGAAGGTGAAATTTGCCTTTGGTACTTTTCCATCTCTCATTCCTGATGCCCTTGCTTCACTTGGCCCAAGGACCTATTCCGTGTTTCATTCTTGCTGGCACTCAGCTAAGGACCATGAATGCCTTTCCCCACATCCTAATTTAGAAAGACTCTTGAAGCCTGGAAAGCTTTAAGGATACAAAGGAATGAATTGCTAACAGTAATCGTTTCAAGCACTGGGATGGATGGCAGAAATACTTTGGGGCAGAGGCCCTGACTGATGCTCTTCAATTCATACCATGTAAATGACCTCTCATTCCTCTTATTTATAGCCCTGCCCACATACATCTTATTGATTTGGACTCAAAAATATGAGTGACTGTGTGCCTAATTCAACAAAGCAAGTATCCACACATATAGTTAAACATAAGTCTTAGTGCCCTGAGACTCAGAGAGGATTAAATGACTTACCCATGACCATACAGCTAGTTTCAGAGGAAAGATTTGAACCTACCTCTTCCTGACTCCAGGTTCAATATTCTAATATGCCATGCTGCCTTTCATGTCTAAGGCTCATTTATTAAGTCTTACTAACATAAAAAAGAAAGAGAAACCTCAGATATCTCTTCCTCCCAAGTAATAGAATTTCTTCCTCCTTACAAGTTAGACCACTAGATCCTGTGTCTTCCCAAGATGCTTGGGGTTAAAGGTCACTTTCATCTTTCGAATTGTCCCTTTTGATTGCAAGAAAGATTTAAATGAGTATTCTGGCCTCTCCTTGATAGGCCTCTCTACCAGAGAGTGTGGATACCAAGTTTAATTTATCAGGTTAATTAGTATTAGAACAATTGGTACTTTGGGAAAAGCTGTGAAATACATTTTCCAGTATTAAAAATTATGATAGAGTTCATCTATGTTAGACTGCATTTAATTTTTAAATGATTAAAGGGAGACAAATGTTAAATACTGTTGCCTAGAGATGCAGATGTCCAAAGTGAGATAATAAAGCAATCAGTCTGACATTCTTGTGTAGTTCTGAAATTGGTTTTGAACATAATTCTGAAAGAGGAATTCCAAAAATATTTTAGATAAAGATTCAAATAAGTGTAGAGTTTCCCAATAAGTTCTGGCATATGTATACAGCATGTCCCAAAAAGTTTTAGTGCAGTTTTAAGCTATTAAAGCTTTGAATATTTTTATTTTTTATACTTAATTTTTAGTATCAAGGCTCTAAGAGTGTCAATAGCTTAAAACTGAGCTAAGACTTTTGGAGATGCCTTATATTTATATTTTATTGATAGTTTAGTTTTGACACAACAGACACTTCCCAATACACACCTCTGACATTTATTACAATGCACCTGAGCAATCTTGGACAAGTCACTTTTCTTGTCTGGACTTCCGTTTCCTCATCTGTAAAATGAGGAGGATGAATTAAATATCCTCTCAGATTCCTTCCACATTTAAATCTTTGATCCTATGAACTCCTAAGTCAAGCCCACTAATAAAGTATATTCCACCAAAAAAAAATTGCAGAATGGAGTGCTGTTCCATTTAACGTTGATGGTATAGAAGTAACACAGATTGTTGCAACTGACTGGGGTGTTTTGTTGTGCCTAAATGTTGATTTTATTTATTTCTCTTTTTTTGAGACTGGGTTTCCCTATCTTGCCTAGGCTGGAAGGGTGGAGGTTATTCTTGAGACAATCCCATTATTGATCATCACCAAAGCTTTAATCTGGGGTTTTCTGACCTGGGCAACTTATCTCCTCCTTAGGCAGCCTAGTGGTCCTCTGCTCCTGAGGGCTTACCATATTGGTGCCAGACTTAGTGTTTGCACCCAATCAGCTTTAGCCCTACTGCAGCTCAGAACTGTAGAATTTAAGTAATCTACCAGCCTCAGCCTCCTCAGCACCAGAGACTTCAGGTATGGGCTGCCACATCTGGCTCAATGTTGATTTTGCTCATACCATCATAAGTAGCTCATTTGGCTGTGCTTTCTGCACTCTGCATTGCTTCATAAATGTCTTCCCATGCTTCTATGACTTTTTCATATTCATCATTCTTTATGGCACAGTAATAGCCAATACATTCTTAGATCATAATTCGTTCAGCCACTTCTCAGTAGCTTAGCACATATTTCGTTTTTGTTTTAGCACAAATAATGTTACTTAAAATATTTTTTTTACATATCAGTCTTTCTTTTCTGTCTATGACATCCTTGACATATAATGCCAAAAATGGAATCTCTTGGCCAAATGGCATGAATAATTTAGTAACTTTTCTTAAGTAATCACAAATTGTTTTCCAAAGTAGTTGTGCCAATTCATATCTCTACTAGCAGAGAATTTCTACAGTCTTTCCACCGTCTCTTTAACAATGAGTTTTCTCATCTTTGTTAACCTGATGGATGTAAGGTGAAATATTAAGATTGCTTGACTTGTACTTCTCTGATTACTAATGTTTATGAACATTTTCAGGTGGTTGTTGATAGTTTGTATTTCTTCTTATGAAAACTGTTCATATCCATTGAGTACTTGCTTACTAGAGAATAGTTTAGACTTGTGAAAGATGAAACCTCTCTTTCTCTCTTTCTTTCTGTCTGTCTGTCTCTGTCTGTCTGTCTGTCTGTCTCTGTCTCTCTGTGTCTGTCTGTCTCTCTCTCTCTCTTTAAATGGTGTGACTTTCTTTATTTAGATACTTTATCCATTTGGAATTTATCATGGTAAATGGCATAAGTAACTGATCAAAAGTATTTTTCACCCAACTTCTTTCTAGTTATTCCACAATTCTTGTCAGAGTACCTTACCCAATCATTTGTGATATTGGGTTTATTGAACACTTGACTCCTGTTCACATTTGTTTCTGTCTTGTTTTTCTAGTCTAGTCCACTGATCCATTTTTTTATTTGTTTATCCTGTTCCAAAATAGTTTTGATTGGGGGCAGCTAGGTGGCTCAGTGGATAGAGCACCAGCCCTGGAATCAGGAGGACCTGAATTCAAATCCAGTCTCAGGCATTTGACACACTTACTAGCTGTGTGACCCTGGGCAAGTAACTTAACCCCAATTGACTTTCCTTCCCCTCTCCAAAAACAAATAAATAAAACAAAATATAATTTTGATAATTTATTACCTTTCAGTAGTATGAGATGTGGTAATACCAAGCCCCCATCCTTCTTGCTTTCCTTCATCAAACTTATATATACTTGTAAACTTTTAGTACATCAAATGGATTGTATTATTTGGTGATTCAACCTGTGGAATATTAAACCTGTAAAATAATTTGAGTAGTGTTGTCATTTATACCATATTGGTTTGGCCTAGTCATAAACACATTGAATATAGGACCTTAGAAGCCGTGTATTCCAACTCCCTTATTTTATATGTAGAGAAACTAAGGCCCAGGTGATTTGCACAAAATCATTCAGTAGGTAAACTTCAGAGGCGGAGTCTGAATATGTCTTCTAACATTAGAACAACTGTTCTCTCTATAAAATTGTTTCATGATTATATTTGCATATACATACATTTGCATATATGCATATATAATATACATACATGTATTTGCATATATTACGTGTGTGTGTAAACACTTGTTCCAGAGTCAGAGGACCTGGGCTGAAGTATGGGTATACGCTGTCTTCTCCAGTCGAATATAATCTTCTTTGGGGAAGCCACTGTTTTCACTTCAAAGTGAATTATACTGGCACAGCACATTATACTGGCTGATATGTATGTCTCATATGTATATGTTAGCAAATTAATTCCAAATATTAAATATACATTGTTATTTTAGAGGAATTTATTTTCCTATCTCTTCCTCTTAGGTCTTGTTAGGTTTGGGTTTGGGTTTGGTTGAGGTTGTTTCAGTCATTTCAGTCGTGTCTAACTCTTCCTTGACCCTATTTGGGGTTGTCTGGGCAAATATACTGGAGTGTTTTGCCATTTCCTTCTCCAGCTTATTTTACAAATAAGGAAATGGAGGCAAACAAGATTAAGTGACTTGCCCAGGGTCACATAGTGTCTGAGGCTAGGTTTGAACTCATGTCCTCCTGACTTCAGGCCCAGCACTCTATTCACTATGCCACCCACCTGCCCACTAATAACTGCCCCTAGTATAACAACTATATGTTAGCTTACATATATATGTAATCTATGTACATATTTATATATACATGCACATAAACATATGCCAATTATTTTTGTGAATTTATTTTGTATTGTGCTATTTTATTTAAACTGTTAATAATGTTTTCAAATCCTCACTACTTTTATACAATTCTGTAGAAGCTAAAAAAAAAAAAAAGCAAAATTGAATTCCCACTTTCCCCCAGTGGAAAGACCTATCTTCTATAATATTTTTCTTTCTAATCATTTGGGTAGTTTTCAGAATTAATAACAGTTGAGTTCTTTGAAGCAACCTAAGAACCTTTACCTTTTTTCCCAGTTTGATTTCAAACTGTACTTGGCTTTAATACTGATCATAAGGATTAGATTTTAACCTCTTTCCTATTCCCCTCCCCCAACCTCTACCCCACACCCCAACTAAAAATTAATGGTGAGACTATATATTGGAAATAGTTTCAGAACCAAAGCAGGGTAATGAAATTTTAAAGGAAAAAAGGATGAAACTGCTATTGATTCAGCAATCTCTTTGCCTTCAAGTGTTAGCAGTTACACAAAACACAGAAGGCTGAAGGGAAAGTCATAGGCTCATAGATCTTGAGCTAGCATGGACATCAGAGGCCATCAAGTTCGACCCTTTTATTTTACAGATAAGGAAGCTGATTTCTAAGAAGGTTAAATGACTTGCCCAAGGTCACACAGATAGTGAGCATCCGTAGTGGGATTAGAGCCCAGGTCCTCTGACTTCAGAGTTGTTGCTCTTTGTTTAAGATCTATTTATTACTATTAAAAGACTGGCTTTCTTGATCAAAACTCAAAGGCACAACAAGTAATGAAGTTGCAAGACATAATTTTGGGTATAGGTGTTGTTTTTTCCCATCTTTTACAACAGAATTGCCCAAAGAATCCAGGATTCAAGGTAATTCAGACCCTCCAAAGTCAATTAATCTTGGATTCTCTGTAGGCTCCAGTCTAAGGGCTATGATCAATAAGAAAAAACAAATAGTGCAGAATCCTAGAAGTCAAAGCAGAAAGCCTGTAGCCAGTGAATGGAAGAACCATCTTTAGGAAAGATGGGGAGGAGGTGATTTGCCATTTCCAGACAAGCCAGGAAATATAGCCTCTCAACTCTGCCTCCAGAGCAAACCAATGTCTGCACATCCAGGCCAGCATACCCAGAGTTGTGATATTAATTTTTTTCCACTAGTAATCTTGTTAGCTTGTTTAAAAGGATTTGAAATAGTAAAGCTTTTAAAATACACTTCTTCTCCCATCACCTTCCTGGATTACGGGGATTTTTCAGGGCAAGCATAGAGCGTGACAACTACTACCTTATCTTAAATTTCCAAAGCGAGGAAATGTAGGTCACTCGTCTTTGGGGTGGCCTAATTTCATAGCTCTAAATAGAAACCTTTTTCCCAGGTTGAGGTTTACTGGGTCTGTATCTAATATAAATATAATTCTGCCAAGCAAGAACAAGAATTTTGACCACTCCTTCCCTTCTATTTACTTCAGGGGAAAAGAAAGCATGCTACTACACTAACTGTTAGAGACCTTGAATTGGGATGGCAAGCACTGGCAAGTATTTGTCACTGAAAGCTCTGGGGAATTTGACTAATTCATTCTAAAGTGCCTAAAAGAATGATTTGGAGGAGAGGAGGAGAACCTTGGGCCCTGGATGATCAGGAAGATGTCTTTTAAGAACGGGACAATCAATTGGATTGTAAACAAGAAAGAAGTACACCAGATTTGCAGGGAGGTTTCAGATACCCAGTGGGTGAATAGAGTCAGTCCTAAGCCTCTAGGAAGTAAAGTGGATAGAACATTGGACTGGGAGTTAAAAACATCTGCATTCAAATTCAGGTTCAGATATTTACTACCAACTTCCCAGATATACAACCGGAGACTATGTATTTATTTTTGCATTTAACTATTTACTTTTTACTAGATATATAAGTAATTCTGCACACTAATATTGCTCATATAAACATGTTTGCATAGAGCTCTCTCCACAATATAACTGAAAGGAATAAGGGACACAAATTAATCTTTTTTTTTTACAACATAAACTACACAAGAGGGAAAGTGGGGCCAAGCTTACCTGGGCCCTGGACAAATCATTTAACTTTTCTATGCTTCAGTTTCCTTATCTGCAAAGTAGGGATAGTAACAGCATCTGCCTCTCAGGATTATTGTAAGGATAAAAGAAAAGAATATTTATTAAGCACTTTTATAAACTTTAAAGAGCTATATAAATACTAGTTGTGATGATGATGATGAAGAAAAAGAAGAAAAGAAAGAAGGAGGAGGAGGAGAAGAAGGAAGAGGAAGAGAAGGAAGAAGAGGAGGAGGAGGAGCAGGAGGAAGAGGAGGAGGAGGAAGAGGAGGAGGAGAAGCAGGAGGAAGAGGAGGAGGAGGAAGAAGAGGAGGAGGAGGAGCAGGAGGAAGAGGAGGAGAAGGAAGAGGAGGAAGAGTAGAAAGAAGAAGAAAAAGACACCTCTTTAGCCCAGAGCAAACGGTAATGCAAAAGGATCTGTGTTTTGGAGGGTAGGCAGATGATGGAAAAAATCAAATCAAAACAAATGTGATATGGAGAGAAGCCCACTCTTGGATGCAATCAACCAACTCCCCAAATGTACAATGGGAGGATTAAACCTAGAGAACAGTTTGGATGGGAAAGCTCTAGATCAGGGGTGGGGAACCTGCAGCCTTGAAGCCACATATGGCCTTCTAGATCCTTAAGTGTGTCCCACTGGTTCAGTCATAGGTTCCCGACCTCTGATCTAGATCTTTTCGTGGAGTGCTAACAATGATTCAATGGTACAACGTGTGTGTAGGGGTGTCTGTGTATTTGTGTGTGTTTGCGCATGCATGTTTGTGTGTGTTTCCTGATGTGCTTTCTCTATCTTGAGCAGACTGCATCCAGAAAGGATATGGTGCTTAGTTCTCAGTGAAAGGATATTTATAAGATAAAAAGGATTGACTAGATGATAAAAAAAAAAGACTGGAGAATTAAGTGGAAGATAGACAAGTGGGCAGAGACTGGTGGTAAGTAGACCAAGCAGGGAGCTATTGCAGAGGTCTAGGCAGGAGAAGGTGAATGCCTATGCCAGTATGGTGGCAATGTTAGAGAAGAGAAGAGGGATGCATTGGAGAGATGTGGCAAAGATGAAACCAACAGGCCTTGGCAACAGATTGGATGGGGGGAAATAGGGAGATGATTTGGTGATGACACCTAGGCTGCAAGGCTGGGGGACTGGAAGGATGGTAGTGCCCTCAGCAGTGATAGGGAAGTGAAAAAGAGAGGAAGGTTTGGAGAGAAAAATTTGAACACATTGTTTTGGACATGTTGAGTTTGAGATGTCTCCTGGCCATCCAGCTTAAGATGTCTGAAAAAAAGCTGACGAAGGATAATGACTGGGGAAGCTAGGTGGCTCAGTGAATAGAGCACCAGCCCTGGAGTCAGGAGGACCTGAGTTCAAATCAGGTCTCAGACACTTGACACTTACTAGCTGTGTGACCTTGGGCAAGTCACTTAACTCCATTTGTCTTGCTTTCACCTTTCCAAAAAGAAGAATGACTGTCCTACTGCAACATGCCCTTAGGTAACTTTGGGAGTTGGGTAAAACGAACAAACAGAACAACAAAATAGAAGTTACATAATGAGTGGGGCAAAGAAACCACTTAATTCTTTATCCTTAACCTGATGTCGATAAGCTTGTTTGTTTTTTTTTAAATATCTTGGCCATTATATTTCAGTATAATTGGTTTTCTTTGTAACCATTTATATTTTATTTTATGTATTTAAAAACATTATTCTGAGAAAGGGTCCATCAATTTTACCAGAATTCCAGAGGTGTCCTGAACAAAAAAAGGTCAAGAATACCAGATCTTTGATTTGCAAGCAAATGACCTTGAGTAAAATTAGCTTACAGGTACAATGATGTCACACCTGCTTAATAAACTCCAGTCACTCCCCCTTACCTCCAGAACCAAATACAAAATGCTCTGTTTGATTTCATAACCTGGTCCCTCCTAGTTTTCCATTTTTCTTCTACCTTTCTCCTCTCCATATATCTGATGAACTAGTGCTACTGGCCTCCTTGCTGTTCCTTGCACAAAACATTCTCTTTTCTGACTCCATACAGTTTTACTGGCTATCTCTTATACCTGGAATTTTCAGCTTTATCTCTATCTCCTGGCTTCACCTGCTTCCTTCAAGACTTAGCTAAAATCTGGCCTTCTGTAAGAAGCTTTCCTGATCTCTGTTAATGCTAGTGCCTTCCCTTTGATTATCTCCAATTTATCATATCAATATCTGTACATATACACATATATGTATTACATGTGTATAAATATGTAATGCAAATATATATATACATATGCATATTATTCATTGTATCTGATTCTTCATGTTGTATCTTTATGACCCTATTTGGGGTTCTCTTAGCAAAGATATTGGAATGGTTTGCCATTCCTTCTCCAGCTCATTTTACAGATGAGGAAACTGAGGAAAACAGGGTCAAGTGACTTGCCCAAGGTCATATAGTAAGTGTCTAAGGTCAAATTTGAACTCGGGAAGAGAAATTTTCCTGACTTTAGGCTCACCACTCTATCTACTGCACCACCTTGATGCCGTACACATGAATACGGCATGTGTATGAACAGCTTTGTTCATATGTATATATTATACAATATATATATATATAAAATGATGTATTTGCATATGTGTGCATATGTATTAGATATAGTGTTCATAATTATTTGCTTGTTGTCTCCCCCATTAGACTGTGTGAATTTTTTCAAAGTAGGGAATGTTTTTTACCTTTTCTTACATCCTCAGTACTTAGCACATAGCAGATCCTCAATAAATGCTAAATAGAGGAACCTTGGTGGTATAGTTGAAAAAATATTGGCCATGGAGTTAGAAAGATCGAAATTCTAATCCAGCCTCAGACACTTAACTGTGTAGCCTTGGCAAGTCACTTGACTGCTATCTGCCTCATTTTCCTCATCTATAAAATGGTGGTGGTTGTTGTTTGTCCTTCATTCTCCAGAAGGCCGTGACATTAGGAAGGTGATACCATGACTTGCAAATGAATTGGATTTAAGTGAGGGAGGCTGTGCAAAGTTACCAGCCTCACCTTCTCCTCCAGAGTCATCTGGGTCCAGTGGCCAGATATAGATTAGGATGACTGGAGGTGGCCCTAGGTGCAGTAGGAGACCTTAACCTTTTGTTTTTTATCTGTAAAATGGGAATAATCATAACAGCACCCACTTCCTAGGGTTGTTGTACAGATAAAATGAGATAATATTTGTAAAGCGCTTTACAAACTTTAAAGCACTACTGAAATACTAGTTATTATTACTGTTGACTTAAAAGAACAAAAACTAAGTGAAGAAGGTTAGGTCCTTGCTCTTTCTCTCTCTTAGTCCACATTCCTGCATTTATTATTGATATTGGCCAGCAACAACAGAAAAAAAAAAACCAATGGTTTGGAGATTGTATTCTGTGTCTCTATAGAAGTATAAGGAATAATTTCTTATCAAACAGAATCATTCAGAAGCAAAGTAGGCTTCTTTCAAGCAGCAACCGGATGACCCCTTGTCAGAGATGTTTCAGAGGGTTATTCCTATTCAGGGATAAGTTCATTTAGACCCCTGCTGAGGTCCCTTCTGACTCTGAAATTCTTTGATTCTTTAATATTTATGATGCCCTGGCTGGTGAAGAAGGGAACAGACCAACAGGAAATTGAGGAAGATTATGGGACCTTCGGCTATCACAGTGTGCCCATGGCGGCATATCACAAGTGTATTCATTTTCCTTTCTTTTAATTAAACTTTTTTTTTCTCCACTGTTGCTTACATGTTTACAAGTTGAGATATGGATCCCAACATAGCGAGTTGAACAACAGAGAGATTTTCCATGCTTCCAAATGGGTTGCATTACAGCAAAGGATCCTAGCCTGACAGTTAATTGAAGGACATCTTGGAAAAAGTAAATATTTCAACTGGCAAAGAGAATATATATCTATTTTTGCATTTAACCATTTAATTTTTAAGAGACACATAAGTAATTCTGCACACTAGTATAGCCCAAATACACATGTAGGCGTAGAGCTCTCTCTATAAAATAACCAAAAGGAATTAAGGGACATAAAACAATCTTCTTTACAAACTAAACTACAAGAGAGGAAAAGTGAGACCAAGCCTACCTGAGTAGTGAACAGAGTAGTTT
This sequence comes from Gymnobelideus leadbeateri, assembly GCA_011680675.1. NCBI lineage: Eukaryota > Metazoa > Chordata > Mammalia > Diprotodontia > Petauridae > Gymnobelideus > Gymnobelideus leadbeateri. Next base: position 182,140 of record WOXC01010494.1, read on the forward strand.
CAAGGACCTTTCCAACCATAATGTTGAGTCCTATAACTCTCTACTTGAATCAGCAGTGACTTTGAAGTCATTCCCATTTCATTGCCAACATAAATATATCCTATAGTGCTATAAATGGATGTTATTGACCAAAGAATACAGTCAGAATGAGTCTCAGAACCATTTTAGTCTGTTTGCTGTGTGCAGAATGGATTGTAGCATCTTGAATGAAATGAAACTTTGAAGACAATCTGAGCCCTTCTTCTACTGATGAGGAAAAAGATGTCTGTAGAACTGAAAACATTTCCTCCTGATCACACAATATTTAGGAGATTAGTAATAGACAACAGATCCTAGAGCGCTGAATCTGGAAACAGAGCACAAGTTAAAAATTCTGGCTTTTTCATTTGCTCCCCCTGGGACTTTGGGCAAGTGATTTCATTTCTCTGGTCCTCAGTTTCCTCATCCATAAAATGATAGATAATCTCTAAGGTCCCTCAAAGTCAGGGATGTGCTAGGAAATGTTTAACAACTGACTATAAGCAAAAAGCTTTTTTTTTGCTTATTTTAGACAAGTACTAAAACTTTAAATACATAATAAGAAAAAGAAACATTATAAATTTAAATATAAAATAAGAAAAGAAAAAACATGTCTTGCGCACAAGGAACACAGAGGATTCAAAATATATAACAATAACTTATCATTTCAAGAAAGCCTATATATTAAATACTGTGTGTTAAATTGAAAGCTAGCCATCTTTTCTTTGCTTCCTTGTAGGATTTCTTTTGTTCTCTGCTGTACACTTTTTACTTTGTTCTTTTTTCCCTCTTCCATCCCCCCTACTCACCACCCCAAGGCTACAACTGAGCATGGTTATATTTATATATAGGTATTGATATATATACATGCATATATACATATATATATAAACATATACTTTCCCTAGGAGATTCTTCTCCTAATCTTTTTTTTTTAAAGCAATTGGGGTTAACTAACTTGCTCAAGGTTACACGGCTAGTTTTTTATGTTTGGGTGCTAATTTTCTGAGTCCAGAACCCATCCCAGGCCAGCACTCTTACTCACTGCGCCACCTAGCCGCCCCTTCTTCTCCTAATCTTGCTTTTATGTTTATGCATACCTCTTTTTTCCTATTTCTCCTGACTCCTCTACTTTACTTCCACCTGCTACCTTGCCCTCCTATTACTTATCCTACCCTCACTCCAGCAATTCCTTCCTTCTCCTCCCAGTCCCCTAAATCTAAACACCCTTCAGGACCCCAATTTAAACCTATCCCCTCTCCCTCACCCATCCTTTCCCCCCTCCCTATCCCCTTAGAGTTTTATTTCTTTTTTAAATATAGAAGACTTTTACTCTTCTAGACGTATATGTATTTTTCCCCCTTTAAACCCATTCCCTATGAAAGCAGGTTTCCAGAACTAACAGTCCCCCTCCCCATCTAATTCCTCTATATTGGTCCTTTCTCTTGCACATCATTTGTATAGGATAATTACTCTTTTGGCTGTTCTTGAATGGTTTTACTTTTTAAAGTCATATAATACTCGGGTCTGCCCCAATCTTTCTTATAAGCTACCTAATTACTAGTAACGATCTTAGACATAGGTTTTACATTTTCCATACATAAAAGGTAAACATTCTAACCTTATTTAGTCCCTTGTAATTGGTCAGTGGTATGTACCTTATATTTCTCTTGGCTCTTGTATGTAAAATCTTCTATTGAATTCAGGGTTTTGTTTTGTTTTATTAACAGAGTCCTAAAAGTCTGGCAGTTGATCTAATATCCATTGTTTTACTTTCAAAATTATGCTTAGCTTTGTTGGGTATGATATTTTCAGCCAGAGGTCCAGTTCTTTTGCTCTTTGATATACGCTGTTCCAAGACCTGTGATCTTTTAGTGTTGCCAATAAGACCTAGGTCTTATGTGACTGACTCTAATTGTGGTAACATCATGTGTAAATTTTTTTCTTGTTGCTCATAATATTTTGTCCTTGATTTGGGGGTTTTGGTTAACTGCAAAATATTACAATTTAACTGTAATATTCCTGTGAGTTTTCCTCATAGGATCTCTTTCAGGTGGTGATTAGTGGATTTTTTCTATTTCTACTTTCCCCTCATGTTCTAATGCTTCAGGACAATTTTCTTTAATTATTTCTTTTTTATGTTATCAAAATTCTTTTTTTGATCAGAACTTTCAGATAGTCCAATTATCCTTGTTTTCACTTCTTGATCTGTTCTCTAAATCTGTTGTTTCTCTTGTGAGATGCTTCATATTCTCTAATATGTTTTCATTCTTTATATTTTGGTTTCTTATTTCTTCATCTCTTATAGCTTTGCTGACTTCCCCTTGCCCAGTTCTGATTTTAAAGAAGTAATTTTCTTCATTAAGATCCTGGATCTCCTTTTCTAATTGATTGACTTTCTTGTTAAAATTTTCTTTTTCTTGTATTATTCTTATTTTTTCTTTTTAATTTTTCCTCAATCTCTCTCATTTGATTTCTAAAGTCTTTTTTAAGCTCTTCAATGAATTCTTTTGGGGCAGATGACCATTTGATATTTATCTTTGGGGTAGAAGAGGTTTTCTTTGCTTCAGTATCCTCCTCTTAAGATAAACTCCTGTCTTCTATACTCCAATTTTTTTTTATGCAATAGTTTAGTTTTTATAATCACCTCCAATCCTGGGATATGGGGAAATGGTGCCTCTGACCTCTGATGCTCTTCAGTTCTCCCCTCTGACCTTGAACTCAAATCAAGATCTCCAGCTGACTGTAAGAGCCCAGTCCCTGCCCCATGCTTCTGCACTCACCAGGGGTGTACTGGTTCCTTCTCGCCCCACCCCCACTGCTCTCTGCAGCACAGCTGGGTCTGGCTTGTCAGCAGAAGTTCCCTAGATCTTTAGGACTCAGATGGCTTGCTGTTTAAGCAGCTTCCTCCTTGTTAAAGCTGCCCCTAGCCTGGAGGTGTTTACGCTTGATAGGGAGGAAATCTAATCCTGGGATTTTTCTTCAGGTCTTCTCCATTAGTCTCAAAAAAATCCCTATTCTACCCCTACTCTTATTTGTTTTCAGGGCTCTTTGTTTGCCCAGAGGTGCTATTTATCTTTTTGTGGAGGAAAATCTTGAGAGCTTGACATTTTCTGACCTATTCCTCCATCTTCCCAGAATCCTCTTTAAGTTTACTCTCCACGGATGTGCTGATAAATGTTTAACAACTAGCTCTCTGTAGGCAAAACATATTTTTAAGTTTAATCTATATAATTAACACTTTCTCCAACACTTTCTTAAGTCTAGATAATTAATAAACAGTATATCAAACCCTAATTTGTAGCATTTGCTGATTTCCAAAGTCTAAATGCTCAAGATAAAAATTTAATAATCAGCTCCTCTGAGCCAGTTAGAGTTGGTTTCAGCACACCCCTGCAACTCTGAATCTGTATGTTCATGAGCACAAATCTAATGGCCTTTCTCTTATTCTGTGCTGCTGAAGAGGTTTCTTTCAAAGGTTTTCTGGAATATCAATAATGTGGAAAAAGGAAGCACATCACAAACTTTAGGGAAAAGCATCATTATGATTAGACTATAATTCAAAGGAGAGAATGAAAAACTGCCTCATTTCACTCATCCCTATGATCCTTTCAACAACAATCACCACAGTAATTAGGCTGTCTTTCCCTATGATTCAATAGAATCTACTGTCTAAATGAAATTGGATGGACGCTGCACAATCATGATCAAGGATGACAACACTGGGGAGGTAAGAAAATGTACTTCTTTCTTTGCAATATCTGGGATTTATGGGCACGGAACATTGCATATACTATCAGACTTGGCTGACATGTCAGTTTTGCCAAACTGCTTTTTCCCCTTTGCTTCTTTTTTATTAAATATTTATTTTATTTTAATTTTTGTTGCATTTGAGTTCCATGTTGTTTCTCTCCCTCCTTCCGAACCCTACACTAGAGAAGGCCAATGTGTCACACACACACACACACACACACACACACACACACACACACACAACTATACACTACATAGTTCTTTCTATATATCAGTTCTTTCTCTGAAGGTAGATAGCATCTTCCTTCATAAATTCTTTGTAGTTGATTTGAATATTCATCTAACTCAGAATAGTTTAGTCATTCACATTTACTCTTCACACAATATTGCTGTTAATATATACAATGTTGTCTTGGTTCTGCTTGTTGCACTCTTCGTTATTTCATGCAAGTCTTTCCAGGTTTTTCTGAAGTCTGCCTGCTCATCATTTCTTACGGTACTCTAGTATTCCATTACAATTATATACCACAACTTACTCAACCACTCCCTGATGGGCATTCCCTCAGTGTCCTGTTCTTTGCTGCCTCAAAGAGAGCTGCTATAGATATTTTAGAACATACAGGTTCTCTTCTTGTTTCCCTGATCACTTTGAAAAACATTGTTGTATTGCTGGATCCAAAGGTATACACAGTTTTATAACTCTTTGGGCATAATTCCAGATTGCACTTCAAAATGGTTGTATCAGTTGACAGTCCCACAAACAGTGTATTAGTGTCCCAGTTTTACCGCATCCCATCCAACATTTATCATTTTCCCCTTCTATCATTTTAGCCAATCTGATAGGTGTGAGATGCTATCTCAGTTATTTTAATTTGCATTTCTTTAATCAATAATGACTTCAAATGTTTTATGTAACTATATATAGCTTTGGTTTCTTCCTCCAAAAACTTCCTGTTCATATCCTTTGACCATTTATCAGTTGGGGAATGAATTGTTCTTATCAACTTGACAAAGTTCTCCATATATTTGAGAAATAAAATCTTTATCCCAGAAACTGTCTATAAAAAAACAAAAATTTCCCAGTTTTCTACTTTCCTTCTAATCTCAGCTACTTTGATTTTATTTATATAAAATCTTTTTTATTTTAATGTTATCAAAATTATCCATTTTATATCTCACAATGCTGTCTCTATTTATAAATCTTCTCCTATCCAATGTGAAAGGTTGTATTAAAAATAATAATAGCCTTGTCTGGTCTTAGAAACATTAGTACAATGATTTCACTGCTTAGTCTTTTCTGTTACTTAACTGTTATTTACTTTTCTTGTATTTCTTGTTCTGAAGGGTTTACATATTGATCTCCTCAGTTTTTCTTTTGGACCAACATTTGAATACCTCCTTTTTGTTGAAAGTCTATTTTTAAATCTGATAGATAATATGTTCCATGTTCTTCAAATCTAGGTCATATATCCATTTTAACCTTATCTTAGTAAACAGTCTAAAATATTGGTCTATACCTAGCTTCTGCTTTCCAGTTTTCCCAACAATTTTTACCAAACAGTGAATTCCTGTCCTGAAAACTTAAATCTTTATATTTATCAAAACACAAGGTTACTATAAAAATTTACTACTGTATATTATATATCCACCTTACTAGCCATGTGACCTTGGGCAAGTCACTTAACCCCAGTTGCCCCTCCAAAAAAACAAAAAACAAAATAAACAAAAATATTATATATCCACTCCATTCCACTATTCCACCATTTTGTTTCTTAGCCAGTACTAGATAGTTCTGATAATCACCACCTTATGATACAGTTTAAGATCTGGCACTGCTACACCTCCTTCCTTTACATTTTTTTTTCATTAATCCCTTTGATATTCTTGACCTTTTGTTCTTCCAAATGAATTTTGTTATTATTATTTTCTATATCAATAAAATAATTTGTGGTAATTTAACTGGGATGGCACTGAATAAACAGATTAATTTAGGTAGAATTATTTTTATTATACTGACTCAGCCCACCCATGAACAATTAATATCTATTTCTCCAATTATTTGAACATGATTTTATTTATATAAAAAATGTTTTCTAATTATGTTCATATAGTTCCTGATTTTGTCTTGGCAGATATACTCCCAGGTATTTTTTTATTGTCTATGATTATTCTAAATAAATTATTTCTTATTATCTCTTTTTGAGGGGCTTTGTTGAGAATATAGAAATGCTGGCAATTTATATGAATTTATTTTATATCCTGCTACTTTGCTAAAACTATCCATTGTTTCAACCAGCTTTTTTAGTTGAATCTCTAGGATTTTCCAAGTATACCATCATATCATCTACAAAAAGAGATAGTTTTATTACCTCATTGACCATTCTGATTCCTTCCATTTATTTTTCTTCTCTTATTGCTATTGCTAGCATTTCTAGTACAGTACTGAATAATATTGGTGGGAATGGGCATCCTTTTTTCATTTTTGATCTTACTGGGAAGGCTTCTAGCTTATCCCTATTACAGATAATGCTTGCTAATGGTTTTAGGTAGATCTTTCTTATCATTTTAAAGAAAAATCCATTTATACTTATGCTTTCTAGTGTTTTTAATAGGAATAAGTGTTCTATTTTGTCAAAAGTTTTTCTGCATCTATTGATATAATCATGATTTCTTAATATTTTTGTTATTGGTATTATCAATTATGTTAATAGTTTTCCTTATATTGAACCATCCCTCCATTCCTGGTATAAATCCCACTTGTGTAATCTTTGTGATATATTGTATTCTCCTAGCTAGTATTTTATTTAGGGACTTTTGCATCAATATTCATTAGTGAAATTGGTTTATAGTTTCCTTCTCTGGTTTTGCTCTTCCTGGTTTAGGTATCAATACAATATTTGTATCATAAAAGGAATTTGATAGGACTCCTTTTTTGCCTATTATTCCAAATAATTTGTTTAATATTGGAATTAGTTGGTCTTTAAATGTTTGTTTGGATTTACTTATAAATCCATCTAAAAATTTACAAATATCATTTTCCCATATAAAAAGTAAATGGTTTAACCTTATTAAATCCCTTATAATTAATCTTTCATATTTACCTTCTTATGTTTCTCCTAATTCTTGTAAGTCAAATTTGCTGTTCAGTTTTGGTCTTTTCCTCATGAATACCTGAAAGTCTTATAGCTCATTAAATAACCATTTTTTTCCTTGTAAGATTATACTCGGCTTTGCTGGGTAGGTTATTCTTGTTAGGATAACCAGCTTCTTTGCTCTTTGCAATTTTATATTCCACACCCATCAGACTTAATGTAAAAACTACTAAACCTTGTGTTATTCTCACTTTAGCGCCACAATATTTAAATTATTTCTTTCTAGTCGCTTGTGATATTTTCTCCTTGATTTGGGAGCTTTGAAACTTAGCTATAATGTTCCTGTGAGTTTTCATCTTGGGATCTTTTTCAGGCAGTGATCAGTGGATTTTTTTTTTTAAGTTCTATTTTACCCTCTAGAGCCCTTTCTAGAACTTCAGGGCAATTTCCTTAACAGTTTCTTAAAGTGTAGTATCTAGACTCTTTTTTTGATCATAGCTTTCAGGTAGTCTTGTCTCTCCTTGATCTGCTTCCCAGATCAGTTGTTTTTCTACTCATTAGCTTCCCCTTGCCCAATTCTCCAATTCTAATTTTTAAGGCTTTCTTTTCCTTTCTTTTTTTTTGTTTTTTTATTTTTGGAGGGGGGAAAGTAGGACAATTGGGGTTAAGTGACTTGCCCAAGGTCACACAGATAGTTTTTGTGTTAAGTCTCTGAGGCTGGATTTGAACTCAGGTCCTCCTGACTCCAGGGCCAGTGCTTTATTCACTGTGCCACCTAGCCACCCTTAAGGCTTTATTTTCTTTGGTAAATTTGTGAATCTCTCTTTTTTCCAATTGGTTGATTTTTTTTCATAATATTCTTGCATTACTCTTATCTCTTTTCCCAAATTTTCCTCAACCTCTCTTATTTGATATTTAAAGTTCTTTTTAAGCTCTTAAGGACTATTTTTTGGGCTTGTGACCATTTTACATTTTTCTTTGAAGCTTTTCAAGAAGCTGTTTTGTCTTCTGAGCTTGAATACTGATCTTTCTTATCAGCACAAAGCATCCCCACAGTCTTTACCTGATCAGCCGCCCAAACCCCACTCTCTTGAGCAAAAGGTCCTGAAGTTAAGTCTGCTCAACACAACTGCCTCCAGAGCTTACTGTTTTTGACCCTCTGGTTCCTGTCTGGAGGTATTTGTATTTCAATCAAACCAGACTACCACCCTGGAGGTTAGATCTCTCCTAACTGGACAACTGCTTAACCTTGACTTTTAATTATTTCTGCTACTCTAAAATTTACTTTCAGGCATTATTTTATTTGTGTGGGAATTTGGGAGAGCCAGGTTAGTCTCCTGCCTTATTCCTTTATCTTCTCACAATTCCATTCCCCTTGTTTCTTTTTGATTCTTTGCTACTGAGACTGGCTGAGTAAAAAGAGGGGAAAGATACATTTGGAAATAAAGGTGTTGTCAAAACAAAAGTTATCAGTGAAAATACTTTAAGAAAATAATTCTTAAGAAGAATCTGTCTGCCTGCTTCCTCTGTCTCACAACAGACAACTAACAAGACTTATGATATCATCTGCGTGAGACCCAAAAAACTATGTCCCAGAGCTCTTTAAAATCTCACCTTGACTGATGGAAGCAAAATATATGAGGAAGAAGAGCAAGCAAAGGGGGATATGTACATCTTCCAACAAACATATTTTCCCCAGAACCATGTAGAGAAGTCAAATTTATAAGGTCAATTGTTTGAGCTAAGGGTTGAATGGAGTTGTTGCTATGAAAAAATAAAACAATTCCCATCTACTCCCTGCTGAGCAGCCAACACCAATCTCAGCCACCACACAGTGCTTCTCAGGGATTCTTTTCTCCTTCCTGTCAAGAGGCCACACTCTTGTCTGCCCTTTCGGAAATTTAAAGCATCCAGAACAAGGCAGAATGAAAAATACTTGTGCCCACTATGCTACTAAGAGGATGGAGTGGGAAGCCATGTAGCCTATTCCAAAAATGTGGTGAGGAATAATAATAGAAATGGTGACACTTTGCAATTCTATAACCTTTGCAAACATGAACTTGTTAATCTGGATATGCAACCTCCCCATCACTTGCTGGCAGACATGCCTTTGTGTTAGGCTTTTCTTTCCTGTCACTCTGGGCCCAAAAGAGACTTTCTAAATGCGCCTATCATGCTTTGGCTTCCAGCCATAAGTCATCGTGGAAGGAGAAGCAGAGCTAATACTGACAGGTTACTCAAGTGAAATCCAAATGACTGCCACTTTATATCTTAACAAGCATTCAGGGTCTTTTGTCTAGAAAAGCCAGCCATGGAGAACAAGTCGGGAATGCTTAAGCCTACTGACCTGCCCACACCTTCAAGGAGGAATGAGGAGATAGGGAAAAATTTTTCTGGGTGTAAATGGTTGCATTGTTTCTGTTAGTGGGAGGGAATTTCATCAGTGGGCTCTTTCTGCCTGTTTAATAAGCTCATTGCAGAAATTCTGAGTCACTGGATCATGGTAAGCAAGCTTAGCCCCTAATTAAACCAGAAAGAGGATTTCTTTTAACAATCAGAGCTCCAGGAAGTTGATTTTCTAGGTCCAAAGAGAATCCTAGCTTATTTTGTCCTGAAAATTATCACAATGGGATAGGTGACCTCCTTTTGTGCTTGCCTAAGTCCTAGCCAATGTTGTCAACAAGAAACCTATTTTATTAACCACCCTGCCTTATTGTCTCTAAATTCACAGTTCTTTTTGAAGTCTTAACTGTATCTAGCACATCTACTCCCACCCACATCACATTTCAAAACAGGAGTTGAAAAATCAGTAGTGGTACCCTTGCCCCAATAAGGCCACACCCAGAACAGTGTATTCAGTTCTAAATGCCACAGTTTGGGAAGGGTATTATTAACCTGGAACCTGTAGAGTGGGGAAACCAAAGTGTTGGGGTCACTGGAGAGAGTATGCCAGACAAAGATCAGTCAAAGGAAATGGAATGCTTAGCCTGTAAAAGAGACTGTGTCACTGCATTTAAATAGTCCTGAAGCTTGCTCTCCATGGCTAGTTTTTCTAGGGAAAAAAAACCCCAAAAACATAAGGCCTTGAATGTTTGCTCAATAATAAGTGGCTGTCATTTGGATTCCACCTAAGTGATGTTTCCGAGTATCTCATTGGCAGGAGAGAAATTAGACTTTTTCTACTTGGAAGGAAACAACAGAACTTGGAGGTAGGAATGGAGAGGGAAAGGAGGGGGAATTGTGGAGTGGAAGGTTTTGGTTCAATATAAAGAAAAGTTTACTAACTCCACCTCTAGGAATAAGTATATCTTAATGGAAAGGGTGAGAGACTAGGAGCAGAGTTCAATTCAAATTAAATTCAACAAACATTTAAATGCCTAAGACAGAAATAAAACATTACCTAGTTTTAGGTGACCTACAGTAAATTCAACTTTAACCTTCTATCTATTTATCTAACTATCTGTGCAATGATGGATAAGTCTTTTAAGGGTCCTTGTCTATAAAATTGGCTGGGCTATATGATCACTAAAGTCCCTTTTAATTCTTCCATTCCTATCCTCCTTTTTACTTCAGTTCCTCTTTATATACTTCTTTCTTCAATCATGTCTGAGTCTCCTATATCCTAAAATAACTTCCATTTGTCCTGACTGCCCCTTGGGGCTATCATTCTATTTCTTTCCTTCCTCTTGTTGCCAGACTTCTCTGATGAATGGTTTGTGCCTACTCCCTCCCCTTCCTCTTCTCCTATTCCCTTCCTTCTCAGCTTGCAATCTGGCTTTCCAGCCCCACCATGTTACTGAAACTGCTCTAAGGTCACAAATAACCTACTTCTATCTAGATCAATGGTTTTTCCCAGTCTTCATCTCATTTTCCTGCATTTTATCATTTAATACACTAAACAACCTCCTAATTCTTCAAACCTACTTCTCTCTTAACTTCTGTGACAGTTTATTATCCTGATTACCCTCTTACTCATTGCATTCAACGCCCCCTCCACAGACACATACCTGTTTCTTTTGCTGGGTTCTAATCCTCTTCCCCACTAACTTTCCTTTGGATAAGCCCAAAGACTCTGCTCTGGGACTTCAATTGTTTTCCCTATACTTTCATTCTCTCTTAGTCCATTCATTTGATTAATTTTCACCTATATGGTAATGATTCCCAAATTGTATCTCTAGACCCCACCTTTTAGTCTGCATTCCACTCCTTATTCACCCCTCCCTATAATACAATCCCATTTGACTCTCCTACCTCAGACAAATTCTATATATTAAAAAAAACTCGTCTTTTAATCTTTCCCATTTATGTCAAAGACACTACCATTCTTGCAGCCTGCTAAGAAAGAAATGATAGAGGCAATATCTACCTCTTCATATTTGTTGACTGATTGACCAGGTCAACGGGAATTTGGAAGAACAGAAGAGGCTATCTTATCTTCATGTGTATTTTTTTGTTGCAAAATTATAAAGATTTCATCTGTCTTTAGTCTCTCTGTGTTGGGTTTTTTTTTTTCCCCAGTTCAATTAGCCTGTAGGATAAAATACTTCTAAATCAAGGTATTCACACAGTGGCCCATAAACCATGGTTCCAAAGGGAACCAAACTAAAGCTGTATCCCAGGAAAGAACTCTTCTCTCTCTTTAGGGTTCACCTAGAAGGTAATAATCACCTGCATTTCTGTTCCCTCAACTTCAATTCCAAATTCTTTGACATGAGTCAGAGTCTCTTTGAGAAATATCTTGGATGTGAATAAAATGCTAATTATATCTCTGAAATAGTTCATTAATAAATAACAAAGTGTTTATAAATATGCAAAGCACACGATTAGTCAATTCCACAAGTTCTCAGAGATGGGAACATTAAAAGCATGCCCTACAGAGAAGAAAAAAAAAGTCAAAATAAATTTAGATTCTCTCTATAACATACAAGCAATGAATACTGAATAATTTGCTTCTGATAGTTGTTACATAAAAGCAAATCATTTGTCCCTTTGAACACGAACAACATGTCATAACTATAATTTACACATATGGAAAACCTTATAGAGACTAAATGAGTTATCAATGAGAACAGTAGCAAATAACAGCTGTTTCAACAAAATTTCATGTATCCTGACTTGTACTAATCATCATTTTATTTAAGCCCAGAAGGCCATAAGAAATATTACTCATTCCACTGAAATACATCTCTCTTGAACATTTAAATTAAAACTTGAAATAGTCATGTTATTTCAATGTTTATTGCGAAGACGGTAAGGCCTCACACTATGAAATTCTGCAACCCCTCCAGGTAAGTAGTTACAAAGCCAAGGACACAGAAATTGGAAGCAATGTGTATAAACTTTATATTCTAGACTCCCTCCCTCAAAAACAAATATTTCTGGGGTTTATTTCAAAACAAGCAGAAATCTCTGTCTAGGGTAGGGGAGGAGGGGGGAGAAAAGACAGGGTGGGGTAGGAAGGAAGAGAGCAGAGAGAAAAGAGGAAAGAGGAGAGAAAAAAAAGAGGGAAGGGGAAAGAGAGGGAGGATAGGAAAAGGAGAGAGCAGGGGGAGAAAGAAAGAGAAAGACAGAGAGAGAAGGGTGGGGAGGGGAAAAGGAAGGAAGTGGGGGAGGGAGAGGGAAAAGGGGGGAAGAGAGAGAGAGAAGGAGAGGAAGAGGAGAAGGGAGAGGGAGAGGGAGAGAGAGAGAGAGAGAGAGAGAGAGAGAGAGAGAGAGAGAGAGAGAGAGAGAGAGAGAGAGAGCTTTGCTTCTTGTATCCCCTCACCCATTCACAACCACACAAAAAAATGCTGGAGATTTTTTATGATGCTTAATCCTTTGACAGAATGAGCCCTCCATAAGGCATCTCATTGTCATCTTCAGATAAAAATTCTCTACCTATCATCCCAGAACAATGTTGTCCTTCCTTTGAAATATTCCCTAGAAAAATTGCACTGCCAATCTCCTTGGTTTATATGATTAGGTTGGCAATCCCGTCTCTCTGGAGGTTTATTCACTGCTCAAAAGAAATGAACCCATAATCAGTCTTATGCTGCATTGGAGAGAAGGTCCAACCATCCCTTCTTTAAGTTCAGGCATGGTCAGGAGCTATATTAGCACACATTTCCATTCTTATCTGGATCTTAACAATATTAGCAAATATTAAAGAGATTACATGACATAGTGGACAGAGTGACAAAGTCAGGAAGAACTGAATTAAATCTGGCTTTTGACACTAGTTGTTCCACTAATGGTTAAGTCACTTGAACTATCTAAGTTCAGTCATTTCAGTCATGTCTGACTCTTCATGACTGCCATTTGGGGTTTTCTTGGCAAAAATCCTGGAGTGGTTTGCCATTTCCTTCTCTAGCACATTTTACAGATAAGGAAACTGAGGTAAACAGGGTTAAATACTTGCCCAGGGTCACACAGCTAGTAAGTAGCTGAAGCCATATTTGAACGTAGTCTTTCCAACTTTTTTGAATGAGTCTTTCCAACTTTTGGTCTGGCACTCTATCCACTATACCACGTAGCTGCCCTGAACTCTAAGACTTATCTACTAAATTAAAAATGGGTTTCAATCTGTGTTGATTATAGGAGTTCTCACACCAACAAAAGTCACAGGTTTGACAGACTTACTGGTCTGTCAAAGATTACAATTTAGATTACATAAAAATTTGGAGCATGATGTTAAAGAAACATAATGCTTTCACTAATTTTTTAATTAAAATGATTATTTCTTCATCTAAACATGATATTACCTCCAGATTTGAGTAAACTATTTCTCAACATTAGATTCATATATGGGTCTGAGTTCACTGGTTTGAACCTAAATCTCAATTTCCTGAGGAAGGCTGGGACCAGATAACTTAAAAGCCCCTTCCAACTCTTAATCTATGATTCTATGATGTACCACTTCATCAGGGCAAAGTGCAGTAGTATTCTCATCATAGTTATTGAGTTAAAATTGAGTTTCCCTCTGTTTCCCCTGACCACCACCCTCTCTGTTCGAGACAGTATAGTAAATTTCTAAGTAGCCAGTAGAAAGGGGCAATAGCAAGAAATGAGAATGCCAAAGGGGAACAAACCTGCAAATCACATACAAACTATTCCAAAGATCAAAGGAGCATAGTTTATAAATTGTATCATATATTAACCAAAATTAACATCCTGGTAAAATGTTATGAATCGACAGACCCACCTAGGCACTGATGGTCCTATTTTAAGCAAATCCCAGGAAAATTCCAGACTTCCTCAGCAAAGACCAACAGAACACCAAATGTTATTGATAATTTTGAGGTGGTGTGAACATATCAACTTTAAAGTTTAGCTGACAACTTTGAAGTGAACTAGCCTCATGGTGGCACAGCTAAAAGTTAGTCTGTTCCTCCAAAATACCCTAGAAAAAATGAGACCATGGGGTGGGTAGGTGGCACAGTGAATAGAGCACTGACCCAGGAGTCAGGAGGACCAGAGTTCACATCTGGCCTCAGACACTTAACACTTACTAGCTGTGTGACCTTAGGCAAGTCAGTTAACCCCAACTGCCCTGCCCTCCCCGCTCCAAAAAGAAAAAGTAAAAATGAGACCTCAAACTCCTGCCCCCCAAGAAGTCTTCAACTCCGTTGGGTTCATCAACCTAGTCCTCCCAACTCTAACTCATATTTATGTGAATTCCACTGTCTGCCTCTCTCTCTTCCCATTCTCTTACCTAGATAGCAATCTGCCTTCCTTCACCATCCCAGTCTTCTGTCCTCACTCCATCTGCCTTTGTACCCCGTTTGCTGTTTGTCTGCTGTGTTTTTTGCCCGTACTCCCTATATGGCTAATTAAAGTGTGATTGCCTCCCATTTCCCACTTCCAATTGCAGTCTTTCCTGGCAAGTACCCAAAGAACTAGGTGTGCCTGCCCCCATTTCATAATTTCATAAATTATATGATGTCAAAGATTGCAAATTGATTTGTTAAATAACTTTTAACCAAAACACTTTTTTCACATGAGATCTAGATAAGCTTCTCTCATCCTAAACTTGTTGCAACTAATATTTTTTTAACCCAAATGCAGGACTTTAGATTTTTTCCTATTACATTTCATCAGATTTGTTTTGGTTCATTTTTTTTTAGCTTATTGAGGTCTTATTGGATCCTTATTCCATTGTCTACTGTGTTGTTCTAGCTCTGTATTAGATTATCAAATTTGTAGTGGTTTTGTCTTAATAATAATGTTGAGGCAGCTAGGTGGCTCGGTGGACAGAGCACTGAGCCTGGAGTCAGAAAGATTTGAATTCAAATCTAGCCTCAGAAACATACTAGCTGTGTGACCCTGGGCAAGTCACTTAACCTCTGTTTGCCTTAATCCACCATAGAAGAAAATAGCAAACTACTTCAGTATCTTTGCCAAGGAAATCCCATGGACAGCATTGGCTGCTATGGTTTATGGGGTCACAAAGAGTCAGACTCGACTGAACAACCACAACAAATGATGTCGAACAGATCAGAGCTAAGGACAGATCCCTGGGGAGCGCCTTCTAGATACCTCACTCCAAATTGACAAAGATCAGTTAACCGTTACTATTTTGGATAAATCAAGTAAGAATCCAGCTAATTTTACTGTCCTTCAGGTCATATCTTTTCACTTTTACTTGCTAAAATCCAGTTTTATCATCCTCATGGCACTTTCCTGATTTCAAGTCTAGTAACCTTGTCAACAAAGGAAATGGGGTTAGGCTGACATAATTTGTTTTTGATAAAACAACCTGACTCAGGGTGGCTAGGTGGCACAGTGAGTAAGAGCGCCGGCCTTGGAGTTGGGATGACCCAGGATCGAATCCGGCCTCAGAAAATGAGCACCCACACACAAATAATGACTAGCCATCACACAAATAATGACTGGCCATGTAACCTTGAGCAAGTTACTTAACCCCAATTGCTTTAAAAAACAAAACAAAAAAAAAAACAATCTGACTCATTGGTCACTTCTTGCCTTTCTGGGAGCTCACAAACCACCTTTTAAAAGTAACAATATCAAGTACATGAGCTCATAATTAGAAGAACTGATCTTTTTTTCCTTTTTATATACAGGCAGATAAACAAATCTGAGGAAAATTATAAAATCATGCTGTCCAAATCTGCTACAAATTTATGTTATATAACTTCAACTAGGTCTTCACTACTGCAAGGTAATCCTTTTAGACCTCCTTAAGTGACTCACTGGCCCACTCACCACTGTGACTCTTCCAAACCTTTTCATTGCTCCTAAAACATCCCATTTTCATTTTTCCTCGTGTTTTACTGAAAAAAAAAATTGAGGCAATTCCCTGAGCACTTTCTCTTCTCCCCTTGTCATCATCTCAAACCACCCGGATGCTTCCTCCCACTTTCTCCTCACTAACTCCAATCTCAAGTGATGAGGTAGCCCTTCTCTTGCCAAGGCAGACTCTCATACAGGCACAAGTGAGCCTATTCTGTCTCACCTTCTCCAGCAAACTGCCCCCTCTTATCATCCTCACCCTCACATTTATCTGCAGCGTCTCCCTGTCTACTGACTGCTGTGTCCTGTGAGGACTAAGGAATGCTATCTCATCGCAGCAGGAGCATGAAGAAGTAACTGGACATTTCAATTGAGATGCCCCACAGATATCCTAACTCAGCATGTCTAAAACTGGACTCATCCTTTCCTCAAAACCCTCCCTTCTTCCTAATTCCCCTATGACTGTTGAAGGTGCTACCATCCTTCCAGTCAGTCAGTCAGCTCACAAATTAGGTGTCATCACCAAACTTTCCACTCTCCAACCCTCCCTATACAATCAGTTGCCAAGTCCAGTCAATTTTACTTACATGGTAGTTCTCATATACACTTTCTTCTCTCCTCTGACACTGTCACCACCCTGGTTTGGCCCTCATCATCTCACACCTAGACTACTGCAGTGGCCTTCTGATTGCTTTCCCCAACTCAAATCTCTCCCCTCTTATCCACTCACTTGTCAGCTGCAGTTGTCAAAATGAGCTACCTAAAGTACAAGTTTGACCTCCCTTCAGCTGTCAAAGTGAACTGCCTAAAATACAAGTTTGACCAGGCCACCCCCATCATTCAATAGCAAACCGTCCTCTAAAGACAACAAATCAAGTACACAAGCAGTTGAGGTGTTCAGTAGCTTGGATAGGGAGAGTAACAGGTGGGAGTGAGAATTCCCCATTCCATACCACTCTGCTTCTACTCATTCTACAGTGGTTAGTTCACTCCCACCCCATTACCCTCCATATCTAAGTGCTACTGAATACCCCAGCTGCTGAAGCACAACACTACCCTCTCCAATTTCTGCTGTGCACGTCCTCATTTCCATCCACCTCAGACCTACTTTTCCCCAATTTCCCATTCCATATTTGCCTGTCTCTTCCAGTGAGCCCCCTGGAATGCCTGTTTATCATTAATGAATTTCTCACACTAAATCTCTTGAGGCTCCCTACATCAAGAATCATATATGATACAGAGAACTGAGACAAATGTATAAAGATAAGAGCCATTCCCCAGGTGATAAATGGCCAAAGGTTTTTAGAAGAAGAAATCAAAGCTATGAATAGTCACATGAAAAGATGCTCTAAATCACAACTAATTAGAGAAATGCAAATTAAAACAGTTCTGAGATACTATCTTTTTTTAATTAAATTTTATGTTTAGTTTTAGTTTATTTCATTCATTTCCACAAGATTTTGAGCTATAAATTTTCTCCCCATCTTTCCCCTACCCACTACCCCAAAACAGTGATCCCACTGTTTACCCCCTTCCCCAATCTGCTCTCTCCTATATCCTCCCTCATACTCCCTCCGACTTTCCAGTAGGGCAAGATGTACTGAGATACTATCTTACACCTATCAGATTGACTAACATGACAGAAAAGGAAAATGACAAATGCCTGGAGGGGATTTGGAAAAACTGGGACACTAATGATCTGTTGGTGGAATTGTGAACTCGTCCGACCATTCTGGAGGACAATTTGGAACTATGCCCAAAGGGTTATAAAACTGTACTCTTTAATCCAGCAATATCGTTATTAGGTCTGTACCCCCAAAGAGATTAAAGAAAAGGGAAAGGGACCTATTCATACAAAAATATTTATAGCAGCTCTCTGTGGGGGCAAAGAATTAGAAATAGGTGGGATTCCCCTCAATTAGAGAATGACTGAACAAATTGTGGTATATAATTGTGATGGAACACTGTTGTGCTATAAGAAATGATGAGCAAGATGATTTCAGAAAAACCTGGGAAGACATATGAAATCATGCAAAGTGAAGTGAGCAGAACCAGGAGAACATTGTACCCAATGTCAGCAATATTGTAAGCATGTAAACTGTGAAAGACTTGGCTACTCTGATCAAGACAATAATCCAAGATAATTCCAAAGGATGCATGATGAAAAAATGCTATTCACCCCCAAAGAGAGAACTGATGAACTCTGAAAGCAAACTGAAGCATCCTTTTTTTTTTTACTTTGTTGTGTCATTTCAGTTATGTCCAATGCTTTGTGACTCATTTGGGGTTTTCTTGGTAAAGATATGGGAGTAGTTTGTCATGTCTTTCTACCACTCATTTTACAGATGAGGAACTGAGGTAAACAGGGTTAAGTGACTCACCCAGGGTCTCACAAGCTAGTGTCTGAGGTAAGATTTGAACTCAGGAAGATAAGTCTTCCTGACTCTTGGCCTAGTGATCTATCCACTGCACCAACTGTAGCAGCTTTTCTCTATTGCTATTGTTTTGTGTTTTCTTTTGCAATATGGCTAATATGGAAATATCTTTTGCATGATTTCATATGTATAATCAATATCAAATTACTTACCTTCTCAAGGAGGAGAGAGAAAAAGGAAGGAGAGAATCTGGAACTCCAAAAATTTTTTAATGATTGTTTTAAAAAGATTTTAACATGTATTTTTAACTTGTATTGGGGAATATTGAGTAAAATAAATAAAAATAAATTTTAAAAAGAATCATATATAAAATACTCTGACTCTTAATGCCTTCCATGCCCTCCCTACCTTTCCAATTTTTTACTCCTTAACCCCATCTCTGCTCCCACATATGCTGTGACCCAGTGCCATTGGCCTCCTCAATTTTCCTCTCACAAGATACTCCATCTTCTGATTCTAGGCCTTTTCTTTTGCTGTCTCCCATGCCTAGAACTCTGTCCTCATTTCCAATTCTTTACTTCCCTGGCTTTCTTCATGTCTCAACTAAAATCCCACTTGTGCAAAGTCTTTCTTGATTCCCTCCATGCTAGTGCCTTCCCCCATGTTGATTATCTCTAGTTGTCTTGCATAAGTCTTGTTTGTACATAGTTGCTTACATGTTGTCTCCACAGCAGTCTGTAGACTTTGAAGGCAGGGAAGTTCTTGTACTTTTTTTGTACCGTTACACTGTTAGCACAGTGTCTTGCACTGTAGGCACTTAATAAATGCTTGTTGACTGGCTGGCTCCAAGGACCCTTGGAGCCAGTCAGATCAGGAGACAAGATGTGGTAGCATCTGAGCAGTGCCTCAAGTTGTCTCCATGGACCTCCAGAATCTAGGTCAGGAAGAAGGAAGTGGCAGCAGCAGCCTCTTTAACCTCACATAGTTATGAAAATAAAATAGACTTACTGATGTCAAAGTGCTCTGAAAAAAAGTTAAAAGCTCTGTGCAGATTTAATAACTCCACATTTACTCTGCACAATTGGGTTTCATTTCCAAAAGAAAGTTACTACTGTCTATATATTTTATCCTCTCAGAAAAGTAATTATAAGAGCATGCCCAATGGTAATGGTAAGGTCTTTATTTATTCTTCCTATTACTTGTCAGGTTTTGCTTATTCTATGAAGTGGCAGGAAGAAAGACAGAGTGATAGCTGGAGCCCCAGTGAAGAATGGGATGTTTCTTTCAATAATATCCTTCATGTGGGAAACTCAAAATTCCCAAATTCAAATATTTACACAATGCCAAGGCAACCCACTGTTACGATGCTTTGGAAAATTATTGGAAGAAGTAGAAAAGGCTATGTATGTAGGGAGCGTGCTCAGCAGTTCCTGATTGACTTTTTTATCAAGACTGTTTCAGGAAAATACAAATCTCAGCCTGGCCCAATTCAGCACCAGTCTAGTTTCATTTTTTTCTAGTTCAGTGCAATGGCTACAGCTGGGAAAGATAGGGAGGGGAAATAGAGACCATGTGCATTTCTGTCAGTATCCTAGGTCAGGAGGGGAAAAAGAAAAGGAAAATGAGTGAGTGTGTTTGTTCCATTCCAACAGGTCCTCCCTCTCTTTGTTCCAGTGATAAGACTGGGTATTCCAGAAAACTTGGAGAGGAAAAGGGGAATACCAAACTTACAATGAATGGGTTTCAGTAGCAGAAGATTTCCCTTTTCACAGACATCCTAAAGTTGATGCCCTGGAAAGAATCAGGTCTTTCTTAGTCTTTTAGGGGCAGATGCTTAGCCAAGAGACTGCAAAAAGCTGACTCTTCCTCTTGTTATGAGCATATCTACTGTATGAGCACTGGCTCACATGGGGCAGGAAGCACAACCAGGCAGAAAATAAACAACCTCTGTCTAAGGAGCAGAACTCAACTTAGCGTCTTCTATTCGCTGGTTCATACTCTCTTACTGCATGGATTTTTCTCTTTTCCTGGATTTTGTCACTTATACTTCTTGGCTCCCAGGATTTCAATTACCAAAGACTCTACTTATCACTTGACTGTGTTAGGCATTGGTTGTCATTTTTGTCATTGTCATTTTTCAGTTGTTTCCAACTCTCCGTGACCCCATTTGGGGTTTTCTTGACAAAGACACTGACATGTCCTTCTCCAACACATTTTACAGATGAAAAAACTGAGGCAAACAGGGTAAAGTAACTTGCCCAGGGTGACACAACTGGTAAATATCTGAAGCTAGATTTGGACTCAGGAAGATGAATCTTCCTTACTCCACAGCACTTTCTCCACCAGCCACTTAGCTGCCCTTTCAGGCACTGGGGGAAGATAGAAAAATATATAAGTTGCCCTCAGGGTGCTTATAATTTAGAAGAGATGATAATATGTAGAGATAGGCATAAGGACAAAACCTCCAGCTTTTCCCACTCTTATTTACCTCTACATACAGTGTATCTACCACATGGTCCATTAAACCTTTACTTCCAGCCTGACCCTTCTTGTATAGGTAGACTCCTTATTACAAGTGACCAAAATGAGTGAGTGTTTGTTCCAATAATGGTCACTTGTAACTTACAACCCCCTAATGTCTCCTCAGTTGAAAGTGAGGTGGCAGAGATAGTTAAAATGTTAAAATAGACTGGAAATTTTAAGTGAATTAAACAATTCTTCTCTGGAATAAACTTAAGCAAACAGCATGGTAACATAAGCAAAAGACAAAGTTAAGTTTTTTGTTTCCAGGGTCCAGGTGAGTGCATTGATTATGAGAGATATTGAGACAGCTAATATGGGAGCATAGAAACAGGTTCAAAGTCAATCACTAACAAAACAGACCTGCAATATTGTAACTCACCAAATAAAAGGAAAAAGCATCTGGAAATAACCCCAAAATATGCAGTTCACTCTCTATACCTGAAAAAGGGAGCAAACAACATTTGAGAGGGAAGGGAGCTAGCACTCCATCATAAGTGCTGAACATCCAGAGTACCACCCCAGAAACAAGGGAAGAGCAGAAAGGTGGGTCAATCCATGTATTCAGCTCAAAAGCCAAAAATCATGGTTTCTCTTCTTGGCTCTGGCACCAAATGGGTAATGTGGCCTTAGGCAAATCATTCAACCTTTCTGATTCTCAGCTTCCCCTTCTGAAAGATAAAGGATCTTAAAGCTAGGACAAGATGTCTTAAAAACACACACACACACACACACACACACACACACACACACACACACACACACACACACACACAACCTTCTAGCTCTGAATTCTATGAAAGTACCTGAACAGAATTCTGCAATGACTGAAAAGTCATCTAATTGGAAGCTGATTCCAAACGTTGAACTTAATTATTCAAACACAGATGCCATCATCCTCTCATTATATCTGTCCCTCTACTTCAGGGCCATGTTTGAATAGCCACAGGCCACCTACTCTGTTCTCTCCTTTCCCAGACCATACCATGACCAAAAGCTATACCAATTCCAGGGATATTTAGCTTGCTTCATGTATAATTAACAAAACTGATTTCACAGCATTTTGTCCTTCTTTTCCATGCTTATATTCTCATTTATATGATATTTTTCCATGGTATAATGGTTAGAGACCCAGCTTCAGAGCCAGGAAGGCCTGGGCTCAAGGTTCACCTCTGACTCACACTATCTGCATCACCCTGGACATGTCACTTAAACCCTTAAGTGTTCTAGTCAACACCAACACTATAGGTTACAAAGAAGATGCTGGCCTGAATTTTTAGAGGGAGTTTTCTCCTCCAGGGAATTTATTGCACCAATTAAATTACAGGCTCAGTTCCTACCTCCATTATATTTAGCTAAGACCTGGGAAAGACCTTGACTTAAAAAGGCCAAAGTCTCCCACTGTATCCACTGTATTTGGGGCCATCTCCAGTCCTCTTGATCCATTTCTTGCCACTGGACCCAGATGGCTCTGGAGGAGAAGGTGAGGCTGGTGACTTTGCACAGCCTCCCTCACTTAAATCCAATTCACTTGCAAGTCATGGCATCACCATCCTCCTCCAGAATGAATGACAAACAACATTTGTGTACATCTCATCATTCATATTAGTTTGTAAGCTCCCTAAGCCCTGGGAATGCATAGTTTCACATCTTTCCCCTTCACATCTTTCTACTGTGTAGTACACATAGTAGACCCTTAATAACTGTTTGCTGAATGAATGAAAAGTAAAGGAACATTTCTCTCAGCTGTAATGTCAATGCCATTCTTTCTATCCCTGAACAACTGCATCTTAGAGATCACCTAACCAATAATCATTTATAAAGTGCCTATTATGGGCCCAGGTTCTATTATAAAGTCTGGGGATACAAAAAGAGGCAAAAGATAGTCCTTGTCCTTAAGAACTTTATAATCTAATAGGAGGGACAACACACAAACAAATATATATGAAGCAAGCTATATACAGGATAAATAGGAACTAATTCATGGAGGAAAGGCACTAGAATTAAGAGGGGTTGAGGAATGCTTTCTATAGTAGGATTTTAGTTGGAACTTAAAGTAAGCCAAGGAAGTCAGCAGTCAGAGTGGAGGAAACAGAGCATTCCAGGCACAGGAGGCAGCGAAAGAAAATGTCCAGAGACAAGAAATTGAGCATCTTGTTTGTAGAACAGCCATAAGGCTAGTGGTGTTGGATCAAAGAGTGTGTGTCTGGTAATAAGGTCTAAGAAGACTGGAAAGGTAGGAGTGGGTTAGACTATCCTGGGCTTTGAATGCCAAATGGAGCATTTTGTATTTGCTGCCAGAGGCAATAGGAAGCCACTGGATTTTATTGAGTGTGACATTGAGGGTTACATGATAGGACCTGCACTTAAGGAAAATTATCTTAGTGGCTGAATGGAAATGCAATAGAGTGTGAAGAGTCTTGGGGCAGGCAGATGCACCCCAGCAGGCTATTACAATAACCCAGGCATGAGCTAGGTGATGAGGGCTTACACTAGCCATGGTAGTGTCAGAAGAGAAAAGAGGATGTATTTGAGGGATGTTTCAAGGTGAAATTGACAGGCCTGGGCAACTGATTGGATATGGGACATGAGAGAGAGTAAGGAATTCAGGATGACCCCCTACTTGCAAACCTGAAGAACTTAGAGAATGATGTTGCCCTCTATAGTAAGAGGGAAGGTAGGAGCAGGGAGGGTTTAACAAAAAAGATAATGAATTCCATCTTGATGTTTATTACACATCCAGTTTGAGATGTCTAAAAGGCATCTGGAGGTCAACAGAGAGACTGGGGAAGAACATAAGAATTATCAACATGGAGATGGTAATGAAGTCCACAGGAGCTAATAAAATCAACAAGTGAAATAATATGGAAGGAGAAGAGAGGAAGGCCTAGGAGAGAACCCCAAGGGATATCTACAATTAGAGGGTGTGATCTCAAGGCAGATCCAGAGAAGGAGAGATCTGATAGGTAAGATGACAACCAGGAGAGAGTAGTGTCCCAAAAACCTGGAGAGAAGAAAGTATCAAGGAGGAGTGAGCGATCAGTAGTGTCAAAGGCTGCAGAGAAGTCAATGTGAATGAAAATCAAGAAAAGACCATTGGATTTGTCAGCTAAAAGTTCATTAGTAACTCTGGAGGGAGCAGTTTTGGTGGAATGATGTCAGAAGGCAGATTGTAATGGATTAAGATTAAAAGGAGAGAAAGGGAAGACATCTATTGTGGATGGCCTTTTCAAGGAGTTTAGCTACTAAGGGTAGAAGAGATAAGTTGATGGTTGAGGATGCAAGGATCAAGTGAGGGTTGTTTTTTTGTTGTTTTTTTTTTTCAAGATAGGGGAGACATGGACATGTTTGAAGGCAGTAGGAAATGAGCCAGACAGAAAGAACTTGAAAATAAGTGAAAGAGTGAGGATGACAGAGGGGGCAATCTGTTGAAGGAGACAGGATTGTTTGAACAAGTAGAAGGGTTAATCATGGTAAGGAGTTAGGCCAGGGGTGGTGAACCTTTGTCCTCAAGGCCCCACGTGACCTTCTAGGTCCTAGGGTGCAGCCTTTTGACTGAGTCCAAGTTTTACAGAACAAATCCTTTTATTAAGGGGATTTGTTCTGTGAAACCTGGATTCGGTGGAAGGGCCACACTTGAGGACCTTTGGGGCCACACATGGCCTCAAGGTCACACGTGGCCTCAAGGTCACAGGCTCCCCATCCCTGAGCTAGGTTACTTCATCGTGTGAGGCAGCAGGAGAAAGTAGCAGAAGATACCTGAGTGATGAAGAAGGAAAGGGAAGGGAATATGCATTTCTATAGCACCTATTGTGTGCCAGGCTTCTGCTAAGCACTTTACAGTTAGGCAAATGTTATTAGTATCTCCATTTTACTGAAATCAAGAGACTTGTCCAGGGTCATGCAGCTAATAAGTGTCTAAGACTAAATTTGAACTCAGGTCTTCCTAACTCCAGGCCCAGACCTCTATCTACTGTGTCAACTTAGCAACAGTCAGATTCTTCACTGCCTTCCACTAGAGATCAATGTACTCTAATAGTACTGTCAATCCAATAGCATAGGGGCATACTTAGCAGTATGTAGCCTGGCACAGTAGAAAGAACCCTGGGTTTGAAATCGGGCTCTGCTGCTTATTAACTGTATGATCTTAGGCAACTTACTTTACTTCTCTGGGCCTCAGTTTCCCCATCTGTTAAATGAGCAGGTTGGATTCATGATCTCCAAGCTTTCTTCCAATCTTCACCTATCCATTCTATAAGGTTTCCCTATGGACAAAGCTTTGAGGAGGAAACAAAATGGATAAGACGCAGTCCCTGGACTAAGAAAGCTTACAATTTAGTAAGAAGGATAAAAGGAGGTACATTGAATGTTACAGGAGAAGGGAATCTTGTCACCCATGGCCAGTGTGGGGAGGAAAGTAGGGGTAACTCTGGGAGATCAGGGAAGACTTCATGGAAGATGTTATATTTAACCTGGGACTGAAATGACAGGTAGGAAATGGGATTGTGAGGTCAAGAATGGGCATCCCACTCTCTAGGCAAGAAGGAAGGGACCCTGCAAAGCAGTCCATCCACCAGTGCTGAAGCAATGCTAACTGCCCCACCAGAAGGCTCTGCTCACAGCAGGTACTTGATGAATGTGGAAGACTAAGGCATTCAATAAATGTCACTGACATGCAAATAATAGGGGACAGCAGGGATCCTCCCTAGCAGCTGCTCCATGTTGGGCTAAAGTGGGCCTAGTGCTTTGGGGATACAATAAAGTAGATTGGCAGGAAGAGGCATCACTGGGGAGCATAGTGACAGAGAGAGACTAGGAAGAATAGTCAAAGAAAGGGAAATTGAAAATGTGTAAATGGCACAAGGAAAGTTCTGCAAAGCAGGAAATGGAGCGCAGTCAGATTTCTGCATCCATATTAGAGTCCTGTCACTCTATTCTGATCCCTCACACTAACCCAGTATCCTTAATTGAACCATCCTGGATGGACAATGAAGGTATCAAGAGATATCAGTCACAGAAAACCGGATATTAAATACCTAGTCTGCTCTAACCTAAACCATCTCATGAAGGAAGTGATTCTCTCCAATTTGCTGTTACCTCAAACGGTTTTTCGGATGGAATCATAGATCAGCCTTATGTCCTACCCTCGGGATAATTGCTAATACATTCCGTGTTTTCTCACCTGTAGTCTTTGCTCACACCATTCCTTACACCCCAAATTCTCTCCATTCCTATATCTGTCAATTCTTACCATCATTCATGGCCCCGGTAAAATGTCACCTCCTCTGTGAAGCTTCTCCCTATTTCCCAGCCAGCACTAATCCCTTTCAAACTTTTATCGAACTTTAGTTGTAACTCTCATATGCAAATGTCATGTTGATTTTAAGTCATATCATACATGCAAGATACATATTGTGTATGTATAATATACCTGAGACAGGGACAATTTCATTTATCTTCATGTATCTTTCAGTGCCCCCCCCAAAAATGTTGAAAATGACAATCTTCAGCTGAGGAAAAAATTATGCTCACACATCATTCTTTTTTTCACATACCAGGATCACTGTATTATGTGTATATTAGGGCTCTATCCTGAAGTGCTAATTTAAATAAACCCTTAAAACATCAACCAGAGACTCAAAATTTGGGCTGAACTTAGCTTTCCAGCAGGAAATAAAAGACTTAAGAAATGCAAATATACTTTTATAATCCAGCATCACTCACTATTAATGGCTAAATAGATACCTATATAGCCACATCTTAGCTAAAGCAACAACTGGTCATGAATTTGCTAATTGTCCTTACCTACTTTCAGCATTTGCTTAATTACATGAGGAATAAGGTCAATTATTTTGTTTATTTCATTCATTGCATTAACATTCAAAAGTATTTGTTAAGTATCTAAAGCATAAAGAAGGCAGTGACTAAACAAAGCATAGATAAGAAATGGTGCTTATTAGTCTAGAAAGAAGAATAAGATTCAAATGCAGGTATCCAATTGATATAATATTATACTGTACAGATGTATAAAACAAGGTGCTACGTGAAATTTGAGATAGAAGGTGGTTAATGACAGAGTCTGAGGAGGCTCCAGGGAAGGGATGGTATTTGAGCTGGGCTTTTTAAAGGAGGTTCAAGAATTAATTGTTAGAGGATTTCAAATATAAGGAGTGAGAGGAAGGAGGTACAGAGGCAAAAACTGTAGGAAAGGTTCAGAGACTGAGGTTTCGACTGGAACATATAGTATACCAAGGAGTATAATAAGACAGAAAGCTGACGTGTAGACTCAGAAAACTTGAGAAAATGTTCCTCCCTCCCTTTTTTCCAGAAGTTAGAGCTAGGCATATAACAGAGTACACATTCTCTGAGGCATGGTTGATGGCTTGGTTGATTTTGCTAAATTGCTTTTCCCCCTTTTCTTTTTTTAATCCTTGTTACAATGAATGGTTCAGTGGATATGGGAATGGAAAGGGATATATTAAGAAATTAAGGTGATGTAAAAAAACTGAATTTATCAATAATTGTTTTTTTATGCAAGGCTAGAAAGATTGGGCAGTGTCAAATTGTGGATGGGCATTAATATTAAGCAAAGATATTTGAAATTAATCCATTAAGCAATAAGGATCACTGAAGATCTTTGAGGAGAAGATATGACAAGAATTATGTTTAAGGAAGATTATTTTGGCAGCAGCTATGAAAGATGCATGAGGGGAGGGGGACAGGAGAGTGGAATCTGAAGGATGTTAGCTCATTAATCCTTTTTCTGCCCCCATGAGGTGGAAGAATGTAATCATACCAGCTTGATACAGAAACTAAAGCTGCCTTGAAAGCTATCTGACTTTAAGCAAATCAGCCTCCTTGAGCCTCAATTTTCTCATCTGTAAAAGAGAGGTTTTGATTCCATAGGTCTCTAGGTCAGCCCTAGATCTATAATCCTAAATAACTACCCTAGGATATGATGGCTAGTGCAAAGCTTATAACATCTGACAATCTCATCACCAGACTATGTCTCCTCTAAAAACAGGTGCATGTGTTGGACATGGTGGCACATTTCAGTAGCCCCTGACCCTGAGGAGGCTAAGGCTAGGAGGTTGTTCTAGCTCAGGAGTTTTGAGTTGAATGAGGGCTGAAGCCCATGAGATGTCTACATTAAGTCTGAGACCAATAATGAGGAACAGGGAACTGGCAGAGAGGGATCCAGATTGCCTTGATGAGGTACAGGCTCTGGGAACCCCCTTGAGCTCTCCTTGAATCTTCCCACATGAGGCATTTGCCTGAGGCCATAAGCCTTTCACTGTGGCTCTGACCACACCTTTGTTACTAGCTTAGCTCTCCTTTATCCAGCAAACTTCTCACCCTAGGTCCTCCCAAAATATCTATACCCAAATCTGTTACACCCTTATACTGGCCTAGTCCTCCATTGTCTGTCATCTCCAGGTCCCCCATCACTGGAGTCTGACCTCATTTGACTCCTCCTGAAGGCCCTCCCCAAACTCCTCCCCTAGACCATCCCTAAAATCTTCCCACAACCTTTCTGTATATAAGACCCCATCTTGCCTCCATGAGGTGTGAGAGCCCCTGAGAATGATCTAGCACAGACTTGCTCTGTGTCAGATGACTCTGGCCCACTTGTCCAATGCAGGTGTCACAGATACTGAGGCTCCTTAAGAGTCTACCCATTATGGTGAATCTTTAATAAACTTTGCTTTTCTTTGGCCGAGAGAAGACTTGAGTTGAATTCATTCAGCAGAACCCAGCATGTTGGTATTTTGGGCTCTCAATTACTGCTAACCCTTAACCTCACCAGCCTCTGTTAGAAAATAGGGAAGGTCCAAGTTTCTACGCCAATCTGCAGTGGCATCAGCCCATGAATTATTCCTGTACTTCCGGCTTGGCTAACACAGGGGAAACCCAGCCTCAAAAAAATAAACAAAAACAAGGGTATACATGTACAGCAAGCCACATTCAAGAAAGAGAAACATAAAAGACTACTCAATGTTCCCTAACAGCTAATGCACCAAAAAGTTTTACTGGTGACTCCATTCTTGTATAAGAATCAAACCAAGGAACTGAACAATCTGACCCCCAGCAATTGCTGGGTGAAGCTTGGGGGTATTTTTGGTAGGTTTATCATCAGCAAAGAATTGAAATTCATTTGGCTAACAGTTGAAATTTAAAAGCACCAGATGGACAACAGCTGTCTTTTGTGTTCAGTGCTCAATTATTTGCTGCACTGTCACTGAGCTCCCTGGCAGGGGTTGGAGGAAGAAGGGGTCAGAAAGAAAGATAGTCCGGTCCTAATTGCTTGACACAAGAGGGAAGGGGAAATACCAAGTTCATGCCAAGGTAATATGGAAACCATATGATCTAGCATCTGAGAAATTCTTTATCTTAGGCCCAGTTTCAAGCAAACATTTGAAAACACCAATGTCACAGTCTGGGGGCAATAAACCTTAGGGTCAGCCTCACCCAGCTGTCAGTTACATTTCTAGAGACCACATCTAGCACCATTTCCCCAAGGGCAATTCAAAGCATTTTTACAGTACAAACAAAATAGCTAAGCTAAAATTTCCCTAAAGTCTATGATTAGAAAAGGACCCTTCTGTTTTGTACTAAAGATCTAACTAAGTCAAATACATATGGTTCTGGGATCCAGAATTGCCCACAATAAAGACAGAGATAGCCTGGAGAAGCAGCTCTGGACTGGTAGTCAAAACCTGGGTTCTAATCCTTGTGGTCTGAGGCAAGTTACTTAACCCTTTAGCCTCAGTTACTTCATTTGTAAAATGTATAAAAGAGCACAAACCTCTTCGGGTTGTGAAGATCGGATCGGAAAGGATGTACATTAAAAAAACAACATATAAATGTGAGCTGTTATCGTGGTGGTGGGTATTAGGAGTCAGGATAATTGGAGGGAGAAAAATAAAGAATCTCCCCTGTGCTAACAAATATTTCCTCTACTTCCTCTCCTAAATCAAAACTCCCATTCATTTTTTAAATCTTTCCTGATTAAAGCTGATACCAAGAATTAAATAATTACTGGACTTAACCCCTCCCAGGAAGTACTTGTATCTAATTTACTGAAAGGGCTAATTAACTGAAAAGAATTTCTAGTGGTAGAGTATACAGGGTATTTTTGAGCTAAGGACCTTTCGGTGCTTATTATCTAATCAAGGCAGCCACTGTCTCCCCACAAAATCTAGTCCACCAGAGGTTAACATGTGGAATTACCATAGTTAATGGTAATCTGTCAACTGTCCCCCAGACCCTAACTTACACACAGACACCCACACACAAATGGTTTTAAAGGGGCCAATCTAAGCTCAGTAGTAAACTAATCATTATTAGGTAGAAGAGTGAGCTGACTAGCACAGTGAATGGTGAATGACAAATCTGAGACTACAGAAGGTTTCCTGTAGTTACTCGTAATAAGATGCCTAAAGCAGCATGATATATCCCTAAGTGCACTCACTTCTTGAATGAAAATGCTATTATTCCATTCCATTAGTTATTTCATGGTATATTTCTTTATCTCCATTCTTCTTCCATTTTTATTCAAGGAGGTTTCCAAGCCTTGTCTCATAGATAGGGTTTCCTACTTTAGTGAGGGGAGATAAGTGCCCTGAAGCTGTACCAAATCCTTTGGGAAATATTTGGTGTAAGGTGAGGAAAGAAATGCCACAAAACAGAGACTTTTGTCAAAACAAGTTATATGAACAATATTCTCAATATCTTGTATCATACAAAACAGGATTATTACAAAAGAAACAATGATGAGCTCAGAAGAAAGGTTGTGACAAAACAAATTTTGACATTTGTAAGACAAAAAGGAAAGAAATAACCCCCCAAAACCCCAGTCTAATTCCAAAGAATGATCTAGTCAAAATGTCATGGATGTTATTAGTTTTTAGTTACTATTAGTTATCAGTCTTAAAAAAAAAAACTTTGATGAAACACACAAAGCAGACAAGAAAATGATTAGTCTTTCAAACCTTAAGACCAAAGCATGCCACAGTTCTTACAAAGGGCTTTAAGTGACAACCATTCTGAGGGTTCTCTACCCCCCCAACTTGCCCCCAACCCAAAAAAACTAAAATATCCTATAGTTTTCTTTCAGGGATAAGAAGATTCTTAAGAATGTGCCTTTGTATGACTCTTCTCTATTAACAGTAGGTTATATCAGCAGAATTATATAAGAATGCTAGAACCCCATCTTACAGTAGGCAGCCTTATAAAGAGCAATCTTCCCTCTAGTCTCATTAAATTAACTAGTGAGGTTTAAAGTAATGGCATTAAAAAGTGACCTAGGTCTCCCAGGAAAGCCACATCATGGTATGTGCTCTCTATTCCTAGAAAAATTAAAAAGATGGGGGGGATAGGGGCTTTTCCAAAATCTACTGTGGAAGCAGGCAAAAAATGATGTACACAAAATAGCAGCAAATATTGAGACACTTTCAAAAGTATATCCATACTGGTACTCTGCAATACAAAAGACAAATAAAATACTTTACATCCATGTAGTGGTTAATGACAAATCATTCAAAAGGAGCAAGACCATTCATTTTCAATCATTTCCAAAAGATTATGTAACTTAGAGCCTCCATTAAAAAAAAATCCTATACAGTATATATATTACTGAGTTTACATCAAATGTTCATAAACTCTATATTCTCTGCTCAATAAAAACTAAGAATTTTTCTTTCATCAACATAACATGAAGTAGAAACACATAGCACAGTACGAAGTGGTAAGTGGACCCAAGTCTGATATAGCCACTGGCAATGAAGGGAGAGCCTTCATTCGAGTAGACAACTCAGAGTACCATGACTCAGGCATCTTCTCCAAGTCCCCAGTTCTTGTTTTGTTTTTCTCCAAAAGCACAGATTTAACTGATTCAAGCAGTTAAATTATACCAGGAAAGATTCCTCCAAAATTTGTTAGCAATTATCCCTATTGACCTAAACACCATATAGACCTTTTTTTTAATCCTCTAGGAAAGCACTTTTGAGATCACTTAAGTTTCTTGGTTTTGCTGGATAAAGTCCAGGGCCTAGAGCCCTATTTCTTCCCTCCTGCCCAAACTTAATCCAGTAGAAATATTCAAGTCTCAATAACAGTCTTTGGGTGACAATGCAGCACAGTATCCTTTTTTAGGCAAATGTTGACTATTAATGCTATCAGGAGCCACCCTTCCACCAACCAGCCAGTTTGACCTTTGGTGAAAAGTTTTGTCTAGAAGACCAGTATTTTATTAAAGAAAAATTAACAAATAAAACAAGGCTTTTTCCAAGAATCCTTCAGGGTTAAAAATTGAAGCCTGTCATTTATAAACATCCTACAATGTCTTCCTCCTCCAAACCCTCCTCCCTAACAGTAAGTTACAGAATAATCAATGCTAACATCACCTTTTCAATATTCTCTCCACTTAGAAGGAAGAGGTGATAAGTATGAGTCATTATCTTTTCTGCCTTCCACTTGGGCTTTACACAGTATAGTGAGGAATAAAAAAAAAAAAATGTTATCTTCTTTATTGGAAAGATGTATGCTGAAGGACACTTTCCCAATTCACAATTTATTATCCAAGTGAAACGCAAGTAGGGGAATCAGAAAAAGTCATTTTCTATCTGTGACTCAGTCGATCAATAAAGAAGGTTGACTGCAGAACAAGCTTTTTTCCTCCTCTCAAGCATCTCCATGAATGTATATACAGACCA
This sequence comes from Gymnobelideus leadbeateri, assembly GCA_011680675.1. Taxonomy (NCBI): domain Eukaryota; kingdom Metazoa; phylum Chordata; class Mammalia; order Diprotodontia; family Petauridae; genus Gymnobelideus; species Gymnobelideus leadbeateri. The sequence goes on from WOXC01010494.1 coordinate 214,840, forward strand.
GTGTGAGACAAACTTCTCAGGGAAGAAAATGCCCCTGGCCTAGTGGGCATAGGTTAAGCAGAGTTTCTTAAGTCCAGAACTAAACACCAAGTCTGAGAGATTTAGATTTCAAATACCCCAACTTAGAAAAGAGTTGTTTTTAAATTCTCAGTATTGCTCAGAAAGCCATTTTTTAAAAAGGAGCTCATAAAAAAAGAATTAGACACCTTACTTCTGATTATTTAATCTTTAGTTAAAATGGAGAGTTACAGACTCCTTCCCTTTAGCTCATCCTCATCGTACATACACATGTATGAAATGATGAGCAATGGCCATATCAGAAAGTTTAATTCAGGTCAAAGGTGAGGACCTCAACATGACTGGTACATAATCATTAGAGAAATTCAAAGGTCTTCCCAAGAAACCATCCGTCATGAAAATGGGCCTTGATCATTACACATCAGGAGAGGAAGTTTCTAAAAATTTGTCCACCAGGTCTGTGAGAAAATAAAAGTAAAAAACAAACTTTTCTTCCATCACCATTTTATATTTAAGCATTGTGTGTATGTGGGTGTGGGTGAGAGTCACCAGGTTTGTGGAACCACTCAATGAACTTGATGCTGATGAAGCTTTGAAGTAAATAAGCCTCAAAAGGTATCAATCACTTCCCTAAGAGAAAAAGGCACCGTGTTCTGTTTCAAAAAGCATTACTATCAAAAATAATTTGTTTCAGCCAAAGATTCATCTAAACGCTTATAGTTCAAAAATTCCACTAAGAATTTAAGGGGTTATCCATGGTGACCTGCTTCAGAGATCACCAATGATTCCAGGAACATAATTCTGACAACTGATTTATAAAGGAGAGATTATCCAGGGTTTTGGCCCATCTTACAAATGGAATGGGGGGAGGGAGGAAAGGGAATATTTTAAAAGGCAGTGTATCAGCACAGTTCCAGTTAAAAGGTACAGAAGGAGCAGATGTTAAATTGGAAGGTGTCGTTTCTAGTCACCATTCTGGCTGAGAGTGCATTTTCAAGAGATATGTAGTAACCACATCTTTCTCTATTCCTATTCCCACCCTCTTTGGCAGATGGCCAAAAAAAGGTGGGGGGCGGGGGGGAATGAAAAAAGGTCAATATATGGAGACAATGCAAAGGGCAAAGGTCCAGGAGGCACTGTATGTTGGTTTCAATAACTACAAAGTCTTTTCTGGTTTGATTCAAAATACTACGGCAGTATAAAGAGGTATTCTTAGAGGAAGTCTTCATGGCCTGCTATATTCAAAGCACCCTCTCTGCACAAGTTATCTGGGATACCAGCAAACTCAGAGAGTATAGAAAAGGTCTATAGATGTCCCAAGAGTCCCACAATGCTGGAAGCCTCAGGAATTGCTAAGAGACCTTCCCAGGAAGCTGTAAAAGAAATATTTTAATAGTATAGACTTCCTCTAATCGACTGTAAAGTATATAAAGAGAAATGGGTCCAGGAGGTCCAGAAAGCCCAAGCAGAGCAAAGAAAGAAAAGAGGAGAGGAGGAGAGGAAGTGATGGAAAGGAGGAGAGGAGAGAAAAATTGTTTCAAGTCAGATTGAACTCCCTGGGTCCCAAAAGGTAGACTAATAGACTTTAGTGCAGTGTTCAAACAAAGGCAAATTCAGTCACTTCTGGGTGACTGGCAAGCAAAAGATGCACACACTTCTAAAATTATGAGTTCAGCAATCCTTGTGAATGATGCAAATCTAATTTTGAAAGAAAAATACTTATTGCCTAAACTGATCATTCCTGAAGTATAAGAGGAAACAAAAATCCATCTCTCACTTCTACACAGATGTATACTTTACAGCAAAATAATATTTATCAGCCCAAAGTGACAGGAATATTTCCAGTTGGATGAAAAAAATGTTCTCTCTCCAGTTCCAAATTTACTTCAGATATAGTCACTGACCAAACTGTTCTCGGCAGTCCAAACTGCCACTCAGTTAAATTTAGGCAACTGAAACACACACACACACACACACACACACACACACACACACACACACACACACAGTTGTGGCAAAATCAGGGGAAGAAAAATGGCACAAACTTTTACACAAACCAAAAGCTGCCTGGTGTTTTATTTTCCCAGCAAAAGAGGAAAACTCATAAAAATATAGTTTTTTTCCTGAAATCCACAATTCTTTTCAAACCAGCCAAGCCTAATTCTGTGGAACTCACACTCTTTAAAAAAAAGTAATAAGCCTAACAAAAACGACTTCATTTCAGACACCAATTTGCTCCACTGGAGCATGAGGAATGGCATGATTCAGTAAGGGCTAGTGCAATTGTCGAAATCAGTAGCAAGCAATCACAATTTTCTTCACCAATAAGTCTGTCGCATACAAACACACAATCCTAGCAAGGCTGGTTTAGCATAGAGCCACTAGCCACCATTGTTGAAATCTGCTTTTCCATTAAACACACTCACCAAAAGATTAAGGCAAGTGGCTGGAATTTAAAGCAGCCAAGAGGTTGGTATAACCTCAGATCTCGAGACTCAAGAGCCAGACAAGAAAAAGCCTCTAATTCTAAATGGTAGAGCTGAATTTTCTCCTGGCTTTTTAATATTTGGGGTCTAGGTGAATTTTTTTTTAATTCTCATCTTGCAGAAATCTGCTTTAAAAGGAGAAAAATAAAAAAGAGTTTCTACCCTTCCCCCTTATCAAAGAACCTCTTCAACTGAGAGGAGAGGACTGGAGCCTGGTGGCATTTGAAAGACATTCAAAAGTGACACAGGTTAACCTAAGGTAGTGGTTTGGAAATGAAGAGCTTAATTCTGACATTTTGACACAGAAGTTCAACACAGGCCCGCCTGCTGCTGAACAGTTTATAAATAAGGTCCGGGAGTCAGCGGGAATATTTGTTTTGGTATCAATGCTTCAGAGATGATGGCTTCCACCCTCCCTTTCACACTTCAGGGTCCAGCAGGGCTCTCAATGGCTGACTGATTTTCCATGGTGTGCCCCAACTCCAGAAAAGTGGTTTTTACCTAGTAGGAAAAACAAAGAAAGAAGGAGAATTAGAACTTTCCAGTAACATCTTCATTAATTCCACTTATGTATTCACTTAAGGGAGCTCAAAGAAGGAAGTAAAACTAAACACTTCTATTTTCTGTTATTCATTCTTTGGTGCTTGTTTATTTCCAGGTTATCCCTGTCATGAGATGATAATGCTGGCAATTACAAATTGTGGAAGGAAACAAAAAAAGGACAATGGAAATGAGAACTCCTGCCAATAGCTCTTCCCCTCAATCTGGCCAAGTTCAGTTTTGTGATAAGACACTGGAAGATATTCTTCAGTCAGCAACTATGTTTCCCCCTCCCAACCCCAATACAAAAACAAAAGGCAGAGAAATTCATGTACAAGTAACATCAGTCATCGAAAATTTTAAACATCACCTATTTTTTTTTTTTTTTTTGCTTTTTGGAGGGCAATTGGCGTTAAGTAACTCGCCCAAGGTCACACGGCTAGGTTTTTTTGTTTGTTTGTGTTAAGTGTCTGAGGTCAGATCCAAACTCAGGTCCTTCTGACTCCAGGGCCAGCGCTCTACTCACTGAGCCACCTAGCCGCCCCCAACATACACCTATTTTAATCACCTATCTTTAGAGTCTCTCCTCTGAACATAAATCCTGTACTACCAGTTATTTATTTGGCATTTCAAACTCTCAATCTCCATCTCAACAAGTCTAAACTGAACTCATCATCTTTCCCCCTAAACCTTCCTCTCTTCTAAACTTCCCTTCTCCTGTGAAAGGCACCAACATCCTGGAAGGATCTGACATTCATCAACTCAGCCTTATCCTCAACTCCTCACTATTCTTCACCCCACCAGTTGCCAAGCAGTGCCACTGTAACCTTCAGCACACCTCTTGCAGCCTACCCCTTTTCTCACCTCACAGTTTACCTACCATCAGGTATATCACCTCTAGCCTAGATCACTGCAACAGCCTCCTAGGTGGTCTTCCTGCTTCAAGTCTCCTACCACTCCTACCATCCTACACACAAAGTAATATTCTTTAAATACAGGTCTGACCATGTGAATTCTCTCCTTAACTCCAGTAACTTCCTAATGGTGCTAGGATAAAACACAAACTCTTCTGTTTAGATTTGAAATTACTACATTACCTGGTCCCAACCTGAAACTGACTCCCCTTTCTGAACTCTACTATACAACCAAACTCTGTACTCGCTCAGGACACCACATATCCTGTTCCTATGCCTTTTCAACAGTCTCCCCACTCTTGAAATGCACTCCCTCCTGACCTCCACCTCAGAGTCCCTTTCTTATTTTTCAACTGAAGTCCAAATTATATGAAGCCTTTTTCTGATGCCCCAACTTTCAGTTTCCTCATTCCCAAACTACCTTGTATTTAACTGCTATGCATATATTTGTGTTTACTAATTTTGTATTTATGCCATATAATTTTTATATGTAATTACTACCTTCTCCATTGGAATATAAGGTTCTTGAAATCAAGAATTGTTTCACTTTTTTTGTATCTATATCCTTAGTACCTAGCCCAATGAGTGGCATAGTAAATACTTAATAAATATTTGTTGATTGATTGATTAGAAGCATAGAATTCTTCTCTCAAATACTGAGTCAAGAGATTTACAGTTGGCATGAATCTAGTATGTTAAGCCATATATAAATATACATATTCATATGAACGCCTGCAACAGAATGGGACCTGGTGAATCTGAAAAGAACTGGTAACAATCCAAATTAGTTGTGCAAATGGCTCTAACAATGAAAATGGAAAAAGCATCAAGTGGAAACTGAATGCAATGTAATGATCTTCCTCAAGCTTGGCCCCAACAGTGGAGAGAACAATGCACCTCCCTCCCTTCTTTGCAAAGGCTGGGTGGGGTGGAGGGAGACTACAGCCATGGGATGGAATATTCCACGAGCTGTCAGACTCAATTAATGCCATGGTTGGCTTTGCCGAATTGCTTGTTCCTCTTTTTTTTATCTTTGCAACAAAGAATGGCTTGATGGGGAGGGCCAGAGGACAGATAGATTTGGGGATAAAGGTGATATAAAAACAAAATATGTCAATAAAAATTTTTCTTAAAAAAAAAAAAAAAGAAATAGTTATACAAATGTAATGCTTAACTGCTGATGCATTAGAAAATCTGCCAGGAGGTGTTCAAATTTACTGCTTTCCAGATCTGAAATTGCTTCATGTGGAAGATTCCATAGTGTTCACTCTTGGTGCTCAAGCTGTTCTGAACCTCTCCAACAGCTTGTGTGCTCATGTTCTCACTTTCTCTTCTCTCTCTCCTCCCTCTCTCTCTCTCTTTCTCTCTTTCTCTCTCTCTCATCAAGTTCAAGGAAAAGTTAGTAACCCAGTCTAGCTAGATATAGAGCAGAAATTGAAGGAATGTGAAATAAGGATGAAAAGGAAGGTTGAAGTTCGACAATGAATAGGCCTTAAATGCCAAACTAAGAAGTTTGTATTTTATCCTACAGGCAACAGGGAGCCAGTGAAATTCTTTGTGCAAGGAAGTGACTTGGTTAGACATAATTTACATATAAAGATTATTTCGGGAGTACACTGAAAGATGGGCAGCGGGGCGGCTAGGTGGCGCAGTGAGTAGAGCATCGGCCCTGGAGTCAGAAGGACCCGAGTTCGGATCCGGCCTCAGACACTTAATGCACACACAAATAAAAACCTAGCCATGTGACCTTGGGCAAGTTACTTAACCCAAATTGCCCTCCAAAAAAAGCAAAAAAAAAAAAGAAAAGAAAGATGGGCAGCTAGGCAGCCCAGTGGATAGAGTGTTGGGCCTGGACTCAGAAAGACTCGTCCTCCTGAGTTCAAATCTGGCCTCAGATACTTACTAGTTGTGTGACCCTGGGCAAGTCACTTAACCCCATTTGCCTCATCTGTAAAATGAGCTGGAGAAGGAAATGACAAACCACAGTATCCTTGCAAGAAAACCACAAATGAGGTCCCAAAGAATCAGACCCTGAGCAGGGTTGAGGCTATGTGAGCAGAAAGAAGAGGAAGTATATGAGAGACGTTATAAAGCTAAAATTGTTTGAATTTGACTTGGTATGAAGTTCAAGGGAGAAGAACCAAATGAAGAAAATTTCAAGCTTAGGTGATTGGGAGAACTGAGTCTCATCAGCTGAAAAAAGTGAAGTTGCAAGGAAGGGAAGGATGGGGTTGGGAGGAAAAAGATAATAAGTACAGTTGTAGACAAAGTGATTTGGAGGTGCCAGTAGGGCATCCAAGGAAGTACAATTCAGGGGTAAGACACATGCACAGTTCACGATTGATAGATCTACATGGCTATAGACACTTTAGGTTTAGACTTATAGATCTATAAAAATGTGATAATTGAACCATGAGTGTATGTAAGGTTGCCAAGGAAAAAATGTAGAGGAAGAAGGAAACAGACACAGAGAGATCCACATTTAGTGGGAAAGGCAACCTCCAAGAAGGAATGGTCAGACAGGTGGGAGAACCATGAGGGAGCAGCATTACAGAAATCAATGGAGGAGAAAGTATTCAAGAGAAGAGGTTGGGCAAAAGCAGAGAATGTTGGAGAAAAAAATAAGAATTGAGAAAATATATGAGGATTAAGAAAAGGTCATTAGATTTAGCAAGCGAGAGGTCACTGATGACCTTTTAAAAATCATTCCTGCAAAACGATGCAATCAGAAATCAGACTGCAAAGACCTTCTGGGAAGTGAATAGAGGGTAAGAAAATAGAGGCAGCAAGTACAGATTATTCTTTCTAGGAGTGAGGAATGAAAATGAGGAGAGATATGTTACTAACAGAGCTTGAGGTTATGACAGTCAAGGGAAGGTTTTCTGTTTTTAAGAACAGGGAGATCTAGACATGTTTGTGGACAGCAAGGAAAACTATAGTGGGCAAAGGCATATGATATGAGGGGAGTTCATGAAACTGAGCTATCATCTCAGTAAAGTAAAAAGTAAAGCCAAATCTAGCGTCTAATGTGAAGGTATTTGTAGAACCTGTATTGGATTGCATGCTGCCATGGAGGGAAGGGGGAAGGAGAAGGAGGGGGAGAAAATTTGGAACTCAAAAGCTTGTGGAACTGAATGTTGTAAACTAAAAGTAAATTAATTAATTTTTTTAAAGTAAATTTGTCAAATGCTGATAGAATGAAAGGATAGGATGGGAATGAAGTTGGGTACACAAGATTTAGCACCCCTAGTAAAGAATGTGGTAGTGAGTCAAGTAGAAACGACCAAGATTGGTGTGCAGAGGGGAAGGCACAGTTGAGGTTAAGTAATATAAATAAGCAGAGGACCCAGTCTCAAAGGTTTCCTGACCTCCTCCAGAAGTGCTCAACAGCTCGGGATCAGGAGGAATAAAAGCAGATGGTAGAGGGAGACCACTGCTGAAAACTGAAGAAATATGGTGATAACAGTCACAGCGATGCAACAGAAAGAACACAACTTAGGGGGCCCAAGAACTGAATTCAAGTGACTTTGGGCATGTCATCCTCTCTGGGCCTCGGTTTCTTCATCTGTGAAATGAAGGAGTTGGACTAGATGACTTCTAAGACCCCTTCCACCTTTTGATCTATGATGTTAAGCCCACGCATGTGAAATCTGAGACCAATCCAACTTCCGGAAAATAAAACCCAAAGAGGAAAAAGCCGTCCTTAATAGTCCCAAGCTCCTCAACAGAAAAGCTATCTTCCCATAGACTTGGAATGTTTGAGAACTTGAAGGAACCTTAGAAATCATCTAACTTAACCTACTTTTTATCGATCAATAAGCATTTATTTAGCACCAACTACGTGTCAGGCTAAGCACCAGAAATACAAAAAAAGACAACATGCAAAAAAATCAAGCAACCAAGGGCCAGAGGAATAAAGTAATTTGTCTAACATCACCCAGTTAGTGACAGAACAGTGACTAGAATCTAGGTCTCCTGCCTCCTACTTCAACATCATAGCTTTTAGTAACAGATTCAAAATCACAGAGCCTGAGAGTTCAATGAGACCTTGCTCTAGTCTAACCCCTACAGGAAAAGAATCTCTCGTATGCCATGTCCAACAAGCAGGTTGAATATATACAGAGAGGGAAACAATGAGCATTTCATTGGTTTTCCTTCCCAAGCAACTCTGTTGTGAGTATACTGCCAAACTCAGTTCAATGCTGAATGTAAATTTAGAGAGGTTCAAGCAGATGTAAGTTATTAATTTAGTCATTTTCAGTCACAGCTATTTCTGATAAAACTCTACAAGAGAGAACTTTTAAGAATGATAGAATTAGCCATGTGACCTTGGGCAAGTTACATAACCCCAATTGCCCTAAAAGGGGCGGCTAGGCGGCGCAGTGAGTAAGAGCGCCGGCCTCGGAGTTGGGATGACCTGAGATCAAATCCGGCCTCAGAAAATGAGCACCCACACATAAATAATGACTAGCCGTGTAACCTTGAGCAAGTTACTTAACCCCAATTGCTTAAAAAAAAAAAAAGAATGATAGAATTTCGGAGCAAGCAAGAAACAGACTTGGGGAAAACCTTAGAATCCATTCTATTTCCTTCCTTTGAGTCTTGGAAGAGGTTATGGGGTGGTTTGGAATTCACTCTCTTCTCTGCCTTTTAGAATCCTTGGTTTATTTCAGGTGCCACCTACTAAATGAAGCCTTTCAAACTTCCCATAGATAAATTATTTTATCTTGTGTTTGCTTCTTTGTTTAATGTTGTTGAATAGAGGCTCCCTGAGGGCAGAAAGTTCTGCCTGATTTCCATTTCTGTCTTTGTATTCCTACAGCTGGGGGCCTCCTACTAGGTAAGTACTAAATGTTTTGTTGGAAAGAAAGATCCAATACACACTAAAATATTCACCGCACATTGTGCAAACTGAAACAAAGTTGAGGCCTGTAGACTGGGAAATGGCTAAATAAAATGGTAGCTGAATGTGATGCAATACTGCTGTGCTGTGAGAAACAACAGATAAATTCTGAGAGCGGCTGGCAAGTCTAATGCAGACCAAAATAAGTATAACTAAGAAAATACTATGCTCAATGACAGTAACAATATAAAAGGAAAGAACACAACAGAACACTGTAATTATTATGGCTAAGTTTGGCCTCAAAGAAAAGACAAGAAAATCCCTCCTGCAGAGCTGGAGGACACTATATTTGTGTAATGTGGCATATACTGTCAGAGCTGGTTGTGTGTGTTAGTTTTACTTGACTGATTTCTTTTTTCCTTCTTCATTACAAAGGATGGTTCTCTGAAAAGGGGAGTAGGGAGAGATAAATTTGGAAATGAAGATAATATAAAAACATAAGATAATATAAAAATTTTAGCTATTGAATAAACTGAATAAATTTAAGCCAATTTCTGCATTGTACAAATGAGGAAACTGCAGTCCAAAGGTAAAGTAACTTGTCCACAATCACAAAGTTGTGCTGAGCCTAGAATAGAGGTCTCTGAAATCTGAGGACTGTTAATGCTCAAAATTGTATATCTGATTAGGGGAAGATAGGAGGAGAAATCAAAGCTTACCCAAGGACTCCAAGAACGGACATACTGATTTTGTTTAAGTCTTATGTTATGAATAAAGTTAAATGTTGATACACTATGACCTATAAGAGTTTACGTTAACACTATTCTAGGCCAGGCCTAATTCAGGCCAGTCTAGTAATTCACTCACAGATTTCCAATGCGACATTCATGGCCCATAAAATGCAATAAAAGTGACTTTACTAGAATGAAGTTTAAAAAGGATACATTTCCTAAAGTTAAAAAGCATACTAATGCAGATAAAATATTACTTCTCTCAACCTCTGTGGTTACCATGGCAATCAGCAATGCTAGGTTGGAAAGATGATGTCCCTGTGGGTCAAATAGGAATCCATTAAAACCTCCAACACTAACTTCCCTGACAGGCTGGGCCTTTTATATCTAAGGAGGCAGAAGAAGGCAAAGAGCCTCCCCATTCCCTTCAAGGATTATCTGATCCAACCTACACAGAAAGGTGCTATTCCTACTTATGATTAGCAGCACCTTTTGTAGAAGCAAAAACTGGGGCCAAAAAGTAGGTATCAATTGATTGAGGAAGGATGAAACCAATTGTGATTCATGAATGCAAAGGAATATTATCATGCCATAAGAAAAAAAAAACTAATATGAATAATTCAGAGAAACATGGGATGACATATAAATGGATGCTGAGTGAAGTATGCAGAACCTGGAAAGCACTTTATATAGTAAACAAAACAATATAAAGGGAAATAATACAGTTGAACATTGCATTATCATAATGACCAAGCATGGCACTGAAAGAGAGATAAAAAAATATATTTCCTTTCATTAAAGAAATAGGGAGGGCAGCTAGGTGGCACAGTGAATAGAGCACTGACCTTGGAGTCAGGAGGACCTGAGTTCAAATCCAGCCTCAAACACTTAACACTTACTAGCCGTGTGACCTTGGGCAAGTCACTTAAACCCAACTGTCCTGCCTTCCCCCCTCCAAAAAAAAAAAAAAAGAAGAAACAGGGAGATGATAGGCATGCAATGCTGCATATATGTCAGACATGACTGATGTCTTGGTTGGTTTTGCTAATTTTTTTGTTTGGGCTTTATTTTAAATCTTTGTTACAAAGGAAGGTTTGATAGGCAGGGGAATAGAAGGGGGCATATTAAGAAATTAAAGTGGCATAAAAGCAAAAAGCATCCATGAAATGTTAGAAAACTGTATATTTAATAAGTATAACAGTCTTCAACATTTAAACTGAAGTCTAGGTTGAGATGGATTAATAAATCCTCTTCCAAACTAAGGCGGAAATTACAATTGACCAAGTTGGCCAAAAAAAATCATTTTGCTTGTGGTCTCTTCTAGGATTCTAGAGGTCATTATTTCAAGCCTTCATAATTAATGACTTAAAAACGATTTCCACATTTATCTCCATCCTCCCTAGTCTCAGTGATGATGCTCTACCTTCTACTCATGTCAGCAATTCAGCCCCCAAAAGATGATTATGGTTTAGGTTGCTGTCAGGATGAGCATAGGGTAGAAATGAAGCCTTCTTAGCAAGGCCATTAATGAGACCTCAGAAGAGAGGATGCTGACCAAACAGTCATCCTATCAACCCACTTTCATTTGTGCAGCAGCAGCACAAAAGCACCCGGACAGACTCTGATCTTCAGCCCCTTGGTGCAAGATTAGCAAGTTATGTCTTTTTTATCCCGTTTCTGGCATATTGGACTACTTCCAATCAGTCTAAGTCTGCACTTCAGGGAACTCCAGAATGAAAACTATACAAGAAAGCCATTTCTTAGACCTACAAGAGGGTAGGCACATTCTCTAGAATGCCAGTAAAAAACTCAACAGCTTCTAATCATATTCTCACAGACGAATCTCCACAAAGAAGATGAGAAGGTGGGTATTTCTAGAGCTGTGCCCAACCCCATGCCTATCCCCCTCCCTCTGCATTCCTCCCATTACTCCACAAGGGCCACTTTATTTTTAAACAGGCAGAAGTTCCTTTGCCAGGAGGGAGGGGAGGGCTCCCTCTCCAGAGGCTGTGGCAGAAGTAGTAGAGATGACTTGTTCTCCTATCAGCATCAGTTTGTGCTACAGTTGTCAAAATGGCAAATGCTCCCTGTCAGATAAATGAGCACCAGAGCCAAGATACGAAGATTCAGTTCAACAAGCATTTATTAAATACTATGGACCTGGCACAACACTAAATAGGCTTGGGGATACAAAAAAAAAAAAAATCAACACGGTCCCTGCCTCCAAGGAATTTACATATTACTGGGGAGAAATAACATAAACACAGGTAAGTAAATTTTAAAATACATACCAAGTCATTAGAGAACAGTGAGTGTACCAACAGCTGCGGCAAAGGCCATTTGCAGCAAAACAGGTAGAGCACTGGGCCTGGAGTCAAGAAGACCCAAGCTGTGTGACTCTGGACAAATCACTTAACCTCTGCTTGCCTCAGTTTCCTCAACTATACAATGGGAATAATAATAGCACCCACCCTACATGGTTGTTATATGGATGAAATGAGATAATATTTTTCAAGTGCTTTAGCAAAGGGTCAGGCAAAAGTAGGTTTTTAACAAATGCTTTCCTCCTACCTTCCTTCCTTATGGGAGGTGGCATTTGAGCTAAGCCTTTGAGAGGAAAAGAGCCTTCGGTGGTAAGTGGCAGAGGTAAGAAGGGAGAGCATTCCAGGCAAAGGGACAGCCTGCACAAAGCCCTGGGAAGAGACATGAAGCAGGCTAGTGTGGCTGGAATTCAGAGTGCATGAGATGCAAGGAATGGCCTGAAGGGTTTTATAGAACTATAGGTCCTGGTTGCATGGTGAATTTAAGTGAGCTGCAGCACATTACCCATACTAACCTGTACTCAGGAAATAAATCACTGTTCCTGCAACCATATATAGGTCCACCCAACCAAACCCTCAAAACTCAGGTCTTAACCTTTTATGACATGTAGCAATTTTAATTCCTTCAGAGTGACTCAAGCTGGTTAATCCACCTTTCAATCAGCCTTGCTTTTTTGCTAATGAGAGTTGGAAACATGTGTTTCTGGAGAAATAGCTTCAGATTTGACCCTAAAAATTAAAGATTTTTATCTTGTGGATTAGAATGTCCTGGTTGGGGAGGAGTGGAAAGGGGCGGGAGAAGGGGTAGATGTAACCAGAGGCAATCTTGCCTGACTTCTCCTTTCTTAATCAAATTTCCAACCTGGTGGAAAACCTCAGGAAAATTAAACCTGCCTTTACCCTCACAGCAGGATATCAGTCACATGGTGTTATCATAAGAACTGTGTGTGCAATAATCCTCAGATTATTGTCCTGGTGCAGAAAACATGACTTCCCTTCTCCCACTGCGCAAAAGGGCAGGTGGAATAGCATGTGCTGAAACCACCGAGACACAAGGTCATGATTCAGTCGCATCTCCAATATTAAATGTTGCTTTTTCTGAGAGGAAGCCCAAGGACCATGGATGAATTATGACTAAATAGGAAATTTAAAAAGAGTTATTTTTTTTCTTATTTAGTCACAAGGTTGCTCTGACTTTTGCTCTAACTTAAAACATGCCTGTCTTTGAATAAAAAAGTAAACTCCGCACTATTCAGTTATTTACTACATGACAGTTTCTATCCATTAAAACAAGGCTGAGAGGGAAGTTCCCCTCCAAAATTAATCTAATCATCCATGCAAAAACAAAAGAGGATGAAAATGTATGTTTCCCAGGCATAGTAGGAAGATACATAGGGTCAAATTAGCTTATCAACCACACAGATATTTCTCCAACAACAGTGATACTATATGGCTGTGAATAATGCATCATACTCTCAGAAGAATATTTTTAAATTATAAATAAACCCAAAAGGCAACAGAAAGATACTTCATGGCTAGAACAGGACTGTAGCATGTTCTTGAGGATTCCAGGAGACAATAAATGCATTACAGAAAACAGGTATGAGCAGAAAAGGGAGCAGGGATGAGAAACGGCCATCTTGAGTGGTATATTAGAATCCCCAAAATATTAAAGTAATAAAAGGAAAACCTTCATCTCGTCCAATAGATCTTCTTTTGGAGATTCATGAGAAAATAAGGACAAGAATCACACAAAGTCGATGAGAAATCTTGGACGCCTGGTATTCACTCAGATAAGTTTCAATGTCGGCCTATTGCCTTAAAGATAAAATAGACTTCTTGGCTTGGCGTTTAAAGTTCTATACAGTTTCAGCCTATCATTCTAGACATGTTACATTACTCCCCTTTACACATTTTATGGTTAGTCAGAGTGAACTATTTGCTATTCCCTGAATTCAATGTTTCATCTCCTGCCTCCAAGTCTTTGCACAGACCACCCTCTATGCCTGGTCTGCACACTTCTCTTCTATCTCTTTTATTTTTTGGGAGGGGGCAGGCAGGGCAACTGAGGTAAAGTGACTTGCCCAAGGTCGCACTGTTAGTAAGTGTTCCATGTCTGAGGTCAGATTTGAACTCGGGTCCTCCTGACTCCAGGACCAGTGCTCTATTCACTGTGCCACCTAGCTGCCCCTCTTCTATCTCTTAATTTCCTTCAATATACAACCTAAATTTCACCTCCTGTTTGAAGAACTTTCTGATCTTCCCAGGGATTGGTACTCTTCCCTTCCTCAAATTTTCTAGCACTTGTTAATATGTCATGTTTACAAAGGATACAAGCTCCTGGAAGGAAGTTTTTCATTTTTGTCTTTATCTCTCTACAGCCTAATTCTGCTTTCTTTATTCATGGTATATACTTCACAAATTTATTTGGCCTGGGAATCAGGAGACCTTGGGTCCCGTCCCAGCTTTCATCAACTGTAGGTGACTTTGGTCACTTAAACTTTCTGAGGCTCAATTTCCTCATCTGTAAAAGGAGGACTTTAGACTAGACTGAGATGGCTTCTTCAGACACTACCCAACTCAAAGAATCTATCTGTTCTGAAATATTCTGGCAGGGTAAGGGCTTAAAAGATACAAATGTTCTAGAAAAAAAAAAGTCATAAAAAAGGAAAAAAAGTCATTCTGATTTTGTTCTGATTTACTGAAGAAACATCCCTGTGTTTCAAGCTTGACAAGACAATAAACTCTTTTCTATGCATTAATCTACCTTCTGACTTCTGAACCCACTAAAGCAAGGCTAGAAATTCCAGTTTGTGTGAATCCTGTTTGACTGGCACAAATTTATATAATCATCTTACACTAGGGCAAATGCGTGAGAAACAAGAGTCAGAGTTGATTATTTTAGACCCAGTGCCTACAATTTCCTCACCTAGATTAAATTTCTCAGTTTATCCATTTCTCGGTTTGGGAAGCAGTAGAGTGGAAGGGGGTGGGGAATGAATGTTAGTTTAAAGGACAAAACATGAGGCTATGTATACTCTCCATCCTGTTAGTATTCTTCTAAGAGGAGATCAGAGATGTACACTTTCATAAATGGGATTCCTCAAGCAGGAACTTACAGAGAGAACAAGTATATACAAAAACAAGTTTTGCTAGATGTTACTTTCATGCGTCTGACATGTAGGAGCATAAAATACAGTTCACCATATTCACCCACACCAGAAGCCAAGGAGGAAGCCTTTACCAGAGCTACTCATATTGTACCTGTAAATATACCTGTATTTGACATCAAAAACTGTTGAGTCTTCCTCATCATCATCTTCTTCATTTAAAGGAGTCATTTCTACTCTCTCTGCTGGAGTCGTAATGATGTCATATTTCCGGGTTTTCTTTATTCTCTTTCCAGACCTAGAAAGAAAAAAAAATATGCTTATAAAACAGAGAAAGAGCCCAGATTCTCCACAAGCTATGTAAAAAAGGACTCTGAAAAACTTCTGGAGCCCCAGCACCCACAGAACGACACAGAGAAGCTAACCTCCCGCTGAGGACAGCCCAGCACCCTGCAGGAAGGACCAGTGCAGTGGTCTGAGAGCCGGCAGCGCGCAGAGCGCAGGAGCCTAGCCGAGCCCAGGTCCACGTGAGCCGAGGTTTTAGCCCCAGGGCGGCAGGGCCAGCAGCCGGCTGGAGGAACCCCAGAACACCAGGAACTGTGGAGACCCCAGAATTATCAACATAGACTTGCCTAGGACAAAGTAAGAGGTTAGTGTCCTATGGACTTTGGGACCTGTATTTGGGGAATGCGTCAGCTCCCTCCCCTGGGGGCTAGAAGCTGCTGAGGAGACACGCCACTGTGTAGTTTTCAGAGGCATTTCCGGCTCCCAGCCTACAAATCGTGGGGAGATCCAGCGATCAGTCTTGGGGGGTACTCGCTCTTGCTTTAACCTCCCCGGATCTGGATTGTGATCTAGGGTGGAAGTTGTGGGTGGGTTTACAACTTGCCAGAAACGGAAGTTGCCCCCCACACGTTCGGGACGAAAATTCCTCTAGCTGGCCTTAAAGCCATAGTGTGGCAACAAGCCCAAAAGTCAAGCAATTAAGGGGCAACATGCCAAGGCAAAGGAAACAGAAAAATGCAACCCTAGACTCCTATTTGGGGGCATAGAGCGGGAAAAGGACTGTGAGGTCAGAAGTCCTGCTCCAAAAGCCCCAGGGGAAACCATGAGCGGGTTGCAGGCCATAGAGGACCTTAAGAAGGACTTTAAAATCAAATAAGAGAAGTGGAGGAAAAATTGGAAAGAGAAATGAGAAGGATGCAGGAAAAGTATGAAATGAGGGTCAACAGCTTGACTGAGGAAAACAACACCTTAAAAAATAGACTAGCTCAAATGGCAAAGGAGGCCCAAAAGGGCAATGAGGAGAAGAATGCCTTAAAAGTCGAATTTGCCAGATGGAAAAAGAATCTCAAAAGTTCACTGAGGAGATTCATTCCTTCAGAGTTAGACTGGAGCAATGGAAGCTAGTGACTTTATGAGAAATCAAGATGCTGTTAAGCAGATCCAAACAAACGAAAGATTAGAAGGCAATGTGAAATATCTCATGGGAAAACCACTGACCTGGAGAATAGATCCAGGAGAGACAATTTAAAAATTATTGGACTACCTGAAAGCCATGATCAAGGAAAGAACCTAGAAATCACCCTTCAAGAAATTCTCAAGGAAAACTGCCCTGATGTTTTAGATTCAGAGGGCAAAATAGAGGTTAAAAGAATCCACCGATCACCTCCTGAAAAAGATCCCAAAAAGAAAACTCCCAGAAATATAGCCAGGTTCCAGAATCCCCAGATCAAGGAGAAAATACTACAAGCAGCCAGGAAGAAACAATTTCAATATTGTGGAAACACAATCAGAATAGCCCAGGACCTGGCAGCTTCTACACTGAGGGATCGAAGGGCATGGAATATGATATTCCAGAGGGCAAAAGAACTGGGAATGAACCCAAGGGTCACCTACCCAGCAAAAACTGAGTATTTTGTTTCAGGGGAAAATATGGTCATTCAGTGGAATAGAGGACTTTCAAGCATTCTTGAGGAAAAAACCAGAATTGAATAGAAAATTTGACATCCAGACACAAGAAGGAAGAGATGCCTGAGAAGGTAATCAGGGAAAAGAAATCAAAGGAACTTATCAAAGTTGAACTATTTACATTCCTATATGGAAAAGCAATAACTGTGACTGATGATATCTTTCTCACTATGAAAATAATGGAAGAAGGGGGTGTGGTCATATGAATACATATGTGAATGTGTGTGTATATGTTACAGTTATATATGGATAGAGGGCATAGGTTGAATTTGTTGGGAAGGGAGAATACTCAAGGGATGAAATTATGAGGTAAGAGAGGAAAGTGGCAAGAGGAGATGGGGAGAGACAGGGTAGGGTAAACTCTCTCATGTAGGGGAAGTGGGTGCAAAGGAGGGGGAGAATAAGGAAGGCTAAAAAGGCAAAACCACATTCACATTGAATTTGGTTCAGGAAGAAAATGACATACATAATAAATGGGATATCTCAACCTGCAGCAGGATAGGGGGAAGGGGGATGAGAGGAGGGATGATGGATGGGAGGGCATCCTTGGGGTGAGGGGAGGTTGGAAGTACCCACTATAGAAGAGGGACAGGATCATGTAGGGAATGGACCAGGTGGGGGGTGGGATGAGTGGGAGGGAATTATAAGCAGCATTGTACAATATATCTACTATGATAATGTTTTGTATAGCTAGACATGTACAACATATAATGAATTACTTATCTCCCAAGAAGGAATGGGTGACAAGGGAGGAAGGAAATGGATCTGAAATGTGAGGTCATAACATTAAATGTTTCAAATATATATAAATACTATTATTAATACTCTTTTGCTTGTAATAGGGAGATAAGATGTGCAGGCATTGGGACACAAAGATTCACCTTCCTCTAATGGAAAAGTCGATGGGGGTATGGGAGAAGGCATGGGAGAGAGCAGATTGGAGGAAGTGATATCTTGTGGGACTACTATTCTGGGAGGTTGGGTAGGGAAATAATGGGGGGAAAATGATTGTAACTCAAAATCTGGCGGAAATGAATGATGTAAAACAGAAGTTAATAAAGTATTTGTTTAATAAGAAAAAAAAAAAAATAAAAAAAAAAAAATAAAACAGAGAAAGAAAAGAAATAGGTTGCCCTGGCCTTCACCTTAGTCTGCAAAGGGAACAGGCTTATTATAGCTCTCTGACGCAGAAGACCAATTCCCACTGTACTCCTTTCTCTTGAACTGGCAACTGAGCTCTTTCTCAGGATCCTGGATTTGTATAAACCATACCATTCCAGGGCAATCTTTCTGCTTCTAACACCCTACCTGCTGTACTTCCCAAGGGCTACCACCAACATGCCATCTCCCGACCATGCTAATTAAAGGTACTAAATCAATGGAGGCCTGTGCCAGCCTTTGAACCAAACAAGATTGAGGAAGCCATCTTATTCCTACAGAGTCAGAGGAAATGAGAAGAAAATTTGGAGATATGAACCTCTAAAATGTTTTTTTATAGCACACTGACAGACCATTGAGGCAGTGGTAAGTCTGAAACCAAACTACTCCTAAGTTATCATTCTGCCCAACTTGAAGAACTATCAAGAGAAATGGTGATATATTATGGAGTTACAGACTATGCACTGGACCAAGGCTCTTCTCCTGGCTCTACTCCAGTCTGCCACATGACCTTGGATAAATCACATTACTTATACAGGCATCAGGTTTTTCCTTAATAAAACAAAAGGGTTAGATTACATGAGTTTAAGTTTCTTTCCTGTTCTGTGATACTCTAAGAATATAAGCTGAAATGAGAATTAAGGCAGGGGACTATCTTTACTGAGGAAATACACAAAGATACCCACCCACCGCATTTTTTCTTAAAAGCACAAAGAACATTCCCTCATAAAGTCCTATACTGATGCCTCTACATGGTATAAAATAGAATTTGGGTCTTTGAGACTATGCTAATAGAGCAAAAACTCTCATTAAGTCCTGCCATATTAGACCGAGTGATGGGCCCTATTATCTTAAGATTAGACTGAATGGCTAAGTTCAAAGAGCTTCATCACCAGAAAGTTGCCCATTGGGTGATGATAAATCTACTGGCCACAGCAACTTACCAAGACTATAGACTAAAGCAAAGAGAAAGCTTAGTATATAGCATTCAGCAGGCATTTTAATAAAACAAGTGCTCACATTGACAAAATTTGTTGTTGTTCAGTCTCTTGGTCCTACTCTTCATGACCCCACTTGAGTTTTTCTTGACAAGGATAATGGAGTAGTTTTTTTCCTTCTCCAGTTCATTTTACAGATGAGGAAAAGGAGGCAAACAGGGTTAAGTGACTTTCCCAGGGACACATAGCTAGTAGGTGTCTGAGGTCAGATTTGAACTCAGGAAAATGGGTCTTCCCAACTCCAGGCTCCACACTCTATCCACTGAGCCACCTAGCTACCCATTTACAAAATTAACAGAAATTCAGTTCTAATGCTCTATTTCTTCCTGTATTGATGAGTCACCATAGGATTGCTTACAATTGCTTCCCTAATGGGATTTTCCCCTTTTATTTTCTTTTCAAGAAAAGGGATGATGGTTCATTTAGTTTAAAACAGTCCAAGATACAGACAAGCCTCAAACACTACCAATTATGCACCTTTCAAACAAAAGCAGTACATTTTAATTTTACAAGGCCTGGCACCCTTCTCACACACTGCTCTGAGGCATACCATGTTACGCTTAAAATTTTGAACATGTAAATAAAGTGGCCAATTATAGCTGAAAGTCAGGAGGATATTCCCAAGACAGCAATAACAAAATCCCATAATCATGAAGTTTGGGAATCTGTTTTTAAACGAAATTTAAGCAAGGCATACTAGATCCTTTATCATATACTCCAACTATGTGAGCATAAAACTGTATTTTTCTTATGTAAATCACTACCAAAAAACAAACATGTAGGGGCAGCTAGGTAGTACAGTGAATAGAACACAGGCCCTGGAGTCAGGAGGACCCGAGTTCAACTCTGGCCAGCCTCCGACACAACACAAAACACTAGCCATGTGACCTTGGGCAAGTCACTTAACCCCAATTGCTCTACCTTCCCACCTCCTTTAAAAAAAAGCAAAAAAAAGGCAAAAAAAAAGAAAACAAACATGCATATCTATATATACTCTCAGAAACCACGTTCAATGAATACACAAGATGGGTTATACTACGTGCTTTAAGTAAATCCATGAAATTAATATGAGGATGATTTATGTTGACAGTGAGTTACTGTAATAAACTTTCACCTAGGGGAAAGAAGAGGGTTGCTGTGGGTCACTAATGGAGAAAGGCTACATAGTATTCTCTGTCTCAAACATCTCTCTAAAACAATTACTCAAAAAACAGAACACGTAGCTGGTAAATCCATGCTGCCATACTGGAATAAGATTAATGGTGCACTTTTCATTTGTTAGAAACTTTCTCCAGTCGTGCTCTTACATATGGGTGCTCACATTGTGTGTACTCACTTTTAAGCAAAACACATATGAAAATTCAAGCTAAGGGGACAGCTAGGTGGCGCAGTGAGTAGAGCACCGGCCCTGGAGTCAGAAGGACCTGAGTTCGGATCCGGCCTCAGACACTTAACACACACAAACAAAAACCTAGCCGTGTGTGACCTTGGGCAAGTTACTTAACCCCAATTGCCCTAAAGGGGCGGCTAGGTGGCGCAGTGAGTAAGAGCGCTGGCCTCGGAGTTTGGATGACCCGAGATCAGATCCGGCCTCAGAAAATGAGCACCCACGCATAAATAATGACTAGCCATGTAACCTTGAGCAAGTTACTTAACCCCAATTGCTTAAAAAAGAAAAAAAAGCTTCAAAAGAATGTGTGCATCTTAGAAACTGGGTAGGAATAACAAGAGCTCGAGAAAGAAGAATGTTTAGCATCCAGAGATTAGAAAGAGTCTAATAACTGATGTCATGGTCTAGCTAAACTTGTCCAAGGAATCATATGCAGCTACTCGTGCTTCTGGAGCATCACACAGTCAAGAAAATGCAGAGTCTCACTAAATGATTCTACACTTGGAACTTCACATCTATTTGAGTAAATGGCCCATAGATAGGTAAAACCATTGCTGACCTCAGAGAACAGGCTTCAAAAACCTCTAAATTTATCACTGAGGAGATCCCTTAAGGCTCAGCCAAGGCTTCACAAAAGAACAAAGTACCTCAGACTGAAGTTTAAGCTTGTTTTCCTTCTTCTCAATTAATTTCCCAGTCACAACACTCACTAAAACCATCTGCAAAGCTTTAATAAGGTCCCTAAACATTTACTAAGTCCAGAAGAGAACCTAAGAGGGAGAAACATCGAGGGCTTGAAGTCACTACCTGGAGAGCCAGTTCTTTCTAAGCATGCTGTCTCTATTAAGAGAATAATTTAAAACTCTGAAAATTATCCCAACAGCCATTAGAAAAAGCTCTCGTGTGTGATTTATACAACAATTTTGATGTAATGAACTTTAGAAATTACATTTCTAGCCACCAATTCTCCCAATCCTCATGAAAAGGAAGCAATTTTTATGCTGTTCAACTGTCCTGGGTGTTAATAAGGTGAAACTGAAACTTGTGAAGTCTTTAATGACATCTAGACAAGTTCTTGCCTGTGGCTCAACTGGAGGTAATGTCAAATAAGGGGTGAAAATAGAAGCTGGATTGAAAGACCACATAGAAAAATATGCTATGCACTGGCAGAGTGAAGATTCCAGCACGGGTCAGAAGTCTTGTCAAATATTTCTCAAATTAAAAATATATGCTTTTCCCCCAAGCAGCTGGCTGCCAATTAGAAAAGAGGAGAGGAAAGGAGGGCCTATTCCAGCCCCAGTCTTATAAAGAGAACCAAATAAGGCTTCCAATGAAACATTCAAGCACAAAAGATGGGCCTAACTTGATGCTGATATGCCAGGATGTACCAGATCAGAAAATCCTCAACCACCAAAGCAAGATGGTGTGCCTGTACCTGGTCATCCTATAACCAGCCTCACCAGTTTTCAGAATCTTCCTAATTTCCTGAATAGTTCTATAATCTAGTAGGATTTCCCAATGGATAGATGTCACTCACAGATCAGTGGAATTTAGGTAAATTGATGATGAAGGTGAATAGAACAAGTTGGGGAAAGAAACAACCTGAGGCTCTCTGATCCACCCGATGTAGGTTTTTTCCTTTTTTTTTTTAAAGAGCAGAAATTAAGTATCAGATTGGCAGATGATGCTAGATGAAGCTCATTTGTGCAGTTAAGATAATGAGAGCTCAAAAAGATAGGGCTACTGGATGACAATTCTTTATCTTTGTTTCCTGAATTATTCCCAATTCAAACCTCTCTCTTCCCTGGAATTTCTCACCTCGTGGCTTTAATAATAATAATAGTAACAATTAGAGCTAATGTTTACCTAATGCTTACTATGTGCCAAATACTGTGCTATAAGAGCTTTACCAATATCATCTCATTTGATCTTCACAACAACCTTGAGAGGTAGGGGCTATTATTATCATCCCCATTTTACAGATCAGAAAACAGAGGCAAAAGGTTAAGTGACTTGCCAAGTGACTTACACAGCTAGTAATTATCTAATGCTGGATTTGAACTATGATCTTCCTGACTCCAAGTCCAGAGCTCTATACACTGTGCCACCTAGCTGCCCACACAGAGTTTAACAGGAAACTACTGTACTATCTTCACATTTGTATCACTTGAAATTGTTATTTATCACAGCATACATCCCAACTTAAAATTGCCTGGGCCACAAAATTACTAAAAGGGTACACAAAACAAGGCAAAAACAGAAAATATGACATGAAGTGAAAATAGAGCTGAGAGATGAGCTTAAGTTCTTTCATTCATTCCTAATTTAAAATGTCACAATTTTACTTTAAGAAAATCTGTGGGGGCGGCTAGGTGGCGCAGTGAGTAAGAGCGCTGGCCTCGGAGTTGAGATGACCCGAGATCAAATCCGGCCTCAGAAAATGAGCACCCACACATAAATAATGACTAGCCGTGTAACCCTGAGCAAGTTACTTAACCCCAATTGCTTTAAAAAAAAAAAAAGAAAGAAAATCTGTGAGCAGAGAAGAGTTTTTGTAAGTCAGAGTCTTGCCCAAGAGCTAACAGTTATGACCTGTATGAGCTTAGACAAATCACTTAACCTTGCTGGGGTGTAGTTTCTGCATCTTTAAAATAAGAGGGTGTGTCCTAAATACTGTCTCAAGATTTCTTCTATTTTTATTCCTATAAATACCATAGAGATTTTAAAATTACAAGAAGGTGTCAGGAGATCAACTGATCAGTTAACCAATTCAGAAAACAACCCTCTGTATAAATACAAGCAAGGGTTAAGTTTCTGTTTGTCTGAAACTACATTCTGAAGTGAGGTATTTATCGAACTGGGCTAGAAGTTGCATTTTCAGCTTCTCTTAAGAACTAGCAATCAGGGGTGGGGAAGCCGTGGCCCTCTAGGTCCTCAAGTGCAGCCATTTGACTGAATCCAAGCTGAATTCTTGAGGCCCTAGAGGGTCACATTCAGCCTTGAGGCCAAAGGCTCCCCACCCCTGAACTAGCTGATTACTGACAAATTGCTCAATCCATCCAAGCCTCAATGTCCTCTTCTGCCAGATGGGAATAAATTTTGCCCTAAGTCTGCTTGGCGAGCTGAGGGCTCAAATGCTATAGACTTCATGAAACCTCTCATCATTTCTGCCAGAAGTTTTCTTTTTCTCCTCAGAGCTCACAGACTCATCACTTTAGAGCTAGAAATTGTCTTAGAAGAAATCTAATACAACCCCCTTCACTTTCCTAAGCATTTGTCATCAGCACCACTTAAATGGCATTTGTCACATAAATTTGTTGCATTATAGTAATATTTGTTTTGTGTCATATCTCTTCTGTTAGATTACAACATCATGGAGGACAAGGACCCCATCATTGTATCCCCAAATTTTATAGCCTGCCACTGTGTCTTACACACAGTAGAGATGTAATATTTGCACAGTCAATGCTTACTATTTGTTGACTGAATAATGGATGCAAGTATTTTGAAAAGGCATAAATAATTATAAAAATGCAAAGCATAAATATTCATTGTAATTAATACCTAATTTGTTATCAGAATAACACAGTGTATAATAGAACTTAAAATACGAGACTTCCCCAAAACAGGAAAGGGAAAATTAGTAAATACTACAGGCCTTAGACTCAAAGACTATCTATCCCCAGGCAGTGACTAACAGTCAAGTCAAATACTTCCACCTACTGATAATATGACCACGCAAAGGTAAGTAAAGTTTTTAGAAATCAGAGGAGAGTAAATTAGAAGAGGAAGCTATTTAAAACTATAACAACATTCACTTGGCTAGTCACTCAGTGCTGCTAACAATCAATAACAAACCTCTAATAGTGACTATTTCAAAAATCACTTTCTTCTTTATCTGGGCTCTACCATTTCACCTCAACCTGATTAAAGCCAGATTTTTTTTCAAGAGCTGAGAACAGGTCACTTTGCTGGGACTTTTCAACTCCCTGCCTGTGACAATGAAGAGGAGCAATGCCTGAGTATGTGTATAACTGGAATGCCATAGCCCACTGCTTTGTCAAGCCCAACACTCACATTTCCTACACACTTGATAAGGAGGGGAGCTGGGGGGAAGTGTCCCAAGATTACACTGCTCAAGGATAATTTGTTACTGTAATCAGAGTCTCCAGGGCAGCTGTGAGTATTGCCCTGATGAAAACACTACACAAAGATCTGAATATACACACAAAAGTTGGAACCTGAATTTTTAGGACTACAATGACAGGTGGGCTGGATTGCTAGCCAGCAAGTTCAGTACAGTGACTTAAGTAGAGTCCATTCAACCGCAAAGGTATTACTATGAGAGCATATATTTCTCTACCATCAAACTTATTTCCATTCTCAACTTTGGTGTAGGACCATAGATCTTCCTATCTTAGGGACTGGGGAAGAAAAACAAGGAAAAAATAAGCCATAAATTCTCCCTAACAAGTCAAACAGGAGAGAAAGAAGCAAGAGGGTTCTACAGAATTCTACAGACCCATCCACATTTTCATATTTTAAGGAGGAAACCTGTCTTCGTCGGGGCAACATGTAGACAGATAAATTCTCTGGGGAATTAATGAATATGATGGATTACTCAAATGGACTTGGGAGTCAAAAAGGCCAAGGTTCAAATCTCACCCAATGCTTCTTTATATGACCCTAGGCAAGTCCCTTAACCTCTCAAAGCATCTGGCTTTCTCATCTATAAAAGGGGGTAATAACACCTATAGTTCTTCACATCAAAGGGTTTTGTAAGGCTCAAATGAAATAATATATGTAAGCCAGTTTGCAAACTTTAAAGCACTACATAAATGTTAATTATGCAATGCTACAAGTCAAAGGGACCTAAATTCAAGTCCCACCCTAACATTTATGGATCCTGTGACCTGAGCGATTCAATTAATCCCTCAGGAGCCTACAGTGGTAGAGGAAGTTCTTACCTAGAATTCCATACACCAATGAAATCGAAGGCCCAGCTTCCCTCTACCCACCACACACAAAATGGTGTTACATGACACTGATGTTGAAGAATTTCTTAAAAAAAGGTTATCAAGAAAATCTTTACACTTCAAATCTCCTTAGATCACAAAAACTGCATTGCTTCTAAATGTATGCATCAAAATTACTACCCTCAAGTCACATCCTTTAGCATTTAACCTTTTTTGACATATCAGAGCACCCTGTTATAGGCTCCAGGTACTGCACTGGGGAAGTGGTAATATGCTAGGAAACAGAGTAGGTTTAAGACGTGGGAGGCAAAGGAGAAATGGGGAGATTGAGAGAGGAAAGTGTTTCCCCAACTGGTCACAGTCTTAGTAGTGGTAAAAAAAAAATTTCAAACAGTTAAAACATTTGGAGGGGGGAAGAATTAAAATCTCAGGTTTTCTTTGCAGCACTGTAGTTTTTCCCTCCCAACAGAGAGAGAGAATGAGAGAGAGAGAGAGAGAGAGAATGTGTGTGTGTGTGTGTGTGTATGTGTGTGTGTGTATGTGTGTGTGTCCCATTCCTCTCCTTCCTTTAACCTTTGGAAGGCAAACACTCACACCATTAATCTTCCAGGAAGTAACTTCTCAGTGCTCTCATGAAATCTTTCCAAACTCCTCTCTTCATCACGCCAGGTCTTTGTGACCCTCTATGTTTAATCTGTTAGAGGAGTCACAGGGAAAAGAGTGACAACAATTTCTGCTAGACAAGTTTCTCCAGGTTTGCACTTATGTTTATAAAGGGCTGAGTACTTTTTTTTTATTAATCAAGCACATAAAGTTTGCAGATGCCAACAGATAAAGAGAAAGCCATTCTCAAGAGAATTTTTTTAAAAAGTAAAACTATTAAGAGTTGGCTTTGTCACAGCCATCCCTATCCCTAGCAAAATTGTAACCTATCAACTTCATGGTTTAATTGTCTTACTATATGCCATGTTGGATGCTTCACTTTTGTGATTGTATAAGTATAGGGAAATCCCAAAGAGGGAGCTTCCTATACCAAAGATACCGGCTCTGTAATTTAGTCATAAAGAGCTCTCTAGGGCGCTGAGAAATTGAGTAACCTGTCCAGAGTCACACAGAATACAACTTGCTGGCTAGCAATCCAGCCCACCTGTTATTGTAGTCCTAAAAATTCAGGTTCCAACTTTTGTATGTATATTCAGATCTTTGTGTAGTGTTTTCATCAGAGAAATATTCACAGCTGCCCTGGAGACTCTGATTACAGTAACAAATTATTAAGTTTTAGCAGTAGGACTGGAAGAATACAAATCTTCCTGATTCCAAAGCTAGTTCTCTATCAATTGTGACCAAAATACTACCTTCTCATGGGCACCAAATCCTTTATAAGAAATTATAGCAAAATAGAATCTACTGTAGAAACAGCTAAACCATGAACCTGCTTTTCCCACTCCATCACAATTCTGTGAAGAGCCTTGAAAAATTCTGCTCTTAACTGTGCTCTCTTCTCACACTTGAAGATTTTAATCTTTTCCATTTTTCAACCATCACCTCCATGCAGATACCACCATGCTGTGGGAAGAGCACTGGATTTGAAGTCAGAAACTGTGTTCAAATCCTGACTCTGATACTCCTTGTGTGACCTCTGGAGTCACTTAACCACTTTGGGCCTGTTTCCTCAACTGTAAAATAAAGGGGTTGTACTATATTAACTCAAAGGTTGATTCCTGCTAAAAATTTGTATTTCTGTGAAATTATCCATCTCCATCCCTGATCTGTCTTCTGGCTCCAGTCTCACATCTGTTCTACATTTCCAATGACCTCAAAATTAAATCTAAAAACTTAACTCATTGTCTAACTTCCCAAACTAGCTCTCCCTCTTTACTTGTTTCTTTCTTTAAAGGGAGTTGTCATCCTGATACCTTAAAATCACCTTTTAACTCTCCCTTTCCTTTGCAACATTCATCTAGTCATCCAACAAATTCTGTCCGTTATTGGAAGGCTCCTTAACTGCCTCCAATGTCCGAGTCATACGGTACACTGTCACTAGATTAATTATGCTAACACATTCCTTTGATAATTTTACTTATTCCCCTGCTCAAAATTTTCAGTGGTTCCCCATCATCTGTAGAATGAAGTCCAAATTCAAGGCCCTAGACAATCTAGTCAAAAATCTATTACAAGGATCGGCTAAGTGGTGCAGTGAGTAGGGCATTGGCCCTGGAGTCAGAAGGACCTGTGTTCAGATCCGGCCTCAGACACTTAACCCACATACAAATAAAAATCTAGCCATATGGCCTTGGGCAAGTTACTTAACCCCAATTGCCCTCCAAAAAAAAAAATAAATAATAAAAATAAAAATAAAATAAAATCTATTACACCTATCAGCATTATCTCCATCTTTTCCAACTTGCCTTTCCAGTCAAAATGGTCTACACTTCATCTCCTGGAAACGTCTTACACTTTCTACATCTGAACCTTTGCTCATACCATTATCCTTACCTGTAATGCCTTTCCACCCTCTTTTTTAAGCCTTCATAATGAGTCAATAAACATGTATTAAGGGCCTACTGTGTACCAGGCACTGTGCTAAGCATTAGGTATACAAAGAAAAGCAAAAGAAAATCTTTCTCTCAAGGAGTTTAATGGGGGAGGTAACATGCAAATAATTTTGATTAAACAGTCTATATGAAGGATAAATTGGATATAATTAACAGAGAAAAGGTGCTAGAATTAGGGGAGATCAGGAAAAGTTTCCTGTAGAAGGTAGGATTTTAGCTGTAATTTGAAGGAAGCCTGGGAAGCAAGGCAGAGGGAGATGAGGAGAGGGATAATTCCAGGCAGGAGGGACAATTAATGAAAATACCTAGAATCAGGAGACGGCATGTCTTGTAGAGCAGTGCATCTTAAAGTGGGCTGTGACCCCATAACTGAATGTGGAGGGGATCACAGTAAAAGATTTCTGAACATACAACCACCAAAAACTAATTCAAAATCAAATGAGTAATAAATCTGAGGTGTTTCTGGCAGTGCCTGTGTTGGATTGTGCAACTTCACTGCAGCCTTGGTTCTGAACACACAACATGCACACTTTGCACCGTGTATGCCACCATGCCACACAACACCAATGAACACTGCCAGACATACCTTGGCTCAAATTCAAGACTATTATTATGTTAGGAATTGCAGTGTTTTTACTGTACATAAAAAATCATCAAGTGAATGTTGGCTTGGGATTAGGACAGAATTTCCCACAATTTCTGAAATGGCCCTAAACATACTTCTGCCATTTTGTATTATGTATTTATGTGAAGCAGCACTCTCTCGTTGAGAACTATAAAATCAAAATATTGATTAACTCTGAAAAATGTTGAAGGTGCTCTATGTCCTATAGTATCAAATATTCTGCCAAGATTTAATTTCTTATGTAAAAATTAAAAAGCACATCTATCTCATCAGTATGCAAATGTGCTTTCATCTTTAATAAATGGCAAAATCACATGTATACCAAAGAATTAAAGTAAATTTCTTTATGATTTATTATCAATAAATGTTTGATTTCTATACCTATCTTATATACCTATATACCCAGGATAAGGCAAAAATTTTTCAGGTGAAAAGGGGTCATGAGTAGAAAAAGTTTAAGAAGCACTATTGTAGAACAAGCAAGGAGGCCAATGTCACTGGATCACAGAGTGTGCAACTAAAATCTGGATTTATTTCCATCTGTTCTGTCATTTCTAGGGGAGACTCTGTGAAACATAGCTCCTTCATCTTTCCTTTTACACTGTTACATACACAAACACACATATATAATACTTCATGCTATGTCTATAAGATGAGTACTCACAGGGACCTTAGAACTAAAAAGTATTATGTGGTATGACATCATAAAGGCAAAAAATTATTAAAACAAAAGGCTCAGGAACAAACTAAGGGAGGATTTTCTCTTTTCCACTGGGAAAAGATACCTAAGTGACATTTCATACACACCTGTGGCTTAGCATAAAAAGTCTAACTATGGTGCTATGAAACTCAATTCATGTTATTGACATAATGGAGAAATTCAATATCTAAACAGATTGAAGTACAGTGAGGTCTCAAAAGGAAGAAAAAAATCTAGACCCTTGGGGCTCAAGAGCCTCTAGTCTAGGGAGGCAGATGTTTTGTTCCAAATTATTTTGGGTACAGGGATACCTCAATCTGAAAGGCAGTTTTGTTTCTTAAAAGTAGAATACATGGGGGCGGCTAGGTGGCGCAGTGAATAGAGTGCCGGCCCTGGAGTCAGAAGGACCTGAGTTCGGAGCCAGCCTCAGACACTTAATCCACACAAACAAAAACCTAGCCGTGTAACCTTGGGCAAGTTACTTAACCCCAACTGCCCTAAAGGGGCGGCTAGGTGGCAGCAGTGAATAAGAGCACCAGCCTCGGAGTTGGGATGACCCGAGATCAAATCCAGCCTCAGAAAATGAGCACCCACACATAAATAATGACTAGCCATGTAACCTTGAGCAAGTTACTTAACCCCAATTGCTTTTAAAAAAAAAAAAAAAGTAGAATACATGGGGCGGCTAGGTGGTACAGTGAGTAAGAGCGCTGGCCTTGGAGTTGGGATGACCTGAGATAGGATCCGGCCTCAGAAAATGAGCATCCACACATAAATAATGACTGGCCGTGTAACCTTGAGCAAGTCACTTAACCCCAATTGCTTAAAAAATAAAAAAAATTTTAAAAAGTAGAATACAAATTGAATTTTGGCAAATCAAGTCATAATTTGAATGCATTAGAAGAGAGTTTTGTATTTTAAAGTTGAGTTGAATCTATCAAGTGAAATAATATCAAAACAAGGCAGAAGGTACTGAATGAGAGACAAGGGAAATGATCTCTAAGTCTTATGACTTCTAACAAAAAAAAATGCACTCTCACCTTGATTTGTATGCAGTTTAATACCTTTAATTATTAAGCATTAATAATAGTAGCTAGCATTTATAAAGCACTTGAAGCTTTTCAAAGTACTTTAACTGTATTATCTTTGCTGATCCCCACAACCAACCTGGAAGTAGATGCGATTATCATCCCTACCTTAAAGATAAGAAAACTGAAGCTAAGAAAGATTAAATGATTTGCCCAGGGTCACATAGCTAATAAGTGTCTGAGGCAATATTTGGACTTGGATCTCATCAATTCCAAGTCCAGCACTCTATCCACTAAGACACTTTGCCACCTTATTACATTATAAAACATAAAACTCAACAAAAGTTTTAGTTCTACTGTATTTTTATCATGATAAACCAAAGCAATGTTGATGTTCTCTTTTAAAGTCATAAAAATAGTCAATGGGGCTCATTTTTCATTGCCAAAGATACAGGGGGGGGGTTTATTTCATGTAATTCAAATGACAATTATAAGCAACAACTAGTCTATTTGAGATAAGGTGATAAGGAGCAAAGGGGGAGGGGGTGTTTTGTTTTATTTACTGTTTAGTTTCTGCCTAGCCCACAGTCTGAACAGATCTTTCAGGGTCTCAGAAGTCTCCCTCCACAAGGAAAGAATCCTGCCTTGAAGTTTTGCCATTGATCCAAACTGGGAAATGTTAGCTGACCTATATTGACCGGCCCCACCCCAAACTCAAGTACCAAAGAAAATTCTCCTTTCAGACAGGAGTTTATAGTGATTTCTAGATGAGTGGCTTAACAAGAACAAGAGTACACATTAAATGTAGCTATTTAATCAGAAAGTAAATGGGAGCAAATGGACAAATAATTCTTAAGAGTACAGTGATGACATTTTATGCCTCAAAACCCATTTACTTCAATGTAAACAGTTGTGAAATAAAGCCTACTGGTCAAATTGACATTTAGTATTGTATTTATGACTGGTTGTTTTTGTTTTCACTTTTGTTCCCTGGGTCTCAGTTTTCTCATCTGTAAAATGAGGGGGATTGGCCTCTAGGGTTCCTTAAAACTCTAGATCAATTGGGGCGGCTAGGTGGTACAGTGAGTGAAGCGCTGGCCCTGGAGTCAGAAGGACCTGGGTTCGGATCTGACCTCAGACACAACACACACACAAACAAAAACCTAGCTGTGTGACCTTGGGAAAGTTACTTAACCTCAATTGCCCCCGCCCCCCCCCCAAAAAAAACAACAACTCTAGATCAATTGTCCTTTAGAAGGGAAACATCACCTTCCAGGCAGGTCACTTTGCCTACCGAGGAGTTTGCTACTAAGTCACTCTCCCTTAGCTATCCTGCTTTTCCCAGCTCCTTTCCTGAATTCACATCTAGATGCAGAGTTTACTTGGTAATGAGAAAACCCATGAAGGGCAGTAGGGAAGTAGTCATTGCTATAGCTTTGTAATTTGTAACCTGGGCATTTGTAAATCAGAGATTAATGATACTCTTTTCATTTATAGAAACTTTGGTCAAATCAGACCTCATGTGCCTCAGAGAAAAATGGGAGAACTGGTAAATTTATATTCAGAAAACATATGGGGGTAGAAAAGCAAGGGATGATGCAGTTCTAAAGTACCTTCCAGCTCTTATTCTGATCTATGACCTTGATGCCAGGAACAAAAACAAAGAATGAGTAGGGGAAAGTTGGAGGATAAGTGACTTTTGGGGGCAAGCTCATAAGCTTCTCTTTTGACCTTGAGAAGATCAAAAACAAAGGCACTGGTGCCTTCAGCTGGCCTATTCTTTTGATCCCTCCTTTTGCCTTCCTCAGCCCCTTTTTTTGGATTATATGATTCACTTAATGGAGGTACCTGCTACTTGATAAACACTATTTCCATTTTTTCCCACATCATTTCTATTTTTCAACATTCATTCAATATCCAGTCTGTACAAGGCACTGTGCCTAGAGATGTGGGGAATAAAAACAAATACGTCTTTACATAGCTTACAATTTAGTAGGGAAACCAGCAGACAAATAGCTATATTACTCAAATATATGATAACCATAGGGGTAACGGATAAAGTGCTGTGAATTCAGAGGAAGAGACTGAAGCCCTAAGGTAGAGGAGCAGAAGGGATTATGGAAGGTTTCATGAAGGAAGGGGAATTTAAGTCATTTAAGTCCTGGTAGGGGGTTTCAACAAGAACCACAAAAATGTCACAGCAAAAGGAAAGCAAAGGACAGGAAAGGGGATAGTGAACAATTAAGCTTGACTGAAATATCTGCTTATATGAAGGGAATAGACTGAAAGCACCTAGAAAGTAGGCACTTAGGTCATGTTGAGTGAAGGATTTTCTACCTCCTCCCTCATCTCCAAACTTGCCCCCCCCCCAAAAAAAAACTAGCACGTTTATTTATGCTATCAGTTCTAATCCAACTTTATAACAATTAGCCATGTGAGCTATCCTTAAGGAATACAAGTCAAAGAAAACTGAAAAGCAATTTTCCCAAAAGTAGTGCTTTGATAAGTATTAGATTCACTGAATCTATGGTTTGTCTCCTTTTTTGTCAACATAGGTAGTAGCTAATTAGATTCCTCTTGCCCACAGGTACAGGATCAGAAGCCTATTCAAATAAAAATGGTCTAGAGGAGGAGAGAACACTAATCAGTTTGCCATGACAGCTGTTCCTCGGCAAAACTAATCTCTTTTTATCATTCCTCTCCCAAGTAAACAAGAATCCACCCCCTTCCTAGCCTGTAGAGTAAGCTGCATGACTCAAATATGCAGGGCAGTCCTTTCACATCTGGAGCCATGCTGCTTTATATTCTATTTCCCATTCTCGGGGCAATAACAAAGAGTGTGCTGGTTAAAGAGTTAAAATATTTTCTTTAAATTTTTTTTTAATCTTATGGGTTTGGTTTCATGTTTTGGCCCAACTAACAACTGAAATCTCCAAGTGACTGCTTCTCTAGCCACTGAAGTTCTCCAACTGGAAAGCCAGCAGAATTCTGGGATTGATGGTTTCCCATCTCTTGTTTTTCATGGCCCCTTTACTTCTGGGACACAGTGCATTGTTTATTTTCCTTTCTCTATAAAGAAAACCCTTTACCCAAAGTCCTGTAGCAAAGAATCACAGCATTTTTCTTCAAGAACCCCAAAGTTCCTACCTAAGTTTCTTCCCATTTGTTGATGGTGCTCATACACTTAGTGTACTTCTGGTTTCATACACGCTCCTATGAATACAATAGACATCAAAAGCATTTGTTTTGCTAGCCCAGGGATGGAGGTGCATGACCCATGAAACCCTGACCCCCTACAGGTAACAGGCAGCTAGACTAGGCTGAGCAACAAGACACATTTGTTACACTTCATGCAAGATCAACATATTGCAGCCATTATACAAAATGCTACTTCAGCGAATTATTGTGTGGCCACACACAGATACACCATTCCCATGGTGAACATTAATTCCTCCATAAGCTCTCATACACAAAACCACCCCACATGCAGCCTGAAATATAATCAACCCATTACTCTGACCCTAGAATCTATAAACTTTCCATTTAAAAGTTCTTTAGCGTGCAACTTTGTTTCATTTACTCAACTTTTACTCGAGTTTCATTATTTGTATCCCAAGTAATCTACTCTGTTATCATAAATAAATTAATAGCTTATATTTACGTAACACTTTACAATCACAAAGCACTTTTACAGCCATTATCTTTCTTCCTGCAACAACCATGGGAGCATGATGCATTGGAAAGAGTGTTGAATTTGGGCTCAAATTCTAGTTCTGTTGCTTACAAGCTTGATCCTGGGTAAGTCATTAACCTCCCTGGGACTCAGTAAAATAAGGAATCTGGATTAGGCGACCCTTCATTCTCTAAATCTCTGGTCCAACATGAGAGGCCATCATGGTGTAGTAGACAACCGGGCCTTGTAATCAAGAAGACTAAGATTAAGTCTTCTCTGACACAAATTAGTTGTGTGACCTTGGGCAACTCACAATCTCCTAGGCAACTCATTTTACAAATGGATTGCTAATCTTAGTAGATGAAGGTGAGTCCTGTACACAGATGAAATCATAGGCAGACAAAAAAAAAAAAACCACCCCTGTGATATAAAGTAGCACAAGTCCTGTCATCTTCATTTTATGGCTAAGGCATTAAACTCAGAAAAGTTCCAAGCCTTACACAAAGCTAGTAAGTAACGGATCTTGAATCTCGAATACAAGTCGTCTGAGTGATGCAACTAGGTGGTACAGTGGATAGAGCCCTGATCCTGGAGGTGAGTTCAAATTCGGCTTCAGCATCAGCTGTGTCACCCTAGGCAAGTGACTCAACCTCCATCTGCCTCCGTTTTAACCCTAAATGGGGGTAATAATAGTACCTACCTCCAAAGGTTGTTGTAAGGATCACATGAGATAATGCCATATAAGTGCTATCACGATCATTCTAACTACAAGGCCAATGCTCTTTCTATGGCTTCTTAAATCTGGGGGGAAGGGGGAAGGAAAGGGGGAGAAAATGGGATTATTTACACTGAGAAAATGAGCTGCCTGGCCACACAAAGAACAATGTTAAAGCCACAACTGGAGCACAGAAATCTCAAGACTTCCTTTCGTGGTGCTCTAACCCTAGTAACACCCAGTCTGAAGCAGCACCTGTGCACTCCAATTCACAAACGCTTGGGGGGGGCGGGGGGGAGTAGACTGGAAGAAAAGGCATCAGAGACCAAAGACAGGGACAATGGAAGCTAAAAAGAAAAAACATGCAAGGCAGAGACTTTTTTGGCTGAGGAAGAACATCAATTGAAACACCAAAATGGAGATTCGGTAGGAACAGAAAGCAAAGGGGTCACAACATTCACTGCATTCCAGAGCCCGAAGGAACCCTGGAGATCCCCCTCATTTCATAAACGACAAAACTGAGGCCCAAAGGGCTGAAAGGGTCCGTGAAAGTTTCTGCCAAAATGTATAAAAATGGAGACACAACTGCAATATAACCTCAACCTCGGGGAATGGGATCCCAATTTACTACAGTTACCCTAGAGCAAAGAGTCGAGATTTCCTTAGAAAACCAAGCATACGACCTGCTGCGTCTCAAGTCGATTATGACAGCTGTTGCCCAGCTGTGGTAGCCCTAGAACATCTCCAGGATCGACCTGGTGGTCGATTCGAGATTCAAGACCCTGCTGGTGCTCTCCAAGGCCCTCCTTCTCACTTGGCATGAAAAGAGACGGGGGGACGGAGGAGAAGGAAGGGAGCGGGAGAGGGCCGGCCCGGGTACGGGCTGAGGATAAGCTACCTGAACACCCGGAGCAGCAGGCAGGCGATGAGAAAGGAGGTGAAGGCGCACGCCACGATCACGGCCGCCTTAAGGGTGGGCAGGTCCCGGAGCAGGCTGGAGATGCGGGTCACCAAGGTTTCACTCCGGTTGGCGCTGCCGCCCCCCACCGCCTCTCCTTCCAGCTGGGTGACATTCCCCGGCCCCGACTCGGGGCTTACCTCCGGCGGCACAGGCGGCTGCGGCTGCTGCTTGGGCGAGGGGTAGAATACGCTAGCCCAGGCTCCGGGAGCCAGCAGGAGTAAGAGCAGCACCGGGGAAGGCAGCGCTCTCATGATGCTCGCGGCTGCCGCTAACCAGAGCCTTGCGCTCAGCCGGGGCCGCGCTGGGCTGGGCCGGGGGCAGCTGCTGGGGTCGCAGGCTGGAAGAGACAAGGGGCCGGGCAGGGGGTGAGGGGTTCTGCTGTGCAGGAAACTGCGGAGGCCGGAAGAGCCCGCGCAGCCGCCGCCAACACGTTGCACCGAGCCATTCGATGGGCTGCGGCCCCACGTGGGCGGGTCCGGGCAGCGAGATGAGGCGAGGGGAGGCGAGGCAGGGGCGGGGAGCTGCGCATTGGCTCGGTCCCGGCCCCCTGCCCCGGTTCCCTGCGATGCTGCGCGAGGGGGCCGGCTGGGGATGCGCCAGCGACGCGGGCACCCCTCTGGCTACAGTTCTTTCCCTGTGCTCGGGCTTCCAGACGCCTTTTCTTCCTCCCAAATCCCCACGGGGACCCTGGAGAAAGTTATTTAGGTCCGAGATTGGCCAGCTCTTTCTCACGAGCCCAGAACGCTGGCAACTGTTAGTAATAACAATTATAACATTTCAGTATATTAACTTACGTCCGAACTGAGCCACAGAGTACGACTTTAAGAGGTAAACGACCCATTTAGCCTATCCTTCTTCCCTAGAGAAAAAAGAAAAAATGCAGAGGGAGTTTAAAAAACAATGAAGAATGAGTTGCGCATTCGCCACACTCAGTTATATTTTTCTTGGGTCTTCCTCAAAGACAAGGAGATGCTACTAATTACAAACCCTCACTAACGACCCACTTAAATATATCACCTCTACTGGAAGAGCAAATCACAGATGGAACTAAAAGCCTGTAGCTGACAGCAGTCTTACCTTTAGGAGGACAAGTCTTTTTTTTTTTCTTTTTGGAGGGCAATTGGGGTTAAGTAACTTGGCCAAGGTCACAAGGCTAGGTTTTTGTTTGTGTGTTCGTTAAGTGTCTGAGGCCGAATCCGAACTCAGGTCCTTATGACTGCAGGGCCGATGCTCTACTCACTGCGCCACCTAGCTGCCCCAGGACAAGTCTTTATTTTGTAGAAATGTTTATTGTAAAATAAACAATATCCGCTGTAAAAACAAAACAGCCTGGCAGAGTGGATAGAGTGGAGTGTTTGGAGTCAGGCAGACTTATATTCAGTTTCTGCCAGTGTATGACTCTTAACTTCTGTGCACTGCGGGCCACTTCTAGGTAGACACAAAAGGCTTGAGATTTGAGAGTTGACAGAATTTGCCATATTGGGAATCTCCCTCTGCTGCTGAAATCTCAACTCCTTGCTAAATGTGTATTATGTGGGAAAAGCCATCTATCTTTCCCTCAAGAAACTTTTATAATTTTCATTACCATATTTGGCAGGGCTGTTTTCTTAAGCATAGATCATATCCATGTTTAAGGGTCTGATATTTCAGAACTTCTTACTACCTCCCAATAAACAACTTGGTTCTTGAATTCTGCATTATCATTATAAATTAGACACTGTGGACACACAACCCAGCAATTAATTTCCTTTGGATAAAGCAAAGATTTGCAATACTATTTTACAAGTATGCAAAGTGAGACAAGAGACCACTTATGGATGACTTGGTTATTTTAGAAAGGCAGCAGCAGAACCAAGAATGAAATTGGACTTAATTCACTCTCACAGCCACACTGCTAAGAAAGGTTTGTCCACACTTGTTGCCACCATTTTCTCTGTCACATACACTTACACATACACCACTTCCCCCCCTTAATTAATCCACTGCAGTCTAGTTTCCCACCCTACTTACCAGATTGAAACGGATCTCTCCCACTACCAATAAACTCAACTGCTTAATCCAATGGTTTTTCCTTAGTTCTTATTTCTACTTCACCCCTATACAGCTTTTGACACCATTAAACATCCCCTCCTCCTTGACACTCTCTTTTCCTTTACCTTCTATGACACTGATGACCTCTCTGGGTTCAGTGCCATTTAGCAAGCACTTAGTAAGGGCTTACTACAGTGCCAGGCACTGTAATAAGCGCTGTTGATATAAAGACCTAATAGTGTTTGCCCTTAAGGAACTTGTATTCTTTCTACTGGTTTTCCTCCAACCTGTCTCATTATTCTATCTCTATATCCTTTAGTCAATTATTATCTTCTACCCTGCCACTAAGTATGAGGGTCCTCCAAAGTTTGTCCTGGTGCATTTTTGCTCATTACAGTCTCTTCTTCAAAGATCTTATTAACTCCCCTGGGAGCTACTTAAAGATTCTACTTGCAGAAGTCACTTAACTTGGGCAGTTAGGTGGTGCAGTGAGTAAGATCACTGGCCCCAGAGTTGGGAGGACCCGGGAGGACACCGGATTGGTTCTGGCCTCAGACTTAAAACCCACACAAATAACTGGCCGTGTAACCTTGAGCAAATTACTTAACCCCAATTGCTTTAAAATAAATAAATAAACTTTACCTTTCTTTGAAAAAAAAAGGGGGGCGGCTAGGTGGCGCAGTGAGTAGAGCATTGGCTCTGGAGTCAGAAGGACCTGAGTTTGGATCTGGCCTCAGATACTTAACACACACAAACAAAAAACCTAGCTGTGTGACCTTGGGCAAGTTACCCCCAAAATGCCCTCCAAAAAGCAAAAAAAAAAAAAAAGTCACTTAACCCCAATTGCCCTTCCTTCCCCACTCCAAAAAAAGCAAAAACAAAAAAAGCAAGATTCTACTTGCATAATCCAAATTCTATGTATCCAGCCCTAATCTCTGCCCTTAATGTCATCCACTCCATTATTACCAACTAACTGCTTGATATCTCCACCTGGATGTCATTACAAACTCAAAAACAGGCCTCATCTTTCTCCAAAATCATCTTTCCTCCAATCCTTCTGAATCATGTTAATGTAGGCATCATCCTACTGCTTGTCTAAGTTTACATCCTTGGAGTCATCCTTGGCTTGATGCAAATTTAAAAAGTAAGACAATTGATGCCCTCCAGAAATTTAAATTCTAATAGGGTAAGAAAATACATAGAATTTACAGAAGAGTGGTAGCCAAGGAGGGTGATCTTGGTCTGGGAAGCCAAAGGGACCATGAAATGGAGCCCTAGGACAATTGATGGACTTATTCTTTCCAGGAATTGCAACATTGATATTATTGTTTCCAGTGACAGGAGTAGAAAGGGGAAAATTGGAAAGGATTTAATTACTGTTTGCAAAGCATGAAATAGAAGGTGGGGAGCAGTCAGGGTTGGGATAGATCCATAGAATTCTTACCTGATCAGGATTCCAGGGCCCCAGGGTAAGAACTGGAGAGCCAGATCAGAGGTGCAGGCTGGAGGTGGGGGTAGGAGGAGGAATGGCATGAAGATACCCATAAATTGGTAAAGAGAGAAGAAAATTTCTTTATCTGCTCACAATTGCTCATTGCAATTCATCTGAGTAGAAATGCCTTTTGTTTATTTACTTTTTTAGATATTATCTAAGTTGTGAAGGAATTTAAGTGACAAAAAAAGAAGAGTTTATATTTGATCCTAGAGGCAATAGCAGGGAGCCACTGAAACTTAATGTGATCAGTGACATGACCAGAGGAATGGAATATCACTTTGATAGCTGTGGAGGAAGGATTGGAGAACGGGGAGATTGGATCAGGGGTTTCTTAACCTTTGGCACACTACTAAAACTTATAGACCACTTATCAGAACGTTTTTAAATGCATAAAAATGCATATGATTACAAAGGAAACCAATAATATTGAAATACAGTTATCAAAAAATTTTTAAAAACCTCACAGATCCCAGGTTAAAAACCCCTGGAGTAGAGGGCAGGAGTCCAATTACAAGAATACTGCAATAATCGAGACTGTTGGATTGTAGTGGAAAGGGGTTGCGCCGGAGGGTCTTGCAGATGTGAGATATGTTTCTAAGTTCTAATCAACAAAAACTGGAAACTAATTGGATGGGGGAAGGTAAGAGAAAGTGAAAAACTGAGGATTGCAAACTTGGATCTCTAGATATGTAGTGGTGCCTCTTTTTCCATAATTTTTCATCCTCTCTAACTGTCTGGCTATTTAGCCACCTTCACTCCACTTTGTATACAAGGATATCGTGAGAAACTTTGTCAAATGCCTCACTTAAATCCAGCTTTACTGTGTCTTTGAAATTCCCTTAATCAACCTACAAATCTGTTAATCCTGTCAAACAACAAAATGAGGTTAGTCTAGCATGACCTGCTCCTGATGAACAAGTTTTCTCACTAGCAGGGTTTGTTTTCTAGACATCTGACAGCTGCCTCCAAAGTACCTAAAAACAGTTTTGCCTCGAAGTCCTTTTTTTTTTCCAAGGGGGCGGGGGTGGGGGGGGAACTTCCCACAATGCATATGCTCCCTTCCCCCCTAAAACAGAATTCTACATTATCTTGTTAAGGCAAGGGATGTTGTGTTTTCAAATCAAATCAACAAATATTTATTGAGTATCAACTACATTTTAGTCAAGTATTGGTCTAAGGAATATAAGGATTCACATTCCTACTAGACAGACAACATGGAAAAAATTCAAATAACCCTTCAAGACAACAATAAAAAAACAGTCACAAAGCCAGGGGTGTTTGCCCCCCAATGAATTGTGGAAACAGTAATTGCTATAGAGTTAGAAGAGGCTAGCCCAGGATGGAACAAAGCCAAGTTAGTACTAGGGTCTTATAGTTAAATTAAGGGCTATATGCATTTTTCTTGGATCTACAAGCTTATCAATAAATCCCTAAAACCCAGGTCTGACAGTCTTACCCCAGCAGTTCTACATGTAACAGATATGCTTCATGGCATAATAATTCAATCATTCTAAGGGGAACTTTCCCTTACAATGGATGGAAGAAAAGTCTTATGATAAATGCTTGTCAAAACAGTATGAGCAGTAGCTCCTGGAAAAGTGAGCCGAGAGGTAGACAGGTGGGCATTACAGGTCATGGTATCAAGAAGAAAAGGTGTCAGAGACAGCAAAGGCCAAGGTGTTCATGATAGCTCTATAATTAAGCTAGCAAATCTAAGAGAAATTAAAACCACAAAAACTTAGTGGTATCACCTGGTGATGGGAGAAACAGGACCAAGAACTGTGAGAGGATGCAAACGAGGCATATTGATGTCAGAGTAAGGGAGTGAGATGCTAACTGGAAAAACACTGATTTTGCCATCCACCAAGCTCGTTCAATTAATTAATTTGTTGTAAGAATTTCATTTTGTGGGCACTGTGAGATTCAGCCATGTGGAGACAGAGGGAGGAAATGGCACTCAGCAAAATGTAGGCTACAGTTTTCTTGCTGTTCAAGAGAAAAGACTAGTCACTTCTCTGTCTTTACCTGCATTTTAATAATGTGTTCCATGCTTTCTAAGCTTAATGCTTAGGGGAAAATGAAATATTCTTAGGAGAACTAGAAAGAAATTAGATTGTGGTTTTCCCAGAGAGACTACTGGGTGGGAGCAAAATAAGCTATAACATTATTATTGAGAAGACTTCAAAAATAAACACTGTCCAAGTGAGCCCAGAGCTATAATAAAGAGCCCTGGATTACAGGTAATAGTATTGGTTGAAGAAAGAAAAGTAGAAGACAAATTCATCCTAACATTCCTGCCCACAGAAATCCCTTTAGCCTCTAAAATAATCCCTTAGCCTTTTTCTTTTTTAGCACATACTGAAAGCAACACAGCAATCAAAGAGTACTTTTAAAGTTCTATTGACCTCACCCCCCAAAAAAAAATTATTGCCAGTTATTGTAAATAAGCTAATAATACACCAAGTCAATTTTTTTCATAACTCAGATGATAAAAGTCCCATCTTGCATTAAAAAAATCTCTCCATAATGTAATTATAGGAGGAAGTAACTTTTTTTTTAGAACTGATCTCATTCATAAGGATCAGACCTCCATTCTCAACTTGTTCCCTTTGTCAGAGCTACATTGGTTCTGATGGATAGCCTGATGCCACTAATTTTACTTTCCAATGGGAAATGAAAGTTTTATCATCTGATATTCATACCTAATTTTATAAATTATTCATCATTTTTGCATGGAAGTAAAATAGCCTCAAGCAAGAATATTTCAAAGAAATTTTTATACAGTGTTCATAAAAGAATTATGTGCTAGTTGCCAGACAGTTTGTACAAGTCCTGAAGCTAAAATACACTAAGCACTGTCTCTATTTTTTAGCAGGAAAAAGATTGTCAAAGTTCTGTTTCTGTTCATTCTTGATAGGTACAAAAGATCTATGTTGAAATTAGTATGGGCTTTCCCTAGCCAGTAGCATTTATGTATGTAGATCTAAAAATAATCTGATATATATGTATGTATATATACATATTATATATAACTTATTGAATTATTTTTTAAAATCTTACCTTGTCAGACACATAAGCATGTAATTTCTGCATCAGAAGACACCAATAAAAATGAGGAGAAGGAAGGAAGGCCAACCTCTGATAATGTATTCAGATGTGATTATGACAAATGTGGTCCAAACTAATTAAGGTTTGTATAACTTCTTTTTTTCCCAATTCTGGAAGTTAGTTTACTTTTTTAGAAAGGTGAAAACACTGGGAAAAGATTACCATTAGATGAGAAAAATAAAGGTTCTACTTGTCATTCTTTTTCTGTC
The DNA here is from genome assembly GCA_011680675.1 of Gymnobelideus leadbeateri. Lineage (NCBI taxonomy): Eukaryota > Metazoa > Chordata > Mammalia > Diprotodontia > Petauridae > Gymnobelideus > Gymnobelideus leadbeateri. Next base: position 257,396 of record WOXC01010494.1, read on the forward strand.
AATATCACACTTTTTTTATAAGAAGTGACTTTACATATTTCGTTTTCTGAGTTAATCAGCACAGTTTCTTGCTTTCTAAAATGACATTTGGGTCTATTTTTTATGGTAATAAGCATCACTATCAATATCAAGTGAAAGGACCATTAACTTCAAATTGTAGCTAATGAAAAGCAATGATTCTTCCATATATTCAGGTCAGGCTAAGTTAACAGCACTATATTCATGTTTTTTACATTTATCATTTCATCAATTTTTATATAGTCTGGTTGGTATATAAGAATTCTCCCCCCAAAAATGAAAGACAGGGTTTTTCCAAGTAAAGAACTATTTCAATCTCTATTTCTCAAACACCCCCTCAGAGGGACAAAGACATAATGAAATAATATCAGGTTTAATAAACCAATCAAGCAGCATGTAAAAGTGCCACCCATTTATTTTTTTAAAAATTTCAAAAGGAGTCATTTCACAGTATTGAAATGAATAATGCAGGGATGGAAATATCCATAAAACCTTTGAATGCAAAGATTGTTCCATCTGTCTGTAGCTACTTATTTATTCAAACATGTGCCTGGTCTGTATTAAAGTCTCTGTGGGTTTCTGGGGAGCAAGGACCAGCTAAACAAATCCACACAGTGCAACCAATCTTACCCTGCTAAAGACTTTACATAGGGAGCCATCTTTGACTTGCAGTTTATAAATAGTGATTAAGGGGCAGGATCCAACTGAAGCCATGAAAATTTGCCAATTACTGCCTCCTTATACTATGTCTATTATCCTATCAATAGGAAGCATGAAGTAGTATAGAGAGAAGTATATTTAAGTCATAAAGACCTGAATTCCAATCCTGCCTAAGATACTTATTCACTGTATAACCCTGGGCAAGTTATTCAGCCTCAGTTTCCTCAACTATAAAATGGGGATAATGACACCACCACTACAAGGTGGTTTTGAGGAGCAAATGAGATAAATATGTAAAGGGCTTTGCAAAGCTTAAATCACTATGTACATGTCAGATATTATTAATACCATTATTAGTAGATTTAGGACCAACTAAAAGGGCTTCTTTCCAATAGACCTATTTCTAATGACTTCCAACTATTAGTATAATTCCTTTGAATTAAGGCATTATTTCCATAAAGTCACAAATATGAATTATATAAATGGAATGCATTAACCTATGATCCCATTTTTCTTTAAGGAGTCCTAATCTCATTGGTGTGAATAATTTTTCCACCAATTCAGGTCATCTCAATTCCTCCTTGTCTTAACAGAGTTTTCATAAACTTCTGTAGCTGCACCCCCTCCAAAAAAAATCTCTACTTAGGAACCAAGCTCTGATGATAATCCTCTGGAAATTTAGCTAGAGTGGTCCTGGGTCCCTGGTCTTACATATAAAGTTTTTCTAGAGCTAATGCTCTGCTCATATAACCTTTCAGAACCCTGTTTGTCTTTCCCTCTCCCTACCCTAACTAACCCTACATACACATAGACACACACACACACACACACACACACACACACACACACATACACATATACATAACACACCATACACTATGATGAGGCAAGTAGTAGAAAACTGTAGTTAAGCATTATTACATTATTAATTTGTTAATTATCAATAGGGAACAACATCCAGAAAAAAAGAACATAGGACAAATAAGTTTTGATAGATTGAAGGACGTTAAGAAATGTCTGCATTTTAGGATGTTCTTAAAAGACAGAGGCATACCAAAGGGCTATAAAACTGCACATACCTTTTGACCCAGCAATACCACTACTAGGTCTGTATCCCAAAGAGATTATAAAAATGGGGAAAGGACTTACATGTCCAAAAATATTTATAGCAGCTTTTTTGTGGTGGCAAAGAATTGGTAATTGAGGGGATGCCCATCAATTGGGAAATGGCTTAACAAGTCTTGGTATATGAATGTAATGGAATATTATTCTTCCATAAGAAGAATGGTGAGCAGGTAGATTTCAGAAAAACCTGGAAAGACTTGCATGAACTGATGCTGATTGAAGTGAGCAGAACCAGAACATTGTACACAGTAACAATAACATTGTGCAATGACCAATTTTGTTAGACTTAGCTCTTCTCAGCAATGCAAGGATCTAAGACAATTCCAAGACTCATGATGGAAAATGCTATCCACACCCAGAGAAAGAACTATGGAGTCTGAATGCAGATCAAAACATACTATTTTCTCTTCTTAATTTTTTCTTTCTTGTGATTTTTCCCTTTTGCTCTGATTCTTCTTTCACAACATGACTAATGTGAAAATATATTTAATATGTTTGAACGTGTCTAACCTTTATCAGATTTTATGTTGTCTTGGAGAGAGGGAAGGGAGGGAGGGGGAAATTTAGAACTCAAAATCTTATGATAGTGAATATTGAAAACTAAAAATTAATAATTAATAAAAATAAAAAATAATTAATGAAAAATTAATTTAAAAAACCAAAGGCATAGATATGTTATATTGGTGTTAGAAGCTAGGCAGCCATAGGAACAATTATGAAGTCACTCAGCCCCTGAGAGGTAGGGTTGCTAAAAGTGAGTTTGTCTATTTTTGACAGCTCTCCTTTAAGTGACCTCGGGCTCTTTAAGAAACTCCAGGCTTTACCTAAGCCTGCAGAACAACTCCCTTGGCATCATTCCACTCCCAATAAAAAGTCCTGTTTCCTTTGTGAAGTTAAGACACAGAATTAGTTGAAGGGGGGGAGAGGTGATGTATAAATCTAGCCCTATGTTGCTTCTTGTTTACAACATGACTTTATTAATGGTAGCCATGCAAGTTTATGGGTAGACAAGGGATATGTTGCAATTGCTAATCTTTATAAACTTCCCTTCAGTTTCCTAGTACCTCAGCTGAGATCTAACTAAGCACCATGAATTGACCAGCTTTTCAATCCTATTGATTTTTCACAAAGCATATTGTAAGGTCCCTGTGGTATGTTATAAAGAAGACTAGATTTTTTAGTCTAAAAAAAACAAAGAATGTGGTTTTTAATCTTGTTCCTGCTGTTTACCATCAAATAATCTGGGACAAGCTATATAACTTGTAAAAGACTTGGTTTACTCATCTGCAAAATAAGAGGCTTGGTCTAAATGAACTCTAGGGTTCCTTCTGTTGTGGTTTAATGGTGTGTTGTGGTAGCATCTCAAAGAATTCAGAGTCAGACTACCTCTTATCCATACCTCTTAAATATAGGCATTTATTGAGGATTGATGCCCCTGAGAGTCAGTCTAGGTTCCAGGAGGAACCAGTAACTTAGTAAGACAACACAGGCAAATTTATAGTGTATTGATGCTGAATACACAACAGAAATTGTGAAGATTAAAAAGGTAGGAGGGGGTTGTTGAGGGATTAGGTAATGGAGAGGTCTCCCTTTTATAATTTGGTGATCCAGCATTCTGGTTGTGCAGCTGATTGGCAAGCTATTGTGGTCCTTTCTGGTCAAGATAGATAATTAAGTATTGTGGTCCTGTCTTAGACTAAATATATGATGTGATTACAGTTGAGTACAACAACATACCTGTTCAAATAAGTGAATTGGATCTGGGGACAGTGGCTAGCTAGGGGCAGTGGCTAGTTCAAATCTGTGGTCCTGAGGTGTGGTGAAAGCCAGATTGTGTGATTAAATCAGGACTTGCCTGCTGTTCAGTGGGGCCCATGAGGAAGTTAGAATATAGGGGCTGGGGGAAGCTTTATTAGGATTTCATCTTCTAGTGCTAAATCCTGTGATCCTTTATGGCCTGATATGTTGACTCTGTAACCCAACTTAAGGACCACCTTCTGCATGACTCTTTTTCTGATCCCCACCAGCTGCTAGCATAACTCCCTCCCCAAAAAGGGATAAATTCCTACCCTCAAAAAGTTTATATTCTAATGGGAACAATAAGATACATAGAGATTGGTGATCAAGAAAGGGTATTTTGATCTGGGAAGTCACAGGGATTATAAATGTAACAATAAGTCAATTGACACGACCTTTCCAGAACCAAGGAGAATATTGATTTTATTATAATTCCAAGAGTGAAGGGAAAGGGAGGGGAAAGTACATGGGTATGGCAAGTTAGAAAATGGCTGGAGTAAAAGAGCATGGTCAGGGCTATTTAATGAAGTCTTGCCATCCAGAACGCCTGGGCTACAGAGAAAAATGTGGAGCTTTTAAGTAAATATTAGTGGAGGCAGAAACAGAAGCAATATGGTCATCAAAATATGTTATAGGTCATCTGAACATAAAAAGGAAATAGAGAAGATGCTTGGGAAACAGATTACAAACTTAGCTCAGAGGTGAGTAATGGCACCTGAGATAGGAGAGATGTCTTGAGGCCCTCCCCCATGCAAGCTAGGCTAGTTTTTCTTTAAAAGACATTGGAACTATCTTAATTGGCTTTAGGGCACTGAAAGCTCAGGCTTTTGATCAAGCTTTCTGATGGTAAAGGTTTAAAAAAAAAAGAAAAAAATAGCCAGGGCATGAAGAGGCAGCAACTTCTCCCTTAGTTTTCTGATTGATGGACCTTCATGGATAACACAAAGGCAGGAAAATTGTTCCTAAATGAGTCAATACTTATATCTTTGCTGAATATCCTTCCCTTGCTCCAAATATCCTCCCCCAACCATGGCTAAATGTTCTTCCATTTGGTAACTATTTATTAGGTGTTCTACAAGTGTTTCATTTAATTCCAGTCTGGAATTTGACCTACCAAATCAGCCTGAATCAGGTCTCCCATGTTATAGCATGTCACAGAGGTAAACAATAGGTGCTGGAAGGATTTAAATTAACTGCACATTTTTCTAACCATATCAGAGCCACTAATAATTTCTTGACTTTCATTAGTGTTGACTTTCTTCTAGAGGTGGAAAAACAAAGTGTGAAACATCAGTACTAGATTTAATTCTCACCAACAAAGAAAAACTGGTTGCTATGATAGAAATCATGGGTACCTTTGAGGGAAGTGACTACTATACCTTTGAATTTATGTTTGAGAAGGATGGAAAGCTAAAAATATTCTAGCTCAATTTGGGAAGAGTAGATCTTAAAAGCTTTAGAGAAAAGATAAATAGAATACCATGGGTTAAAATTATATAGGGAAAAGCAACAAAAGAGGGATAGGAAGCTCTTAAGAATAAAATTAGAAGACACAAAGAAAAATAGTTCCAATGGAGGAGAAAGGAGAGTAATCAGAGAGTTGAAAAGCAAATTTGCCAACTAACCTATTTTTTTAAAGACATACAAAAGATAGGCACAAGGAATGGTAAATGTGGATGGATACAAAAACATGGCACAATCTTGTACTAATATTTTGAGTTCTAACATTCAGAATGAGTTGAGACTGGTGAGGAAAGTTAGAGTCACAAAAAGAATTCTTTAAAAGCTATATTGGGCGGGCGGCTAGGTGGCGCAGTGAGTAGAGTGTTGGCCCTGGAGTCAGAACGACCTGAGTTCGGATCCGGCCTCAGACACTTAACAAACACACAAACAAAAACCTAGCTGTGTGACCTTGGGCAAGTTACTTAACCCCAATTGCCCTCCAAAAAGCCAAAAAAACAAAAAAAAAACCCAAACCAAAAAAAAGCTATATTGGGGAAAAAAGGATAAAAAAAGAGAAGACTGACATTAAGGACAGATTATAATAGATGACTGTGTGAAGGTAAAGAAAGCTACCCAACTCTTGTTCTTCTTCTGGGTTTTTTTTTTCCACCAAAAAGAATGATCATTGGACTTGAAAAATCAGAACAAAAAATGCCTAGTAAGAAGTTAATACCAAAGAAAAGTAAGGAGATAATAGGAGAGTACATGGCTCTCCTTAACCAGTTCATTCCTAGTATACTGAAAGAAATGAACACTAGCTAGTGATCTTTGAAAGATCATGTAAAGAGTTACAAGAAGATGGGAGAAATATACATATCATCCTGATTTTTTAAAGGTGGCAGGAGGGAGAAGAATGGCATATACAAAGTATAGGCCAATTAGCTTGACTTTAATTCCTGGAAGAATCCTAAAATGTGAATGAATGAATGAATAAATAAATGAATGGATGAAGAGAAAATAGAAATGTTTCAGTGGCAGGACGAGGGTGTGCTAGAGCCAACACAAACTAGCTCTTGAATCCACTGTTAGATTTTTAGTGTATGCCTTTCACCTCAGAAATTGGTGAATACTACAAATCAGGGCTTTAATTTATTGTTTTATTGATTTCTAGACTTAAGAATGTGATGTAGGAAATGTTGATAATGTAGATTACACATAAAGGTGTGTCAAGTGTACATTTCCCCCACCCACACTGAGCCAGTTATTAAATATTTACCTACCAGTATATGTTACTGTAGGACCCAAAGAATATCATTAATAACTCAATATCAATTTGGTTGGATGTTTTGATTTCTGGGTTACAGGGATCTGTGCCTGGCTCTGTTCTGTTTAATATTTTTTAAAGATGACTTAGATAAAGTTTTGCATATGACACCAACTTGGGAAGAAATACATGACACATTACAGTATAAAGTCAGGATTCTCAACAGGTTGAAACATTGAACCAAATTAATTAAGATGAAATGCAATAAGGATAAAGGTAAACCCTTACATTTGAGTTCAAAAAAATTCCATTTCAAAAATAAAAGTTGGGTGCTAAAATCAGGGGTGGGAAACTTGTGTCCTCAAGACTTCATGGGACGCCCTAGGTCTTCAAGTGTGGCCCTTTGACTGAATCCATTGTTTGGGCCATATCTGAGGACCTAGAGGGCCCCATGAGGCCTCAAGGCCATAGATTCCCCATCCCTGATGATAGCAATTCATCTTAAAAAAAAAAAAAAAGATATAGGAAGGAGTTTTGTAAGTCAGGAGAGTTACAGCCCCATAGATTAGAGAGGTGGTCATTCAGCTGTTCTGTCTCACCACATTGTGTTGCCTTCTGGGTACCACTCTTAAGAAGGCCATTGATAGGGATAGAGCTTCAAGACCAGTGTTATTATCAGAATTATTGGGCCTCAAGGCCATTTCATAGGTGGAAAGATAAGTAAAAGGCATTTAGGGTAGTTGACAATGAGAAGATCAGACTTTAGAGAAACATGAATAATTGCTAGAATTTACATAGTGCTTTACATATGTTAACTCACTGTTTTCAAGGATTTGAAGGGCTGCCAGGTGAACTAGAGATTGGACTTCTTCCTCTTAGCCCTAGAGGGAAGAGCTAGAAAAAAAAAAGCCTAATGAATGGCTGATTCAGAGAATAAGGTTTGAGGTAAGGACAAACTTCGTATTAATTATCCACAGGTGTGCTGGAGCCAGCTTATGTAGCTTTTGCTGGCCAGTTGTTAAATTTTCTATGTGAGCATTTACTCCTTGGAAACTGGTGAACACTACAAATCAAAGATTGATTTTTTTTCTTTTGTTCATTGTCTGGAGCTAAGAAAGTGATGGAGAAAATATTAATAATGCAGATTAAAATGTTATGGGTACTTTTTTTTTTTTTCAGAAAGTCAGTTGTTAAACATTTGCTATCACACCCTTGATTGTGGTTATTTAAAAGATAGTGAGTTCCTCATTATTGAATACTTTCAATAACAAAGGCTGGATAACTACCTGACAGTTATATTGTAGAGAAGGCACTCTTATTTAGGTAGAGTTTAGACTATTTGGCCTCTCAAGGCTCTTTTTGGTTCTGTGATTCTTGTTTGATTATAATAATGTCCCGTAGAAGCCCCCACCTCCTCCACTCTTCCCTGGAACCTCATTTCTGCTCCAAGTTTACTGAGAACATGTACAAGATACAGTTAAGTGAATTCAGATCTAATAAGTAGTCGTTACCAGATGCCAACTTGGAAGGAATATCACTAATGAAGCACCTCAGTGATCTGTCCTTGGCCCCATGTTGTTTAATATTTTTATCAGAAATTTAGTTGAAGACCCTAAATGGCATGATTATCACATTTGCAAATGACGTGAAGTTGAGTAAGCCATGTAATAAAATGGATAACAGAACTGAGGGTCAAAAAGATCTTGCTGGATGAACTGAACCTAATAAGGTGATATCAAATAGAGAGATATATAAAATCCAACATTTAAGTTAATTGTAAATGTACAGGATGGGGGAGATTTGTTGAGACAACAAGGTATGGTTGAGTTCACTAAGGTGAGGAAAGAGAGGGGAAAAAATGGAGAACCAACAATATTCCTGAGGAATGCCAATAGAAAAGAAATGAGCCGGAAGCTAGGTGATCCAAAGTTCTCACAGAGGTGAGAATGGGGTGGTAAACTGTGTTAGTTACCATAGAAAAAGTTGAAAAGGGACCACGAGATTGGATTTGGGGATTAGGTCATTGGTCCCCTTCGGTAGAGTCATTTCAGTGAATTCCTGGAGGTAGAAACCAGATTCTAAGTGAATGAGGAGTAAAGGAGTTAATATATGGAAGTAGCAAGTACAGAGAATTCTTTTACAAAGTTGCAATAAAGTAATAGAGAGATAGATTATGGTAGGCAGAGTTGGCAGCAAGGGCCAGGGAAGGGTTATTTTAAAACAGGGGAGACCTAAGCATGTTTATAAGTAGAAAAGAAATGCACAGAAAAGAGAGAGAAGATATAAAGGAAAGGGACAATAATTGATGAAGCAGGGTCCTTAAAGAAGCAGGAATAGGATTCCTAGGATCCAGAACACACATGGAGAGATTAACCTTAGGAAAAAAGAATGGGCAGGCAATGCACTTAGCCTTTGTTAGGGGAATATTCATTTTTATCAATTGTTTTATTACAAATGATGTCTTACGTCTCCAGCACTTACCACAGTGAGACTTAGTGTTTATTGACTGATTAATTGATTGGAACAGTATTATTTTATCTACAAGAATGACTAATATCTAATAGGATACCTGCTATGGGCCATTATTGTTTTATAGTACATGTTTATAAAGAGAAGTTGGGTGGTAGAGTTAGCATTAGATCAGCCTTAGAGTCAGGCTGGATTTGAATCCTACCTATGATACTTATTAGCTATATAATCCTGGACAAGTCTCTCAATTTCTTCAAATGCCAGGCAGTCTAATAAATTTCAGAATAGTCATTTTCTATGCTAGATGGACTTTCCACAATGGGAGTTCCCCATGGTCCTGAAGTCACAGGGCTTGATCTCCACTTAATAACAATAAATTGCTAAAATAATGTGAAATAAGAGTTTTGACTTAGGAACAATAAAGTATATGCACATACAAGTTATCATTTTAAAGCCAACCAATCATCATTTAAATAGACAAGCGTGTCCTACTGACATCCCTAGCCTATAGTGAAATAAAAATTGTGAATGATGTAAGAACAGGTGTTACCAAAGACACAATCAACTAATTTACCAATCCTTCAAGGATACTAATAAGGTAATAGATTGTCATTCCATAAAGTGTTTGCTCTTTGGCCATAAAAATAGCTCATCAACATTAAGAATAAATACTTTTGGGAAGTGACTTCACAGCTCCCTGTTGTCAGGAAGTTGCATATTTTCTACTGTATTTGGGTGAAAGTATGTTTGCAGTAACCAGTTAGTAATAAAAAACATCTTTGAAAGCTATTTTGAACTTTCTGTATAATGCATTTAGGGATTTTTCTCACAGCTGATTGCCATTATTTCAAATAGTATTTGCATAACTTGGACAAATTTCCCATTCTGCTTGGAAGTGCATGATTTCACAGTGCCCTTTGGTGACATCATGCTTAACAGAATTACAATAAATATAAGGCACCCTGGGTTTACTAGCTTTTCAAATATATCAACATACATATATAAATAAATATTATATAATATAAACATCTAATCAGAATGTAAACTATTGAGCAGAGGTTTCAGCTACAGAAATATAGTTGATCCAAATACATTTTCCACTGCTTAAAGATGTCACTCTACAACTTCCTCTTCTCCCAAGTCATCCTAATCTGGTAACCCATTTTTAACATAAATAACTAGAATAGTTTTGAAAGTCAAATTGACAAAATTTAAATCTAGAAGGGACTTCAGAGATCCTATTCCGACACCTTCATCCTATAGATGTAGTTGTGAGGGGCTATCCCTCACATATAACATGGGGTATCATCAATGGGGTGTGGCTCAAAAGGAAACAGAATAGACTTCTCTAGCTCTTCTCCACAGCCGCACCCCACCCCCATTCTCCAAGAGAAATTTTAATTTCTATCAGAAGGGGAAACAGGAGACTGAAGCCAGAGACCTCCCTGCTCTCCTCAGAGAGACAGGGTATTAGGCTAGAATTATATCTATCATCTGCTGTCTTAAATATTATTTGTCTAGGAAATGAAGATTTCAGGTTCTAATTTCTGATCACTGTTTCATTATTGGCAAAGAGAAGTAGGACTCCCAAGCTCTACATCCAAGGCTTTACCCCTTTCCCACCAAATACCAATTCCACAATGAACACACATAGCAAATAGCAATTATCAAAGAAAAACATTTATCCAAATCAATATAAAAACAAAAATCAAAGAAAGTATACATGGAACTATATAACAGACAATATAGAGTGAAGGAGCTCTCCCATCGGGAGTGAGGTAATTCAGATCAACAAGGCAGACAGCCCTAGATCTCTCCCAAGGAGAAGTTCCCCCAAAGTCTCTAGTGTAGGGATAGGGAACCTTGGGCCTCAAGGCACATGTGGCCCTCCAGGTCCTCAGGTGTCAAAAAGTTGAGACCCCAAGAAGGACTAGACCAAAATCACACGCCTAGTTACTAGTAGATCCAGGGTTAAGGTCCTGGTCTTCTCAGTCCTACTCCTACTACTGACCTCAGCACACAATCCAGCAGCTTTACAAACTGTGATACAGATTCAGTCCTTGACAAAGTGATGTACTAGGTTGCTTGGAAAAGAGGTCAAGTTTGGTCTCAGTAGTAGCAATAGGGGGATGGGGAGAAGGAGGCAGTCTAGAACTTCACAACCCTACCAATATGCAACACATATAACAGTAGATAAATGATACAATAGTAATATATTTAGAGTCCCCCAAAGCTAGATGTCACTTCCATCAAAGCTCACATCCTGTCCTTCTCCCTTCCCCCCACCATGGAACATTGAACATTACCCCAGGGGTACAGGATAGATGAGCTTTCCACTTATCTTCCTCAGAACCAGGTCTCCAGGTCACTTCATTTTCTACCCCTCCCCCTTCCCAACTCCCCTTTATGTGTTGTCTACTTCCAATTCAATATAAGCTTCTTGAGGGCAGGGATTTCTTGCTTTTTGTATTTGTATCCTGGTTTTTAGCTCAGTGTCTATCACTAATAAGTACTTAATAGATGCTCTATCTTTTTATAGAATACCAATATGTAAATAAAACTTATCAGCCTCTGAGGATAAATAGTTCCTACCTTTTTAGTGTCAGTTGTCCCACTCCTTGTGGCCCTATTTGGGGTTTTCTTGGCAAAGATACTGGAGTGGTTTGCCATTTCCTTCTCCAGTTCATTTTACATTGGAGGAAACTGAGACACACACCGTTTGTGACTTGCCAAATTTGAACTCACAAAGATAAGTCTTCCTGACTCCAGGCCTAGCATTTTATCCACCAACTGCACCTAATAAAGATGAAGAGAATTATAAAACATAAAATAGCTAACTTTGATTACATGAAACTGAAAAGCTTCTGTGCAAACAACATTAATGCATCTAGGATGAGAAGGGAAGTAGTGGGATGGGAAAAAAATCTTTCTATCAAATTTTTCTGAAAACAGTTTGGTATCCAAAATAAAAAGCAATTAATACATAAGGAGAGAAAAGAGTAGTGATGATGGTGGTGAGTCCACATGTAGAAAGGGGCCCACATAAGGCAAAGATGCTTCCCTCAAATATAGAGAAGTGTCATTGTGTGGCTAAAAAGGAGCCAGAATAGGGGCGGCTAGGTGGCGCAGTGAGTAAGAGCGCTGGCCTCGGAGTTGGGATGACCCGAGATCGAATCCGGCCTCAGAAAATGAGCACCCACACATAAATAATGACTAGCTGTGTAACCTTGAGCAAGTTACTTAACCCCAATTGCTTAAAAAAAAAAAAAAAGGAGCCAGAATAGACATATCTAACTTCTTTTTCTCCCTATCCTTCTTCAAGGAACACTTTTATTCCTGCCAGGAGGGGAAGCAGGAGATTGAACTCAGAGGCCACCACTCTACTTTCACAGACAGAAAGTATATCTCTCTGTTCCCTTAAATTTTGTGTGTCTAGGGGATATGATTGGGTCCAAGCCAACTTTTGATCATTTTATCATGGGGGGAGGGAGACCCTAAGCTCTATGTCCAAGGAGTGATCCTTTATCCACCTAATACCAGTTCCACAATGAAGACATATAGCAAATAGAAAAGTCTATTTGTCCACCTCATAGCAAACAGAAATCAGAGAAGGTATATAGTAATATATACCAGACAACACATGATGAAGGAGCTCTCCCACTGGGAGTGAGATAACTCAGCTCAACCAAAAGAAAGGGACCTGGATCTCACCCAAAGTAAAATTCCCAGCATTTCTAGAGTTGTTGTCGTTGTTATAGGGACATGATAGAGACTGTCTGCTCCTCCTGAGTCTTCCCTGGGACTTTTCCTTCAGCAGCCTGAAGTGGAGTTGGACTCTTCCATCTCTCTCAAGGCTAGAAGCTGGCTGGACCCTGGAAGAAGACTTGAAGCTTGATCAGTACCAACATGGGGGGGATGGGGAGGTATCTCTAGAGAACTGAAACTATTCTCACCAACTCCATCCTGCCTCTCATACAGGGAAGGGCCTTCATCTCCACCAATAAGGAGAGGGCAAGTCACTTAACCCTGTTTGCCTCTGTTTCCACATCTGTAAAATAAGCTGGAGAAGGAAATGGCAAACCATTCCAGTATCTTTGCCAAGAAAATCCCAAATGGAGTCACAGTCAGACATGACTGAAAAATGACTCAACAAAAAATAAGTACATGGTCAAAGGATATGAACAAATAGTTCTTAAAGAAGAATTGCAAAGTATTCACAACCACATGAAAGAATGCTTGACATTAATAAGAGAAATGCTAATCAAAATAACCCTGAGCTTTTATCTCACCCCCTACAAATTGGCAAAGATGGTAAAAAAAAAAGGAAATATTCAATGTTAGACGGGTTGTAAAATGATACAAATGTGATTTGACTCTGTCCTTCATTTTTGGAAAATGACCAGTGATATCACCATCATCAAGTATGTCATGACTCATGTGTGTGTGAATTATATTGAAGTGAGGCAGAGTTGCACAAAGTTGTCAGCCTCACTCTCTCTCTTCCAGAGACATTGAAGTCCGATAGCAAGACAGAAGTCAGGACTACTGTCAATAGACTAGGATGCAGTGGATGACCTTGGCGTCCTCAATGTCTGACTAATCTTTAAATACTCCACAGTGCCTGTTTCCATTGCCTTCAATTCAATGTGAATTTGTATAATCATTTTGGAAAGCAATTTGGAATTATGCAGTTTTGACTCAGAGAGAGACTCCATTACTGGGCTTATACCTCAAGGAAACCATTGATAAGAAGAAAGTCCCCATATACACCAGAATATTTATAGCAGTACTTTTTGTGACAACAAGGAATTGGAAACAAAATATATGCCCATCAACTGGGGAATGGCTAAACAAATTGTGGTACATGAACATAATGGCGTAATTACTGTGCCTCAAGAAATGGTGAATGTTACAATAATCATGGAAAGATCTACATGAACCAATTAAAAGTGAAGTTAAACAGAGCCAAGAAAACAATGACGTCTGCAATGTAAATGGAAAGAACAACCACACACCAAAAAATCAAAAGCAAATGTAGCAAAATTATAAAGATCAAGTAGGACTCAAAAAAGGGACACACACACAAGGGCACTCCCAACCTAGGCCTTCAGGGAAGTGCAATGTCAAAGGAGTAATGTTTTCAACTTGTGCTGATTTTTTGCTTTGGGGTTTTTTTTTTTCTTTAAAAATGTCTTTAAAAAATACTATTTGTGGGGTGGCTAGGTGGTGCAGTGAGTAAGAGCACCAGCCCCACAGTCAGGAGGACCCAGGATTGGTTTTGGCCTCAGTTACTTAGCACCCACACATAAATAACTAGCCATGTAACCTTGAGCAAGTTACTTAAACCCAATTGCTTTTTAAAAAAATACTATTTGCTATATGGGATAGATCCCTGGGAAGAAGAGAGGGATGGATACTGGGGGAAACTATAATGATGTAAAAAACAAAAGATATCAATAAAATCTCATTTTAAACAAAGATTCAGTGCAGCATTGTCTTAGACTAAATGTAGAATTATCTGAATGCCAAGAAAATACCCTAATTTCCCACATCCCCCCAGCAGTATTACCAGATAGGAGTACTAGAATAAAACCTACCTATTAAAATACCTTCATTTTGAGATGGGGTTCAATAATTACAAAATAGGTTAAGGAAGTCTCCCTCTTAGGAAAGTGCCTTCTTAGTGCACAGGTTTTCCACTTAACGCTGGTGGATGTGTTCTCCTGTCCTTGACCTGGTTTCTGACTAGATAATGGCAGTGCTGATGCCAAAGAGATGACATTGCCCATAAGCCACCATGATGAATGAACACGATGAGTGTCAGGGAGAGACTCTGCATGAGACCCATGATCTCTGTTCTCACTGACTCCTCCTGCTGCTTTAGGAATGTGTTCTGCCTGGTTCCATGATGATTTCCCTGGCTTATTTCTGCTTCAGATTCCTTTTCTCACTTCCCTGGATTTGGTTTCTTGTGGAATTCTTGCTCAACTGAGCAGAGCACTGTTTTTTAAACTCCTCTAATCACAGGTTAAGCCAGGCCTTCATTCTAAAGCAAGTTCTTGCCCGCAAGGCCTGTTAAGTTCACCACAAGGTCCTATACCCTTGTTAAGAAATTCAATATCATACCCCAAACCAAAACTTCCAAGGAACCATTTCTGAACAATTAAAACTTCTAGTCAGGTATGGTAGGGCATGTCTATAATCCCTGTTACTGGGGAAGCTAAGGCTGGTGGATCACTTCAGCTTTGGAAGTCAGAACTATAATTAAGCTAAAGCTGATTAAGTGTCCACGCTAAGTCCATCATCAATATGGTGAGACCCTGAGGAGAAGGGAGGGGCAAACTGTACCAGGCTGGAAATGGAGCAGGTCAAATTGCCCTGGCCTCTCATTGGGTAGTTGAATGGTGGCTGAAATTCCAGGCTGGGCAAGATAGAGAGCTCCAGCCTCAAAAAGCAAACAAACAAAAACTTCTAAAATGTTTTATTCATTATCAATGGGCTTAAACGTGTGGTTACTGAAAATAAGGTTAATATTATAAAGAACTAAGGTATATACACATGTGAAGCATACGAGAACCAAAAACTAGGTGTCCTCTTGGATGATTTGGGTCATTCCAACCCTAGATACATTTGTTGTTGTGTCTACTTCTTCATGACCCTACTTTTGGGGTTTTCTTGGCAAAGATACTGGAGTGGTTTTCCATTTCCTTCTCCAGCTTATTTTACAGAGGAGGACACTGAGGCAAAAATAGGGTTAAGTGACTTGTTCAGGGTCACACAGTTAATAAGTTTCTGAGATCATATTTCAACTCAGATCTTCCTGATTCCAAGCCCTCACTCTATCCACTTCACAACCTAGCTGCCAGATAAATTTGTACTGCTTTACATTTCTCAGGTGAGCCTGGACTTCTGGCAGCCAGGTGGCCTATGGCCAGAGTTCTGGACTTGGAATCTCAAAGACCTGAGTTCTAATCCTGCCTCAGATATTTACTAGCACTGAAACCCTAGGCAAGTCCCTTAACCTCTATTTGCTTCAGTTTCTCCAACTATAAAATGGAAATAATAATAGGACCTACCTCTCAGGGTTATCATAAGGATCAAATGAGAGGACCCTTGCCCTCTGTCCTCTTTCATCATTTATATCTGGAAAGAAAAATTGTAGTACTTTCTCTTTGAAACCTGTTGGTGTCAGGCTGTATTAAAGTCATAGGAAATGGAGCTGGAAGAGATTCCCCTACCTAATTTTTACAGATGAAGAAACTGGGGCACAAAAGAGTGAAAGAACTTAGCTGAGGTCCCACTGCTAAAACGAGACAGAATCAGGATTCAAATGCAGTCCTTCTGATGCCAAATCCAGGTCTCTGCTACACCTGGAAAACAAGCAATGCAAGAAGTCTGCAAAATAGCTTGTTAAAGAGAACGATATCAGTTGAATGAAAAACAAGAGAAGCTGTTGTTTGGCCTTTCTCTACACAGAAGCTGCCACTTGTATGCACCCATGCACACACAGGCCCATTCTCCCTATTCATCACTTCTTCAACATGTCCCACAAGGACACAAGTAATGCAAGGATGGGGGTAAGGAGGAAGAGCTCAAATGAGGATGCATGAGCATAAAAGGAGGAAGAAACCGATATTGGGAAATGAAGTCAGCAACCAAGGAGTCGGTAGTTTAATATGGTTTCAAATAAGTAAGGAGATGCCCTGGGCAGTGATCAGACCACAGAAGTCAAGTCAGGCTAGAGACAACTAGCAGATCAGCACACACACACACACACACACACACACACACACACTCTAGTGAGTAGACCTCAGTTTAAGAACAGTCATATCCAGGGAAAGGTGAGGCCCAGAATAAATCTCATTATGTGCTCCCAGTGCCAAAAAAAAAAAAAAATTTATGTGGGTAAAATCAGGTTGAGATGATCAAAGGAAGCTTTGATGTAGAAAAGTCACAAATGCTAGGTTAAGGTTTTAGGGAAAGGAGAGGGGTTGGAGTTATAGAATGATCAGAGGACTCTGTCTCTGTCTCTGTATATACATTTATGCATGTGTATGTATGAATATATACATCTATATGCTTTCTGAATCTTCATGATCACACAATTGACTAAAAAAATTCAAGATCCCTCTATTCATTGTTTGTTGAATGCTGAAATACCTTTAACTCAGTAAAATGAAGACTTTAAAGGCTCTCTTTTGAATTGGTGTGTGTATATCCATAATCCATATATATATTCTTTTATTATATACAGAATATACAAAATATACAGAAGAGAGTGGATATATAAAGATATACACGTGTGTGTGTGTGTGTGTGTGTGTGTGTGTGTGTGTGTGTGTGTGTAATAACAGGCTAGATGAGCCTTAACCCAACTGGGCTGTCTCCCCCACCCCAAAAGCACAAGGTCCAGAGCCATTGGCCTCTTTTCACTGTGTTTTCAGTATAGCTCTACCCAGGTGAAGCTGGATGCAAGATCAGACCACACTCCTTGGATATTAAAGAGCCTCAGGATCTGGGCCAACCCACACATGGTGTTTAGCTGATCAAGGAAAGGGTGCCTGGAAGCAGCAGGTGTGAATTACAGCCAGATACAGTGGTGGTTAGCCCCGCCCTTCTTGCCAAGCATTTCAAGCACCATTAATCCGTGGAGGAGCAGGGGAGGGAGAACCTCAGAAGGATTTAATGACACTGTGCTTCTATAGTTGGCTACTGGAGAAACTCTCCTTACCCGGATCTGGGAGGGAAAGTAGCAGGACTTGCCCTGGGCAAAACACTGAAGCAGGATTACTCACATATACTGCTCTGTGTCCCACCCCTGCCTCCTGGAGCCCTCTCTACCACTCCCAGTTGCCTAGTACCCGATGCTAATAATGCCTCCCCTTCACCCACCTGACTCTCCAGTCCTCCCTTCTTCTCCACCCCTTGGTGGCCTATGTTCCAAATGAATAACAAAAATAATAGCTAACATTTATATGACGCTTACTATATGCCAGGCACTGGACTACATATTTTACAAATATTATCTCATTTGATCCCCAAAACAGCACTGAGAGGTAGGTGCTATTACTAGCCCTATTTTTTGTTTGTTTTTCAGTCAATTTAGTAGTATCTTTGTGACCCCATTTGGAGTTTTCTTGACAGAAATACTAGAGTGGTTTATCATTTCCTTCTCTGGCTCATTTTACAGATGAGGAAACTGAGGCAAATAGGGTTAAGTCACTTGCCCAGGGTCACACAGCTAGTAAGTGTCTGAGGCCAGATTTGAACTCAGGAAGATGAGTTTTCCTGGCTCCAGGTTCAGCACTCAATCCACTGAGTCACCTTCTTTCAAATTTCAGTTTAAATCCCACCTTCTATAGGAGACATTCCCCAGTCCCCTCCTAATCTCTATTAGTGCCTATTCATTTACTAGATAGATAGATAGATAGATAGATAGATAGATAGATAGATAGATAGATAGACACTGTATAAATATTACCTTTACTATATATAGAATGTGTATATATAATATATACACACACATACTTGTAGATATGTACATAATATATCTATATACATAAGTACAGCATGTTCCAAAACTTGTAGATTTTTTGGGTCACCTCGTATGTTTCCTACATGCCCATAGTTGTTCACATATTAATTAGAATGAAGCTTCTCGGAGGTGCTGACCCTGTTTTGCTTTTCTTGGTATCTCCAGTGCTTAGCACTTTGCCTACTGAATAGTAAACACTTAATGAATGATGGATGACTATTTTCATGTTTAACAAGATTGCTAAACCAATACAAGGATGTTCTGTAAACATAGTTTGCCTTGACCAGTTAGGTTGATTTTAATGTCTGGAAAAATCCTCAGGTGCAGTATTGAAAGGAGGGGTAGTGAGTCCTCTAGATAAACAATCAATAGGAGTCTGAAGAGACCTCATTACTAGCTGTGTAACTTTGGGCAAATCACCTAACCTCTCAAAGCTTCAGTTCTCTCACTTCTCAAATGAGAATACTTGAGAAGCCCATGTGGTACCAAACTGTGAACAAGGAAAGCCTCAAAAATAAACTCAGAAAAGATTGATGTTCCATGGGAAAGACATGGCAAAGTTCCAGGAATGTCCAGACCTAGATTAGACTGTAAGCACCTTTGAGTACCCCCAGTCTCTCCACCTCTCCAGTAATATATACATACATGATCCTTTTTCCTTGCTCCATGGAGTCTCAGGAACATTTGAGACTCCTATGCTCCTAGGTGCTATAAGTGTTGCCTTTTCTTCACCATGACAGAGTTCTTGCCTCATGGCACAAGTACCCTGAACAACAAGCACATAGTCCCCAGGGAAATAGACTCCTGGGAATCCCCAATAAGCAATCATTCCCTAGGCTCAGACATCATGAAAGTTGTAATCAGATGAGTCCGTTTTAAATATACTACCAATGTTACAAGGTTGTTTCAAGGGAAGCATTTTGTAAACCTAAAAATTATATATAAAATGAAATATTATTACTTTAAAGAACTTTCTAGTATTCACATTATGCATCTTATGTCCATTAAAGTGCCTCACATAATAATTAAATGGACATTTATGATATGCCTAATATGGGCAAGTTATTGTGCTAACCACAGGTTGGCAAACTACAGCCCAAAGACCAAATTTGATCACCTATCTATTTTTGTATAGCTCATGAGCTAATAATGTTTTTTTATGGGAGTTGGCCTGCAAGCTGTAGTATACAAACCCCTCTATGGTGGATATAGGTCCCCATATATATTAAAATATTTCTAGCAGCTCTTTTTCTGATAGCAAAAGATTGAAAACAAAGTATAAGACTATAGATTAGGGAATAACTAAACAAATTGTAGTACATAAATATAATGGAATATTAGTGTGCTGTAAGAAATGATATATGTGATAACTACAGAGAAGCATGGAAATATTTATATGAACAGATGCAGAGTGAAATAAGCAGAACCAAGAAAACAACATAAACAACAAATCCAACAATGGAAAGAATGACCATCAAGCAAAAAATCAAAAGCTAATGTAACACAAATTATAAAGATCAAATATGACTCAAATGAGGGATTTAAGAAGACACCCTCATTCTGCGCTTGCCCACATTCTCTTGATGTGCTCAGGGCGAGAAGAGCAACCCTGGCCCCGCCCCTCAGATAGGTCTAAGGTTTTGTAGACTGATCTGTCTGGAGGTCCTAAATCCGAGACGAAGCAGAGACGCCAGCCAGAGGGTGGAACGCAGTTGTATTAACTATGCTCTGGGGTCCATCATTTTTGTTTCCAAGCACAGACCAGAGTCAGACCCCGTGCTGTAACTGGGCCTCCCTTCCTCCTTTTAACTCTGAGCTAATTCTGCAGGGCAGGGCCTTAGTTTCCTCCAAAAACCTTGGACCATTACACCCACAGCAAATGAAAAAGGAAATCAGGTCTTTTGATTGATTTCGTGTAACACCGGACTAGGCAAATTCTAATACTATATTCATTTCAAAAGCCGTAGAGGGTCTCTACCCAAGAAACAGAAGCCCATAACAGTTGTCTCTCTGTGGAGTCTGAGTGTCAATTGCTTGGGCCTAGGAGATAAACTGTGGAAAAGACAAGAGAAAGGGGAAGATAGGGCTTCGTTGTTATAGCTGTTTTAATGGTTTTGTGCTGAAACATGGAGTCACCTGTGAAGTTTGTATTTCCCAAGGGCTGCAGACAGAGAATACGAGCCTCCCAAACACTGAGCTAGCTCTGGCAATGCACGCATCAACCTCATTATCAATGTGTAAATTCCTGGAAAGTATAGTATCAAGATTCCCCCCCAAACTATGTAAAAGGGGACTCTGAACAACTTCTGGAGCCCCAGCACCCACAGAACAACACAGAGAAGCTAACCTCCCGCTGAGGACAGCCCAGCAGCCCTGCAGAAAGGACCAGAGCAGTGGTCTGGGACCTGGCAGCGCACAGGGCGCAGAGCGCAGGAGCTGAGCCCAGCGGAGCCCAGGTCCCTGTGAGCCGAGGTTTTAGCCCCAGGGCGGCAGGGCCATCAGCCGGCTGGAGGAACCCCAGAACACAAGGAGCTGTGGAGATTCCAGAATTATCAACACAGACATGCCTAGGACAACATAAGAGGTTAGTGTCCTATGGACTTTGGGACCAGTATTTGGGGAATGCGTCAGCTCCCTCCCCTGGGGGCTAGAAGCCGCTGAGGAGACACGCCATTTTGTAGTTTTCAGAGGCAGCTCCAGCTCCTGGCCTTCATGCTAACTGTAGGGAGATCCAGTGATCAGTCTTGGGGGGTAATCGCTCTTGCTATAACCTCCCTGGATCTGGATTGTGATCTAGGGTGGAAGTCGTGGGTGGGTTTCCAGCTTGCCAGAAACGGAAGTTGCCCCCCACACGTTTGGGACGAAAATTCCTCTATCTGGCCTTAAAACCATAGTGTGGCAACAAGCCCAAAAGTCAAGCAATTAAGTGGCAACATGCCAAAGCAAAGGAAACAGAAAAATGCAACCCTAGACTCCTATTTTGGGGGCATAGAGTGGGAAAAGGACTGTGAGGTCAGAAGTCCTGCTCCAAAAGCCCCAGGGGAAAACATGAGCGGGTTGCAGGCCATAGAGGACCTTAAGAAGGACTTTAAAAATCAAATAAGAGAAGTGGAGGAAAAATTGGAAAGAGAAATGAGAAGGATGAAGGAAAAGTATGAAATGAGGGTCAACAGCCTGACTGAGGAAAACAACACCTTAAAAAATAGACTAACTCAAATGGCAAAGGAGGCCCAAAAGGGCAATGAGGAGAAGAATGCCTTAAAAAGTCGAATTTGCCAGATGGAAAAAGAATCTCAAAAGTTCACTGAGGAGATTCATTCCTTCAGAGTTAGACTGGAGCAAATGGAAGCTAATGACTTTGTGAGAAATCAAGATGCTGTTAAGCAGATCCAAACAAATGAAAGATTAGAAGGCAATGTGAAATATCTCATGGGAAAAACCACTGACCTGGAAAATAGATCCAGGAGAGACAATTTAAAAATTATTGGACTACCTGAAAGCCATGATCAAAGAAAGAACCTAGAAATCACCCTTCAAGAAATTCTCAAGGAAAACTGCCCTGATGTTTTAGATCCAGAGGGCAAAATAGAGGTTGAAAGAATCCACAGATCACCTCCTGAAAAAGATCCCAAAAAGAAAACTCCCAGGAATATTATAGCCAGGTTCCAGAATCCCCAGATCAAGGAGAAAATACTACAAGCAGCCAGGAAGAAACAATTTCAATATTGTGGAAACACAATCAGAATAGCCCAGGACCTGGCAGCTTCTACACTGAGGGATCGAAGGGCATGGAATATGATATTCCAGAGGGCAAAAGAACTGGGAATGAACCCAAGGGTCACCTACCCAGCAAAACTGAGTATTTTGTTTCAGGGAAAATATGGTCATTCAGTGGAATAGAGGACTTTCAAGCATTCTTGAGGAAAAAACCAGAATTGAATAGAAAATTTGACATCCAGACACAAGAAGGAAGAGATGCCTGAGAAGGTAATCAGGGAAAAGAAATCAAAAGGAACTAATCAAAGTTGAACTATTTATATTCCTATATGGAAAAGTAATAACTGTGACTGATGATATCTTTCTCACTATGAAAATAATGGAAGAAGGGTGTGTGGTCATATGAATACATATGTGAATGTGTGTGTATATGGTTACAGTTATATATGGATAGAGGGAATAGGTTGAATTTGTTGGGAAGGGAGAATATTCAAGGAATGAAATTATGAGGTGAGAGAGGAAAGTGGCAAAAGGAGATGGGGAGAGACAGGGTAGGGTAAACTATCTCATGCAGAAGAAGCAAGGGGAAGTGGTTGCAAGCGAGATGGAGAATAGGAAGGCAAAAAAGGCAAAACCACATTCTCATTGAATTTGGTTCAGGGAGAGGATGACATACATACTAAATGGGATATCTCAACCTGCAGCAGAATAGGGGGAAGGGGGATGAGAGGAGGGATGATGGATGGGAGGGCATCCTTGGGGGGAGGGGAGGTTGGAAGTACCCACTATAGAAGAGGGACAGGATCATGTAGGGAATGGACCAGGTTGGGGGTGGGATGAGTGGGAGGGAATTATAAGCAGCCCTGTGCAATATATCTACTATGTTAATGTTTTGCATAGCTAGACATGTACAACATATAGTGAATTACTTATCTCCCCAGAGGGAATGGGTGACAAGGGAGGAAGGAAATGGATCTGAAATTCGAGGTCTTAACATTAAATGTTTCAAATATATATAAATACTATTATTAATACTCTTTTGCTTATAATTGGGAGACAAGATGTACAGGCATTGGGACACAGAGATTCACCTTCCTCTAATGGAAAAGTCGAAGAGGGTATGGGAGAAGGTATGGGAGAGAGCAGATTGAAGGAAGCGATATTTTGTGGGACTGCTATTCTGGGAGGTTGGGTAGGGGAATAACGGGGGGGAAATGATTGTAACTCAAAATCTGGCGGAAATGAATGATGTAAAACAGAAGTTAATAAAGCATTTGTTTAAAAAAAAAAAGACACCCTCAACTCACCCCTTTGTGGTGGTGGAAGGTCCCTAGGTGTTACACATGTTTTTGGACTTAAATGTATTAAATAATGCTAGGGATATTTTTTCCTCCTTAAAAACAAACAAACAAAAAAAAAACATTTGTTATATGGGATGGCAGGGATGGGGGTGAAGTGTGTATGTGGAGAAGATTACTGGAAATAGCCATGATGATATAAGAAAAAGAAAACATCAAAGATGGCAGAATAAAAGCAGTGACTTGCTTGAGCTCTCCCCCAAACCCTTTCAAATACCTGTAAAAAAGATACTCTAAACAAATTCTAGAGCAGTAGAACACACAAAAAGACAGAGTGAAACAAATTTCCAGCCCAAAACAACCCCAATGGTTGGTGGTCTATGGGAAAGGTCTGTTGCACCAGTCTGGGAGAGGAGCACAGTTTAGTATGGGTACTGGCACAAATCAGGCCCTAGTAAACCCAGAGCAGGCTTCAGAGGACTGAATCACTGGCAGTTGAAGATGTTTCCAGACTTCTCAACCCACAAATGCCAAAGACAACTTAGAAAGTCAGTGGGAAAGGTCTGATGGACCTGGGTAAACGAGAAGCACAGCCTAGCCCCGGCCCCAGCACCACCCCATGGTGGTAGCAGCAGCAGCAGGGGTGGCAGCAATGGCAGTAGCTGCTTCCAGAGCTCTCAGTCCACAGATGGTAAGGGGGTCAAATAACTGATCAGAGGGAGAGTATAGGGATCTCTTTCCTGGCATTAAGGCAGGATGTTGTTGCTTTGTCCATACTTGGGTCTGGGTCACAGTCCTGGGTGGCAGTTTTTGGGCAAGGAGGGGCATGGCATAGCAGAGCTTATGGCAATAATGGAGAGGTAACTTTCCTCACAGTCCCAGGGCAGAAAAGAGTGCTTGTGGTCACTCACAGACCATTGCATAAGCCAGGAGAGGAGTAAGTGCCTCTCCTTAGATCATACTACCTTGGAAGAACTGAAAACTTACAGGTCCCTAGAAATATCTCTGAAAACAATTACACAAAATCTCTGAAGCTTGGGACAGTACGTCCTCCACACTGGAAACAGAGGCCTACCTTAACAAAAAGTTAAATAGTCAAGTAATTGGTTGGGGAAAATGACCAAACAGTGAGGGGAAAATCTCAGGCTATAGAATCTTACCTCGTTGAAAAGAAGATCAAAACACAACTAGAAGAAGACAACAAAGTCAAAGCTCCTACAAGCAAAGTCTCCAAGAAAAATATGTATTGGTTGCGGGCCTTGGAAGAGCTCAAAAAGGATTTTGAAAATCAAGTAAGGGAAGTAGAGGAAAACTTAGGAAGAGAAATGAGAGTGATGCAAGAAAATCATGAAAAACAAGCCAACAGCTAATCCAAAGGGCAAAAGAGGTTCAAAAAACCAGTGAGGAGAGGAATGTCTTAAAAAACAAATTGGCCAAATGGAAAAGGAGGTCCAAAAGCTCACTGAAGAAAATAATTCCTTAAAAACTAGAATGGAGTAAATGGAAGTTAATGACTCTACAAGAAATCCAGAAATTATAAAACAAAACCAAAAGAATGAAAAAAAAAGAAGACAATGTGAAATATCTCCCTGAAAAAAAAAACTGAACTAGAAAATAGATCCAGTAGAGATAATTTTAAAATTATTGGACTACCTGAAAGCCATGATCAAAAAAAAAAAGTCTTGACATCATCTTTCAAGAAATTATCAAGGAAAACTGCCCTGATAGATTCTAGAACCAGAGGGGGAAATAGAAATAAAAAGAATCCACCAATCACCTCCTGAAAGAGATCCCAAAATGAAAAACCACCAGAAATATTATGGCCAAATTTCAGAGCTCCCAGGTCAAGGAGAAAATATTGCAAGCAGCCAGAAAGAAACAACTCAAGTATTGTGGAAACACAATTAGGATAACACAAGATTTAGCAGCTTCGACATTAAGGAATCAGAGGGCTTGTAATATGATATTTGGAGGACAAAAGAGCTAAGATTACAATCAACAATCACCTACCCAGCAAAGCAAAATATAATCCTTCAGGGGAAAAAATGGATATTCAATGAAATAAAGGACTTTCAAGCATTCATGATGAAAAGACTAGAGCTGAATAGAAAATTTGATTTTCAAATACAAGAATCAAGAGAAGCATGAAAAGGTAAAGAAGAAAGAGAAATCATAAGAGACTTATTAAATTTGAACTGTACATTCCTACATGGAAAGATGATATTTGTAACTCATGAGACCTGTCTCAGTATTAGGGTAGTTGGAGGAAAGATAGATAGATAGATAGATAGATAGATAGATAGATAGATAGATAGATAGATAGATAGATAGATGGCACAGGGTGAGTTGAATATGAAGGGATGATATCTAAAAAATAAAATTAAGGGTGAGAGAAGAATATATTGGGAGAAAGAGAAATGGTGAGATAGAATGGGGTAAATTATCTCATATAACAGAGGCAAGAAAACAGCTTCACAATGTAGGGGAAGAAAGGGGAGAAGAGATAGAACAAGTGTATCTTACTTTCTTTGGATTTGGCTTAAGGAAAGAATAACATACTTTCTCAATTGGGTATCTTACCATACAGGAAAGTAAGAGGGAAGGGGATAAAGGGGGTTAGGGGGGGAATGATAGAAGGGAGGACAGATTGGGGGAAAGGGTAGTCAGAAGCAAACACTTTTGAAAAGGGACAGGGTCAAAGGAGAAAATAAAATAAGTAGGGAGCAGGATAGGATGGAGGGAAATATAGTCTTTCATAACATGATTATTATGGAAGTGTTTTACATAACTACACATGTATAACCTATATCGAATTGCTTACCTTCTCATTGGGGGAGGGAGGGAAAAAGGGAGAGAATTTGAAACTCAAAGTTTTAAAAACAAATGTTAAAAAAAATTTTATGTGCAACTGGGCGATACAGGCAATGGGGTATAGAAATCTATCTTGCCCTACAAGAAAGTAAAGGGGATCAAACAATGTGAAAGGGAGCTCCGAACAACCTCTGGAGCCATAGCACCCACAGAACAGCACAGAGAAGCTAACCTCCTGCTGAGGACAGCCCAGCAGCACTGCAGGGAGCGGCCAGTGCAGCGCTCTGAGAGCAGGCAGCACAGCGCCCTGGGAACCAACAGCGCAGCCCGCAGAGCCAAGCCCAGGTCCGCGGCTTTAGCCCCAGGGCGGCCGGGCCTTCAGCCGGCTGGAGGGACTCCAGAACACCAGCAATAGTTGCGATTCCAGAATTATCAGCACAGATATGCCTAGGACAAAGTGAGAGGTTAGTGCCCTATGGACTTTGGGACCAGTATTTGGGGAACACGTGGCTTCCTCCCCTGGGGGCAAAAAGCTGCTGAAGAAACAGCTGCACAGAAGCCATTTTGCAGCTTCAGTAGTGGCTCTAGCTCCTGGTCTGCAAACTGTAGGAAGATCCAGCAATCAGTCTGGGGGTTAATCGCTTTTGCTTTAAACTGCCTGGATCTGGATTGTGGTCTGGGGGGGAAGTTTGGCGTGGGTATCCAACTTGCCAGAGTGGGTGGAGGCTTTACCGAGGCCACCCAACTGGCAGAAGTTGTGAAGACCCCATGTTTGGGCGGAAGCTCCCCTGTCTGGTGGCAGAGTCCTACTGTGGCAACAAGCCCAAAAATCAAGTAATTAAGTGGCAATATGCCTAGGCAAATGAAACAAAATAAACAGAAAAGTTCAACATTGGACTCCTATTTTAGGGGCAAAGAGGCTCAAAGCATGGAGGAGGACTGTGAGGTCAGAACTCCTGCCCCAAAAGCCCCAAATGAAAATACAAGCTGGCTGCAGGCCATAGAGGACCTTAAGAAGCAGATAAGAGAAGTGGGGGAAAATTTGGGAAGAGAAATGAAAAAGATGCAAGAAAAGTATGAAATGACAGTCAACAGCCTGAGGAAAATAACACCCTAAAAAATAGACTAACTCAAATGGCAAAAGAGGCTCAGAAAGGCAATGAGGAGAAGAATGCCTTAAAAAGTCGAATTTGTCAGATGGAAAAAGAATCTCAAAAGCTCACTGAGGAGATTCATTCCTTCAGAGTTAGACTGGAGCAAATGGAAGCTAGTGACTTTATGAGAAATCAAGATACTATTAAACAGATCCAAACAAATGAAGAATAGAAGGCAATGTGAAATATCTCATGGGAAAAACCATTGACCTGGAAAATAGATCCAGGAGAGATAATTTAAAAATTATTGGACTACCTGAAAGCCATGATCAAAGAAAGAACCTAGAAATCACCCTTCAAGAAATTCTCAAGGAAAATTGCCCTGATGTTTTAGACCCAGAGGGCAAAATAGAGGTTGAAAGAATCCACAGATCACCTCCTGAAAAAGATCCCAAAAAGAAAACTCCCAGGAATATTATAGCCAGGTTCCAGAATCCCCAGATCAAGGAGAAAATACTACAAGCAGCCAGGAAGAAACAATTTCAATATTGTGGAAACACAATCAGAATAGCCCAGGACCTGGCAGCTTCTACACTGAGGGATCGAAGGGCATGGAATATGATATTCCAGAGGGCAAAAGAGCTGGGAATGAACCCAAGGGTCACCTACCCAGCAAAACTGAGTATCTTGTTTCAGGGAAAATATGGTCATTCAGTGGAATAGAGGACTTTCAAGCATTCTTGATGAAAAAACCAGAGTTGAATAGAAAATTTGACATTCAGACACAAGAAGCAAGAGATGCTTGAGAAGGTAATCAAGGAAAAGAAATCAAAAGGAACTTATCAAAGTTGGACTATTTACATTCCTACATGGAAAAACAATAACTGTGTTTGATGAAACCTTTCTCATTATGAAAATAATTGAAGAAGGGTACATGGCATATGTTCACAGGCATACATGGATAGAGGGCACAGGTTGAATTTGATGGGAAGGGATGATTATTATTTTTTTTTTGGAGGGCAATTGGGGTTAGGTGACTTGCCCAGGTTCACATGGCTGGGTTATTGTTTGTATGTTGGGTGTCTGGGGCCGGATCCGAGCTCGGGTCCTTCTGGCTCCGGGGCTGGCTCTCTGCTTGCTTCGCCACCTAGCCGCCCCAAGGAAGGGATGACTCTTAAGGG
Source organism: Gymnobelideus leadbeateri (assembly GCA_011680675.1). Lineage (NCBI taxonomy): Eukaryota > Metazoa > Chordata > Mammalia > Diprotodontia > Petauridae > Gymnobelideus > Gymnobelideus leadbeateri. Next base: position 285,808 of record WOXC01010494.1, read on the forward strand.
GTGAAGTCAAGAGGTGAGGGAGGAAAGTGGCAAGAGGAGATAGAGAGAGACAGGGTAGGGCAAACTATCTCATGTAGAAGAGGCAAGGGGAAGTAGTTGCAGGGGAGGGGAAGAACAGGAAGGCAAAAAGGCAAAAGCATATTCTCACTGAAGTCGGCTCAAGGAGAGAATCACATACATACTAAATGGAATATCTTACCCTCACTCACTCTCCTGAGTAGGGGAAAGGGGGATGAGAGGGGGGATGATGGAGGGGAGGCATTCTGGGGAGAGGGGAGGTTAGAAGTACCCACTATCAAAGAGGGACAGGATCAAAGTAGGGAATGGACCAGGTGGGAGGTGAGACAGGTGGGAGGGAAATATAAGCAGTCTTTTACAATATATCTACTATGGTAATGTTTTGCATAGATATACATGTACAACACATACTGAATTGCTTATCTTCTCAGAGGGAGTGGGTGACAGGGGAGAAAGGGAATGGATCTGAAAATCGAAGTTTTAAAATTAAATGTTTCATAAGATGTCCAGGCAGTGGGGCTCAGAGATTCACCTTGCCCTAATGGCAAAGTCGAAGGGGGTATGGGAGAAGATATGGGAGAGAGCAGATTGGATGAGGGGATATCTGGTGGGACTGCTATTCTGGGGTGGTGGGTAGGGAAAGAATGGGGGAAAAATGTAACTCATAATCTGGTGGAAATTAATGATGTAAACCAGAAGTTAATAAAGCATTTGTTCAAAAAAAAAAAGAGAAAAAAAAAGAAAGTAAGGGGGAAGGGGATGAGAGGGAGTAATAGAAGGGAAGGCAGACTGGGAGAAGGGATAATCAGAATGCATGCCATCTTGGGGTGAAGGGGAGGGGAGAGATGGAGAGAAAATTTTGAACTCAAAATCTTGTGGAAATTAATGTTGAAAACTAAAAATTAATTTTTAAAAAGTCTTATGGTAGACTAGAGGTGCAGAATGTACCTCTTTCCACATGTAGCTGCTATGTTATTTCTGTTCATTTATTTGAATTTATCTATTAAAAAGGAGGACTTGGGGAGCAGTTTTTAAGGAGATGGGTCAGTAATGATAGTGATGTGAAAAAAAATAAATAAATAAAAGAGAGTCAATGAAGCATTTAAAAATACACAGAAGAGAGTAGAAAGAAGTTCAAAAGTGGATACAAACATGCATAGTAGTTGTATAATTAAATCTAGCATTCACTTTTTAAAAAGCTATACATAATATTTGTGGTTCCATATGAAATTGTCCTTTTTAATTCTTTGTATATGGAAATGTCCATGTTTTTGCAAATGTTGTCTAAGTTTCTAATAAAAATTTAAAATATTATATATATATATGCATCATGCATAGATACATATCTGGGGGGGGTACCAATGTCAAAAGAGAGTCTTTAAAGTCTTCATTTTACTCTAATGAGTTAAATGTATTTCAGTACTCAATAAACAGAATACAGAAGTATCTTGAATTTTTTTTAGTCAATTGTGTGACCATGAAGATTCAGAAAATGCATAAACTACATGCTAGAGTTGGAAGGGAAATGGACAGGTGTAGTCCAAACCTTACCCCAAATCTGAATCCCCACTATAGCATCTCTCCTTACAAATGGTCACCTAACCTATAAATATAGATTTCTAGTGATAAGAAACACAGTAGTTAGGGACGGCTAGGTGGCACAGTGAGTAGAGCGTCGGCCCTGGGGTCAGAAGGACATGAGTTCAGATCCAACCTCAGACACTTAATGCACACACAAACAAAAACCTAGCCATGTGACCTTGGGCAAGTTACTTAACCCCAATTGCCCTCCAAAAAAAAAAGAAACACAGTACGTAGAGTGGCAGCCTACTCCATTTTGGAACCATTATAATTATTAGGAACGTTTTCCCCCTTATACTGAGCAAAATTCTTGAGCCCTGTAATTAATAAGAACATAGAATTTACGGCAAGACGAGGTATTTTACAAATGTAGTTCAACCCCATCATTTTACAAATATGGAAAACAAGGCCCAGAGAGAAGTCAGTAGTAGAACTTAGAATTTTTAGAGAGCTCCCTGTCTAATATTTCAAAGGCATTTTATCTCCCTGAGTTTTTGCTTGAAATAATTTCTATTTGACATCAACCCAATGGTACTGAGGCCAATCTGAATAAGTCTAATCCCTGTCCCACATGCCAAACATTCAAATATTTTAAAACATTTATCACATCCTCCTCTTCTCCATGATAAATAGAGAGTACCCACAATGTGCAAAGTGTAATTAACTAATCAGATTAATTTAAAGGGTAACATGTGTAGTGAATACAGATCTGACCAATTCTTTTGGCCAGTTGTTGTCTAGCATGGTTTCAGGTTCCTTCACATTTTTATCTCTGCCAATCCAACTTGGCAGTCTTCCTCTTAAAAGATCTCATTCTGAGATGCTCTGATGAAGAAAAGACATGGTGTGATCCAGAAGGCCAGTCTGCCTCAGCCAACAATGGGTCTCTGGTGCCCTCCTTCTTAGTGACAGGGATTGTGACTTCATTGATATGAAGAATTCACCAATTAAGAAATTCATATTACCAATACTGCGGACCAATGAGATAATATTTACAGAGTGCTTAGCAGAGTGCTTGGCAAATAATAGGCACTTAATAAATCTTTCCTTCCTCTCTCCCTCCTTCCCTCCATTCCTTCCTTCCTTCCTGCCTTTCTTCTTATACACGTCAGCATTTTCTCTGTAACTTAGGGTCTTAGAGAGTAGCCAAGAGCACTGAGGGATTAAATGACTTGTCCATGGTCATGGTACCAATATGTTTCAGAGGCAATGCTTGAATTCAAGTAGTCCTGGATTTAAGGTCAGCTCTCTGTCCACTACACATGTTGCCCTTCTTATTACACTGCTAAATTAACCTGACAGTTAAGGTTTACCTTCCACATGGTAGACATTCAACAAATATCTATTAGCTGATGAATTTGCTTCCCACTAGCATTTCTCATTGACCCAATGGAATAAATTAAGCAGCCACACTCATTGCCATCCTATACAGGTTATCAATAAAGCTCAACTGTATGAGCCACATTGCATACCAGGTCATTCTGTTTTCGAGTATGGCATGTAGGAGTGGTACTCTTTTTGTAAAAACTGGTGTCTATTATTACCTAGTGCCAGGCTAGTAAACACAGCAGTGGGAGGGGAGAATTGCCACAGCTATAGACTGAAACACTGACATCAGTTTAAGTATACTTTAGTTCTGATACTAATGGCTTTTGACAGCTTGTTTTCATGCTAATTCATCCAGGCAGAGTTTAGCTCTGCTACAGGCAACTTTGAAACCAAGATAATAGGAAACCACTCAAGTTTACATATTTGAAGACCTCATTAGTATCAGATCATTGCTGTCATATATCAAATGTGAATCTGGGGTGAAGGGACTGTTTCTTCTTAGAATTTTTTAATCTAAAGTCATAGTTTGACACCTATCCAGGACTTCAGGAAAATAGTTATCAAAGTTCCAAGAAAGGACAGGTAGGATTCCATGAATGAAAATTATAGAGAGAAATTCAGTGCAAGAGACATCAGAAGGTTTTAAGAATGAAATTCTAAAAACAGAAAGAAAAATGATTCTGATGAGGAAATGTAGCAGTTACATAAAGAAACTGATGTTGATGCTCAAAAACTCATCGACTTTGATCTGAAAAAGATTGTACAGAAGATGGAAAGAAAGGCAGATAAGATCTGATGATTAAAAACAGGGAACAATACTATAAGGATAGTATCAGTAGTGCAAAAACTCAGGAAGAGTTGGAACTGGCAAAAAACAGTTTTAAAGATGAGGTAGATAGCTGCTAGCAGTAGACTGACACCCCAGATAAGGAGGCAGATAATAAGAGAACACCAGCCCTTGATGAGTTCATGTCACCAAGCCCAAATGACTTACTGCACAGGGTACTGAAGGAATTGACACATGTGATTGCTGAGCCACTGTCAGTGATCTTAGAAAGACTGAAGAATGAGAGCAGAATCACATGACTGGTGAAAGGCAGAAGTTCCCAAAAGGGAAGAAAGTAGAGCTGGCAAACTCTAAGCCCATGAAATTGACTCAGATTCCTGGCACAGTTTTCAAATATATTATTTAAGCAGTGGATATTGAGTAGCTAGAAAACTGATCAATGATCATAAAGAGCCAACTTGGCTCCATCAAGAACAGGGCGAAGCTGATCTCCTTTTTTTGACAGAATTATTAGAGTACAATCAGTGAATTCTACAAAAGTTTACCTAGGATTTAGTGAAAGATTCAGCAGAGCCTTTAATACTATTCTTGAGGACAAGAAAGAGATATGTGATCTACAGTTAAGTATTTTTAAAATGGCTTGAATGACTGGACCTAAAGAGTAGTCATCAGTGGTTTAATAACAGCTTTTATAGAGGTCTCTAGTGGAGTGACCTAGGGATCTATACTTGGCTCTATGCAGCTTGAAAATGGTATCAATGGCTTAAATAAAAGTATAAAAATAGGCCTATTAGATTTGCAGATGGTAGAGTTAGGAGAGTTAGCTAACATACCATATGAGTCATAATCTAAGAAAATCACAATAGGCTAAAATGTTGGATCAAATCTATTAAGATGAAATGAAATAGACATAAATGTTAAGTCTTACACTTGGGTTCAAAAACTGACCTCATAAAGACTAGTATAATTTGTTTGAACAAAGTAATTTGTTTGAAAAAGATCTGGGGCTTTTAAGTATACTAAAACCTCAAAGATGATAATGCAACCCAAAAAGCCAATGGGAACCTAAGCTGTGTTGAGAAGTATTATGTCTAGATCTAGGAATGCAAGTGCCTCTGTACTTGGTGCTGGTCAGACCACTTCTGAACACATTTATGGAAAGGTGGGAAAAGGCTGGAGAAGATCCAAAGGAAATCCACCAGGATGGTGAAGAGTTTCAATTTAGTTCCACATGAAGATGAATAGGAAGAAGTAGCCATGAAAAGCGGTGTGGTTCATTGGGAAAGAGCACATAATCCTATGACCCAGGGTTCATATCTCAACTCTGCTATTTACCATCTGTTGACTTTAAATGAGTCACTTACCTTCTCTGAATTTGGTTTCCTTATTTTTTCCCTTTTCTTTGGAGGGGGGAGGGCAGGGCAATTGAGGTTAAGTGACTTGCCCAAGGTCACATAGCTAGTAAGCGTTAAGTGTCTGAGATCAAATTTGAACTCAGGTCCTCCTGACTCCAGGGCTGGTGCTCTATTCACTGTGCTACCTAGCTGCCCTTCCTTATTCTTCAAATGAAGCAGTTGGACTAGTTTCTTAGATGATCCAGGAAGGAGACTGGGAAGAAGTAATCAGAAATGGAAGCAACAAGTGTAGTTAGCTTTTCTAAGAACTTGCCCAACCAAGGTAAGAGAGATATAGAATGATTGAATGGAAACAAGCATTTATTAAACACTTACTATGTTCCAGGCACCATGCTAAGCTATTTACAAATGTTATCTCCTTTGATCCTCTGCGCAATCCTGGGAGATAGGTGTTATTCTTACCCCCAGTTTACAAATGGGGAAACTGAGGCAGACAGAGGTGTTTTTTTTTTCTATTGGTTGTTGTGTTTTTAATCACTTGCCTAGAGTTACACAACTAGTAAGTATCAGAGGCCAGATGTGAACTTAGTTCTTGACTCCAGGCCGAGAGCTCTGTCCACTAAACTACCTAAGTGTCTCTGAAGGTAATAGGATCAAGTGAAAGTTATTTAAGGATGGGAGAAGCATGTTTGTAGGCAGAAGAGAAGGGACCTGCAGAGAGGGAACAATTGAAGATTAGAGAGAAGAGAGGCATAATTAAGGGGGTACCATGTAGCTAGGTGACACAGTATATAGAGCATCAGACTTGGAGTCAGAAAGAACCAAGTTCATATCTGACCTCAGACACTAGCAGTGTGACCCTGGACAAGTCATTTAATTCTGTTTGCCTCAGTTTGCTCCTCTGTAAAATGAGCTGGAGAAGGAAATGGAAAACCCCTCCAATATCTCTGCCAGGAAAATCCTGAATGGGGTCACAATAAATCAGACACGGCCGAAAAATGACAACAACAAACACTGGTGAGATTTGGAGGGGAGGGGATGAAGGGTGTACGTAGGGGAGCCAGTGTATGTGAGAAGTGTCTTTTTCCCTTTGAGCTCTAAGTCTGTGGTTAGCCTGAGAAAGACTGAAGGTACATGAGAGCAGGCTTCAAGTGTCTGAAGTACTCTCAAGGGGACAAGGGATTAGAGGATGTGCTGGGCCCCAGAAGAAAGAACTAGGGATAATAGGTGAACGCAAAGAGACACATTGAAGCTTGATGTCAGGGAAACAAACAAAAACCTTCCTTTCATTTAGAACTCCCCCAGTATGACTGCAGGCCCAGAGCCTGGTATGATGTGGGCTGCCTGAGATGGTAGTGATTCCCCACCTTAGTGGAAGTCTTCGAGTAACAGGCTGCTGGGTGTGTGGAAGGAGAAGGGGGGACCTTTATTCTGGTATGTCCCGGACTGGATGGCCCCTCTGAGGTTCTTTGATTCTGTAGAAAAAGTAGAGATGCCTAAAATGAGATTTACTTTTATGCCCAAATAGGAACTGATCAACTACAACCAATCCAGTAGTGTTTTAACTGTTTTCACAGTGCTTCAGAACTGATGCTTCTCCACTATGAGCTAAGGTTCCCAGATGCAGAGGTGAGGTAGAGGTACTTTCTGGTATAGGAAAGGGGTAGAAGATGAAAGATTGTACATAGAAAACAGTAAGTAAGCCTATTTGGCTGGAAAAGAAAATGTATGAGGAGGAATAATATGTAATGAACCCAGAAAGGTAGGTTGTGCCCAGGTTCTAAAAGGCCTTAGATGTCAAATAAGGAGTTTATATTTTATACCAAAGGCAATGGGGAGCTAGTGAAGCTTCTTGAGCAGAGGAGGGTGAGTGAAAAGAAAAGGATTCCTTCAGTGAAACTGGGATGCTGACAAGTGCCAATTCCTATTTAGATTAAACATCATTTCCTACACCTCTGCCCACCTGTCATGTTCTGCCTTCTAGACTAGAGAACCTACAAATATGAGCCATAATATGGCCAGGCAAAGGGTCCAATAGTCAGACATTCTGCCACCTCAGTTTCTTTATCTCCACCCTAACAAGGAGTATAATCCAATAACATCACACCCTAGAACCGAAGCACACAATGGGTGAACTGAACCACCTAACTGCCCCCCAGTATAGCCCTACTGTGTAAACTGGGGGAGTCACTTAAGTTTGCTGTTGTCAGACTCCCCATCTTTAAACTAGGGTTACATTTGCTCTGTTGACCTAAAGCCTGGAGTAATTATGGCTAGAAGACAGCCTAGGGGTCAGGAAGGGCCTCTAATGTGAACTTCCTGTATGACAATGGCCAAGTAACCATCTCAGTACCCCAGGCTAACCCACTGTAGCAGCAACCACACTGGCATACCCAGGATGGTTGCTAACACAGGTTCTTAGATCTCCTTTACTAGGAAAGACAGCTGTTTAAGGGGTCAACAGGTTTTTTTTTAATTACATTCTCGAGTTCAGGGGAAAAGTCAGTACCCTGAACTTCAGAGAAAATACAAACAGAGAAATAAAGACCAACAGATAGGGCTCTGACTGCCTGAATCAAAGCAATATTGCTATTACATATATCACTGGGTCAAGCTAGCCTTTGCATCTGAGCAGTGAGGGAGCTCTGAACATATGGCCACTCAGAATCTCCACTTGGGAATCACAAACCCCAAAGCAAAATACCAACTCAAGAGTATATATACACTTCTCAGAGCTCTCATGATTCAGTGCCTAATTAGAAATTAGCAAAAGGTGTGAAAGCCTTCCTACAAGTAAGCCTCCTCTAAGCAAGCTTCCCTTAACGGGCTTCATGTGAGTCCTATTAATGGGCAGGGAAGATCTTATATACCACTAACATTACATCCACCATTTGCCCACTTGTATGAATTACATGAATTAAATCACAGGTTTGGACTCCCCACCGCCAAAACATGTAAGTTCACTGTCATACTGTTGCAAGGATGAAAGAGAAAAATAAAAGTGTTGCAAAAAGGGCAGAGCCAAGATGGCAGAGTAGAAGCACAAACTTGGCATGAGTTCCCACTCCAATCACTTCTAATACATGTAAAAAAAATGACTCTAAACAAATTTTAGAGATACAGAACCCACAAAGTGACAGAGAGAAACAAATCTCCTGCTGAAGGCAGTCTGGCAGGCCAACAGGAAGGATCTAACTCACTGAGCTGGGAGCTGAGCACAGTCCCACATAAGCCCCGCAGTTCTGGCCCCAGGGCAGCCGACCAGCAGCACCCAGAGCAGACCTCAGGAGAATGAATAACCTGCAGCTGTGGTGGTTTCCAGACTTCTCAACCCATAAACACCAAAGATAAAGTAAAAGGGCAGTGTGGAACTCTGCTGGAACAGAGGGGCAGAAAAGTGCAGTCTGGCCCCTAACACCGGGAGGAGAGGTAGAAAAAGGCATGGCAGTGGCTGCAGCTGCTGCCACATTGCTGCTTCCAGAGCCACTGGCCTGCAGATTGTAGGGGGACCAAGCAACCATTCAGAGGGTAATCACTCTTGCTTTAACCTGCTTGGATCTGGATCATGGTCCTGGGGTGTGTGACCAGTGTGCCAGAGCTTGTACGGGCTGCAGAGAGGGTGCCCTCCTAATAGCTCTGGCAGCTGCAAAAACCCCAGCAATCTGAGATGAAGTTCTCTGCAATCTGTAAGTAGAGTTCTACCATGGCAAAGAGCTCAAAAATCAAGTAATTGGCTGGCAATATGAGCAAGCAGAGGAAACGTAATCAGACCACAGATTCATTTCTGGGGGACAAAAAGGATCAAAGCATGGAACTGGAGGAAGACAATGAAGTCAGAACTCCTGCATCAAAAGCTTCCAAGAAAAATATGAACTGGTTATAGGCCATGGAAGAACTCAAGCAGGATTTTGAAAATCAAGTAAGAGAAGTAGAGGAAAAATTGGGAAGAAAAATGAGAATGGTGCAAAAAAATCAAGAAAAGTGAGTCAACAGCCTGCTAAAGGAGACCCCAAAAAATGCTGAAGAAATTAACACCTTAAAAAATAGACTAGGAGGCGGAGCCAAGATGGCAGAGTAGAAACAGCTCTTCCAAGCCTCTCTGCCCCCAGATTCCCCCCAAACTATGTAAAAAAGGACTCTGAACAACTTCTGGAGCCCCAGCACCCACAGAACGACACGGAGAAGCTAACCTCCCGCTGAGGACAGCCCAGCAGCCCTGCAGGAAGGACCAGCGCAGTGGTCTGGGAGCCGGCAGCGCGCAGAGCGCAGGAGCCGAGCCGAGCCGAGCCCAGGTCCGCGTGAGCCGAAGTTTTAGCTCCAGGGCGGCAGGGCCAGCAGCCAGCTGGAGGAACCCCAGAACACCAGGAGCTGTGGCGACTCCAGAAGTATCAACATAGACATGCCTAGGACAAAGTAAGAGGTTAGTGTCCTATGGACTTTGGGACCTGTATTTGGGGAATGCGTCAGCTCCCTCCCCTGGGGGCTAGAAGCCGCTGAGGAGACACGCCATTTTGTAGTTTTCATAGGCATTTCCGGCTCCCAGCCTACAAATCGTGGGGAGATCCAGCGATCAGTCTTGGGGGTAATCGCTCTTGCTTTAACCTCCCTGGATCTGGATTGTGATCTAGGGTGGAAGTTGTGGGTGGGTTTACAGATTGCCAGAAACAGAAGTTGCCCCCCACACGTTCGGGACGAAAATTCCTCTATCTGGCCTTAAAGCCATAGTGTGGCAACAAGCCCAAAAGTCAAGTAATTAAGTGGCAACATGCCAAGGCAAAGGAAGCAGAAAAATGCAACCCTAGACTCCTATTTTGGGGGCATAGAGCGGGAAAAGGACTGTGAGGTCAGAAGTCCTGCTCCAAAAGCCCCAGAGGAAAACATGAGCAGGTTGCAGGCCATAGAGGACCTTAAGAAGGACTTTAAAAATCAAATAAGAGAAGTGGAGGAAAAATTCGAAAGAGAAATGAGAAGGATGCAGGAAAAGTATGAATGAGGGTCAACAGCCTGACTGAGGAAAACAACTCCTTAAAAAATAGACTAGCTCAAATGGCAAAGGAGGCCCAAAAGGGCAATGAGGAGAAGAATGCCTTAAAAAGTCGAATTTGCCAGATGAAAAAGAATCTCAAAAGTTCACTGAGGAGATTCATTCCTTCAGAGTTAGACTGGAGCAAATGGAAGCTAATGACTTTATGAGAAATCAAGATGCTGTTAAGCAGATCCAAACAACTGAAAGATTAGAAGGCAATGTGAAGTATCTCATGGGAAAAACCACTGACCTGGAAAATAGATCCAGGAGAGACAATTTAAAAATTATTGGACTACCTGAAAGCCATGATCAAAGAAAGAACCTAGAAATTACCCTTCAAGAAATTCTCAAGGAAAATTGCCCTGATGTTTTAGATCCAGAGGGCAAATAGAGGTTGAAAGAATCCACAGATCACCTCCTGAAAAAGATCCCAAAAAGAAAACTCCCAGGAATATTATAGCCAGGTTCCAGAATCCCCAGATCAAAGAGAAAATACTACAAGCAACCAGGAAGAAACAATTTCAATATTGTGAAACACAATCAGAATAGCCCAGGACCTGGCAGCTTCTACACTGAGGGATCGAAGGGCATGGAATATGATATTCCAGAGGGCAAAAGACCTGGGAATGAACCCAAGGGTCACCTACCCAGCAAAACTGAGTATTCTGTTTCAGGGGAAAATATGGTCATTCAGTGGAATAGAGGACTTTCAAGCATTCTTGAGGAAAAAACCAGAGTTGAATAGAAAATCTGACATCCAGACACAAGAAGCAAGAGATGCCTGAGAAGGTAATCAGGGAAAAGAAGTCAAAAGGAACTTATCAAAGTTGAACTATTTACATTCCTATATGGAAAAGCAATATCTGTGACTGACGATATCTTTCTCACTATGAAAATAATGGAAGAAGAGGGTGTGGTCATATGAATACATATGTGAATGTGTGTGTATATGGTTACAGTTATATATGGATAGAGGGCATAGGTTGATTTTGTTGGGAAGGGAGAGTACTCAAGGGATGAAATTATGAGGTGAGAGAGGAAAGTGGCAAGAGGAGATGGGGAGAGACAGGGTAGGGTAAACTATCCCATGTAGAAGAAGCAAGGGGAAGTGGTTGCAAAGGAGGGTGAGAATAAGGAAGGCTAAAAAGGCAAAACCACATTCACATTGAATTTGGTTCAGGGAGAAAATGACATACATACTAAATGGGATATCTCAACCTGCAGCAGGATAGGGGGAAGGGGGATGAGAGGAGGGATGATGGATGGGAGGGCATCCTTGGGTGAGGGGAGGTTGGAAGTACCCACTATAGAAGAGGGACAGGATCATGTAGGGAATGGACCAGGTGGGGAGTGGGATGAGTGGGAGGGAATTATAAGCAGCCTTGTACAATATATCTACCATGATAATGTTTTGCATAGCTAGACATGTACAACATATACTTAATTACTTATATCCCAAGAAGGAATGGGTGACAAGGGAGGAAGGAAATGGATCTGAAATTCAAGGTCGTAACATTAAAGGTTTCAAATATATATATAAATACTATTATTAATACTCTTTTGCCTATAATTGGGAGATAAGATGTGCAGGCATTGGGACACAAAGATTTATCTTCCTCTAATGGAAAAGTCGATGGGGGTATGGGAGAAGGTATGGGAGAGAGCAGATTGGAGGAAGCGATATCTCGTGGGACTACTATGCTGGGAGGTTGGGTAGGGGAATAATGGGGGGAAAATGATTGTAACTCAAAATCTGGCGGAAATGAATGATGTAAAACAGAAGTTAATAAAGCATTTGTTTAAAGAGTGAAAAAAAAATAAAAAAAAAACAAAACAAAAAAAAAATAGACTAACAAATGGCAAAAGAGGTCCAAAAAGCCAATGAGAGAAGAATGCCTTAAAAAGCCATATTTGCCACATGGAAAAGGAATTTCAAAAACTCACTAAAGAGACTAATTCCTTCAAAATTAGATTGGCACAATTGGAAGCTAATGACTTTATGAGAAATCAAGATACTATAAAGCAGATCCAAACAAATGAAAAAAGAGAAGACGATGTAAAATATCTCATTGGAAAAACCACTGAGCTGGAAAATAGATCCAGGAGAGGTAATTTTAAAATTATTGGACTACCTGAAAGCCATGATCAAAAAAAGAACCTAGAAATCATCCTTCAAGAAATTATCAAGCAAAATTGCCCTGATATTCTAGAACAAGAGGTCAAAATAGACATTGAAAGAATTCATCTATCTCCTCTTGAAAAAGATCCCAAAAAGAAAACTCCTAGGAATATCATAGCCAAATTCCAGAGTTCCCAGGTCAAGGAGAAAATATCACAAGCAGCCAGGAAGGAACAATTTTACTATTGTGGAAACACAATCAGGATAACACAAGATCTGTCAGCTTCTACATTAAGGAATCAAAGGGCTTGGAATATGATATTCCAGAGGTCAAAGGACCTAGGACTAAAACCAAGAATCACCTACCCAGCAAAACTGAGTATAATGCTTCAGGGGAAAATATGGTTATTCAATGATATAGAGGATTTTCAAGCATTCTTGATGAAAAAACCAGAGCTGAACAGAAAATTTGACTTTCAACTATAAGAAGCAAGAGAAGCATGAGAAGGTAAACAGGAAAAAGAAATTATAAGGAACATATTAAAGTTGAACTATTTACATTCCTACATGGAAAAATGATAATTGTAACTCATAAGACTTTTCTCAGTATGAGGATAGTTGAAGGGAATGTATATGTATATATATATATATATATAATATGTATACATACATATATGTATGTATAGGAGGGTGTATATGTATATAAATATATATGTGAGTGCAGGCATATATATGTAAATGTATACATAGACAGAAGGCACAGGATGAGTTGAATATGAAGGGATACCTAAAAAGGTAAAATTAAGAGGTGAGAGGAATTTATTGGGAGAAGGAGAAAGGAGGAGATAGATTAGGGTAAATTATCTCATATAAAAGAGGCAAGAGGGGGCGGCTAGGTGGCGCAGTGAGTAGAGTGTCAGCCCTGGAGTCAGAAGGACCTGAGTTCGGATCTGGCCTCAGACACTTAACATACACACAAAACAAACAAACAAAAAAACCTAGCCGTGTGACCTTGGGCAAGTTACTTAACCCCCATTGCCCTCCAAAAAGCAAACAAACAAACAAACAAATGAATGAATAAATAAATAAATAAAAGAGGCAAGAGAAAACTGTTACAATGGAGGGGAAGAGCAGAAAGGTGAAAGGGAATGGCACAACCTTATTCTTGTTGAATTTGGCTTAAGGAGGGAATAATATACATACTCAACTGGGTATCTTACCCTACAGGAAAATAGGGGGAAAGGGATAAGAGGGGGGATGACAGAAGAGAGGGCATATTGGGGGAGAAGGTAGTTAGAAGCAAACACTTTTGAAAAGGGATAGGGTTAAAGGAGAAAATGGAATAATTGGGGGGGCAGGATGATAGAGGGAAATATAGTTAGTCTTTCACAATATGACTACTATGGAAATGTTTTGCATAACTATAACATGTACAACCTATATTAAATTGCTTATCTTTCCAGTGGGGGTGGGTAAGGAGGGAAGAAGGGAAAAAAATCTGGAACTCAAAAGTTTTAAAAACAAATGTTCAAAAAATTGTTGTTGTTGTTGTTGTTTTACAGGTACCTGGGAAATTAGATATACAGGAACTGGGGTATAGAAATCCATCTTGCCCTATTAGAAAGTTGGCGGGGGAGACTTGGGGAGGATATAAGAGAGAACAGATTGGGGGAAGGAGTATTCAGTAGGCTCTCTATTTTGGGGTGGGGGTAGAGGAGAGATCAGGAGAAAAATTTGTATCTCAAAATCTGGTGGAAATGAATGTTGAAAACTAAAAATAAATAAATAAATTGGAAAAAATAAAAATAAAACATTTTTTTAAAAAGGATGATATAAAAAAATAAAACTAACTCTTAAATTAAAAAAAAGTTTTTCTAAAGGTTAAATCTCAAGCTGCTGAAGTCATACTAATATCAATAACTTAAGTGTAAAATAAGGTTAACATGGGTCTATTGCTTAGATTTGAGGTTCAGTCTCCTGGCTGCCTTTACCTTTTCTGCACATCGTTTTTCCAGTCATGTACAACTTTCTGTGACCCCATTTGAGGTTTTTTTGGCAGAGCAGAATATGGAGTGATTTGCCCTTTTCTTCTCCAGTTCATTTTACAGATAAAGAAACTGAGGCAAACAGGGCTAAGTCTTTTCCAAGGTCATACAACTAGTAAGTGTCCGGGGCCAGATTTGAACTCTGGAAGATGCATCTTCCTGACTCCAAGCCCAGTACTCTCTCCACTGCACCACCTAGTTGCCCTTTTCCTGGCAAGTAAATTAGTATTAATCCTTTACTCTATCATTTTCCGTCATTAGATGTTTCTACTTTTGGGTCCTTTCCCACTCAGATTCTGAGAGGCTGTGATAAATCAGTTTTCTGGCTGATATTAGACGTTGTTCCATCTTTAGCCCTGACCCCCCTATCCAGGTAACAAATATAATAGTCACAACTATAGCACTAAGGTTGTAGGTCAAGTCTAAGTTTATTGCCAATCAAAGTGAAATTCCAGTGATATACCTTCAATTCCCATCTGTCTCAAAGCCATTCAGGCCTGACTATTCAGAAGTTTGCTATTGCTATATACTGTGATGGGATCAAACAGCAAAGCCTTGTCAAACCATGGTTACACTGCCTGAGACAAACACCAGGGTTATCTGACAGAATCAACCTTGCTATGCAAATGTAGCAAAATTGTTAACAAATGTCAAAGAAAGGGTTAAATAAGTCAAATGAATCCCTGCAGGAGAGTAATATGAGAACCTAAAAAGCTTTATCTAGCTGCACAAGAGAGCCAAGTCCAGATACCCAACAATGAAACCATTCAAGTTTTGCTTTTTTTATTCTGAGAGGGGTATTTTTCTTTTCTTTTTATTTAACCTAGAAAATATGAAGGTCAAGTTTTCTCTATTTTGCATGATTCCTAGGCAAAAGAGAATAGATCAAAAACAAATAACTTCAGCTACGAGGCCAAGTGAAAGGCCCAGTGGTGGGTATTCCACCATACCCACACCGTGCCTCAGTTTCCTTATCTTGTTTCTTCATAGGAGTACAATCCATAAGGGGTTAAAGTGGAAGATTAGAGAAATTTGATTGCCCCCTTCTAACTTTCAGGTCTTAATCAGTATCTTCTATCTAAACTATTCTCTAGTTTAATGGTCTCCAAATTTTTCTGATCCTATCAGTTAAAAATTTTAAGCACGTACCTGTGATATATATTTTTGCTCAGTAATAAATTATATGCATATATTGCTGTGCTAATGATTATGTATGATTTAAAACTTACATAAAAAGTAGACATTAAAAAAGATGAGATTAAAAAATTATCCTAGAACCAACAGGGCACCACTGGAATTTATTGAATAGGGATGTGACATGGTCAGAACTAGGCTTTAGAAAAACCATTTTGGCAGTTGTGTAGAGGATGGATTGGAGAAGGGAGAAACTCAAAACAGAGACAAGAGTTAGAAAGCTATTGCTAGTCCAGGCAATTGGTAATGAGAGCCTGTGCTAGGGTGATGGCTGTATGAATAGAGTGAAGGAGACAGATTTGAAAGTTGTAGCTGTTAAAACAACAGATTTAGCAATTGGTTGGCTATGTAGGGTAAGACTAAAGCATCAAAGATGAAACCAAAGTTGTGAACCTGGGTGACTGGAAGGATGGTGGTGCCCTCAACAGAAATAGGGATATTCTCAGGGGCTGGGTTGGATTGGGAGTGGGGGGAGCAGGGGAAGACATAATGGAATGAGATCAACAATGCAATAACAATCTCTCTGAGCCTGCTTATCCTATGAGAGATGCATTCTGTCCTCCCCAAAAGGCACAGGGGAAAGGCAAGGCTCTTACTCCCTTCTAGGGAAGCCAAGCTACAAACTGATGGGGAAAAGTGAATGAGCATTCTGTGGAAGTAGAATATTCCCAATGGCACTGCTGCTATGCATGTAAGGAGTAGCTAGTTTATAACTGCCTTAAGGGCCTAACACTTAGCTCAGAAAAATGAAGTTGGGAGTTTGAATAGATGAGGGAAGGAGCAAAGTAGGGGATAAACATAGTTGACTATGTTGGAGATAAATCCTATGGATATAACATATCTTTCCCACTCTCTGATTGGTTAATCAACACCTGTTGGGTCAGATAATTGCCCCCAGTTTGGAAGTGATCAGTGCTCTAGTATTTGAAACATGCTAGTTATTACAATTTTATGCTTCCTAATGTTTTTCCAAATAGTTAAAATTGTAGAAAGCTGACACTAAAATTTAATTTGGATTCAATAAAATGTTGTTCTGTGTCACAAAAATCCAATTTAGCAAATATTTGCTGCTTATTATAAGTAAGGCTCTGTGCTAAAGCACTGAAGACACAAAGAAAGAAATGAAACAGTGCATGCCCTCAGGAAGCTTACATTCTATTGAGGGAGGAGGGAGAAATACAATAGAAGAGTCCTATAAGGGATGGTCAAATCCATTGGGGAAGAACTCCTGAGAGGGAATTGACCTTTGGAGAGAAGAGAGTTTTCTCTCTTTCTTTCTGCTTCCCCTCCCTTCTTCTCACACCCTACCACCACCACCACCACCACCACCACTACCACTGTCCAGGTGATGAGTTTGTGGACTTCAAAAGTTCAGAAGCTGTGGGGTACCCACCAATATCTACAGCAGTTCCTGAAGGAGCAGCATTCCTGGAATAGCAGTGAAGGATAGCATCTTCAGAGAGAAACCCATAGGAAAAATTAGTCACACTGAGAACAGGCAAAAGTTCTGAGCCTTCGCTTTCTGGCAACATCTTACTGAACAGCTAGGAAAGGAAATGACAGTCATAGGAAAAGCACCGTCACTTCTCCAAGAACAGACTAACCTTCCTTTTTTGAACAGGATAACTAGACAAGTTGATCAGAGTCATGATGTCAATAGCTCGCTTAGATTTTAGCAAAATTTTGAAAAATTCTTACCTGCTATTCTTGCAGACAAGCTAGGGAGATGCTGGGCAGTAATATAGGGAGGCAGAGGCAGAACTGTCCCAATAACAAGCCTCAAAGAGAAGTCAGAAAGGGTCAAAGTCAACTTAGCAAGAAGGCATCAGATCATTAGAACTGGAAGTCTCTGCAGAAGCCAACTAATTCTACAGCCTCATTTTACAAGGGATAAAATTTAGATCTAGGGAAATTAAGTGATTTGCCTACTGGGAGGAAAGCAGTTCAGCAAAACTAACCAACCCATAAACAGAGTCTTCTAGTGTGTTCAATGTCCCACATCCATAGTATCCCACCTCTGGAAGAAAGGAAGAGAACACTAATTATATTCTAATTTGTTTAATGTTTATCAATTCGTGTCATCATACCTACTTATATGAAAGCTTAAACATACATTATTCATCTCTGTTATTTCTCCCAGAGGGTAGCATGGTGCATTAGACATAGTAGGTGCTTTTGTCCAGATCTATAATTTCACTGGTATAAGAACACCCACTACTACTGCAGACTGAAAGCAGTGAGAGGATTGCCTAGGGCACTAATTAATCAATTTTCATGTCTCTTGTTGAGGGGTAGCTAGGTGGTGCATAGGATAGAGTGCCTGAGCCAAGTCAGGAAGACTCATCTTTGTGAGTTCAGATCTGGCCTCAAACACTTACTAGTTGTGTGATCTGTCAACCTATTTCAAAAGTTTGGTTAAAGGAGACAAATAGTAACATACAATTACATTTATTTCTCATCCCCTTAAGACTAGTGGACTTATACAAGGAGTTAGGAGAGTTAGATCCTGATGAACATGAAGATGAGAGAGCTTAAATACATTTTAGGACCATCCCAATTCAGGGTGGCATTGTCACACAAATTTATGATTCCCATAAATGTTTTTTGTTGTTGTTGTTTTGCTTTTTGGAGGGGGAAGGTAGGGCAATTGGGGCTAAGTGACTTGCCCAAGGTCACATGGCTAGTAAGTGTTAAATGTCTGAGGCCAGATTTGAACTCTGGTTCTCCTAACTCCAGGGCTGGTGCTCTATTCACTGTGCCACCTAGCCACCCCTACCCCATAAATGTTTAATCATTGTATGAGAAAGGAATTTTCTTAGTTGAATAAATTGTAAATACAATAA
Organism: Gymnobelideus leadbeateri; assembly: GCA_011680675.1. NCBI lineage: Eukaryota > Metazoa > Chordata > Mammalia > Diprotodontia > Petauridae > Gymnobelideus > Gymnobelideus leadbeateri. The sequence continues at coordinate 304,105 of WOXC01010494.1, forward strand.
AACAAGAGACTTGACAAAGTGTCAATTGAAATTATGATCCAGGATACCTGTGTTTTCTTTACCATTAACATCCCATAACATAGTATATGTTTAGAAAATATTAAGATAAGAAAAAGTCCCATTACTCAAGTTAATGCCTCAAGTTAAGGGTCTCATCCTTAGGGCCATAAAGTAGGCGTCTTCTGCTTTGTTACCAGGGGTAACAAAGGAGAGGTATTCTCTGAGCTCACTCAGAGAGCAAAGACAAAGCTAGGTCTGTTTGGAATTTATGATGCCTGTTTTAAATCCTACTTCCAGTCTTATCTGGTATCTGGAGTGGCTGACAGAGAAAAAAGGGCCTTTTTAAAATGAGGCAAAGCAGTCTGTTTGATTAATTCAGACTTTGGACAAAATATGATATTTAATGATTATCAAATCCTAGGTAAATCATTTAACCCCATTTGCCCCAGTTTCCTGAGCTGTAAAATGACCTGAAGAAGGCAATGGCAAACCACTACACTATCTTTGCCAAGAAAAAAAAATGGGTTCACAAAGAGTTGGACACAACTAAACAACAAATAACATGTTGCTTTTTAAAACATTTGCAAGTGATACACTGATACGCTCAACTTCTTCCTGAAGAAAGATTTTTTAAATGCATCCAGCTTCCTCTTAAGCCAGGCCTGGTAATGACGAAACACTTTCCAGTGACCAGTTATATCATTTCGAGACAAGAAGGTTCTTTTGTGGAATCACTTTGATAGTAAATTTACTGCAATGTAAGATGAAAGAAGTCTGTGGATAGTGAAGTGAACAGTTAGTCATATATATATCACCTAACATCTGAGGGAAAAATTTAGGCTCCAAAGCAGAAAGGGATGGTAGCAGCCTGGTATGCCCATTGGGATACTGTGAAAATTCTCCTGAAGCAACTTTATGAACTTACCTTAATCTGGACCTATAAGGTTTCTACCCACCTCCCCTCATCCAGGTCTAGGTACCTGCTTAGCTCTTTCTGGGCTCTTTAATCCTAGTTGATTAATCCTATATAAATCTAGTTGATTTCCTCTATCAGATTCTCTCAAGTTCCTATTGATATCACCTAATTGTTAAGCTTCCAAGCACCCCTCTTGAATTTTGTTAAAAGTTGCTTTGTTTGGGAAAAAATTTAAATGATACCTGTGTATTCTCTTCTAATAGAATGATTAATAAAAAAGACAAAACCTGACTAGTGTAAAACTGAATGTAAATCACCTAGATTCCAATTTTTAAAATGAAAAGGTTGAGTAATCAACATATTTTCCCAACTGTGGAGAACAGCTAGTTGGTTCAATGGATAGAAGACTGGGCTTGTAGTCAGTAAGACCTGAGTTCAAATCTGGCCTCAAATACTTACTAGCTGTGTAACCCTGGGAAAATCACTTAAGCTCTATTTGCCTCAGTTTCACCAACTGTAAGATGGTGATAATAATGGCACCTTCCTCAGAGGCCTGTTGTGAAGTTCAAATGTTGTTGCTCATCCTTCATTCTCAAAGAGGACCAATGATACCGTGAAGGTGGTGTCTTGACTCACATGTAAGTTGGATTTAAGTGAGGCAGAGAGCTGGCAAAGTCTTCAGCCACACACTCTCCTCAAGAGTCATCGAAGTCCAGAAGTTCATCGAAGACAAAAATCAAAATGACTGGCGATACCCTGGGATGCGGTGGATGACCTTGGCCTTCCTGGATTAATGTCTTTCCCAGGTCTTTTGTTTAAGGCAAAGCTCATTCAATACCTAAGGGACAGGCAAAAATTGAGGGAAAAGATGGCTCAGTTTACCATCACAAAGATATCAATCTGATAGAGGAAGAAGGCCCTCAAAGTTTCTTGCCAGAACAGAAACAATTGATATTTACACTCAATCTAAAACATCAGAACCTAAACAAATGAGATAATAATATAGTATAATATAATTAATATAGCCCAGTGTCTGGCACATAATAGGTGCTTAATAAATGCTTGCTCCCTTCCCTCCTTCCTCTAGAATGATGAAAATAAGGAGAAATGTTAGCATTTAATATTTGTGGGACTACAGAGAAACAAAAATTCTGATGCAGTTTTGGTGAGACTATAGACTGAAAGTTTAAGGCGTAATCTGTCGATATGTAATAAGACATAAGATTGATTATGTTCTCAACCCAATGATTCCATCATAAGAACTTTACCCTAAAGATATCAGTGGGAAAAAAGGAGCAAATGTGTAAAATATCTGTGCAATAATATTTGTGCTTTGTAGTATATTGTGGTTTGTTGATGTTAAGGAATATCATAGTGCCCCACTAAAAATAAACATGAACACAGGGAATTATGAAGGGAAGGGACTATATGTAGTGATGCAAAGTGTGATTGACAGTACCAAAACTACATATATATTCCCTATAACTCTCCATGAAATAATTAAAATAAAAACCAAGGTAGAGGACTCAGCAGACAAATTTCTTTTTCATTTGTTGTCTGTTAATTTATTTTATTCTACTCTGTTCCATGCTAGGATTTTGTGTAAGATTTTATTCTTTATTTTGTATGTTTGATAATTTGCCTTTGCATAGGGTTGTTAATTTCATAATAAATTTTTTTCATTAAAAATAAGCAACTCTTTCCAAATCAGCTCAGTGAAGAGCATTCTCCAAAGGAATTTCATTCTTTTGCAGTCATCCCATAACCAAACAGATGGATATCTCCCTGTTTGGAAAATATTCTCCAGTATCCTGCTTCTGGGAACATTCTGCCACTATATCACACAAGAGTTCAGGTAGCTTTCCTCTGAAGATTGTAGGCTCTTTGCTTTACATCTTATTAACACCCTTCTTAGCATCCCCATACAACATACATAGTCAAGTCAATTTTCTGGAGAGCTCATTATCAAAGCCATAACTAATATGGGACAACTGGGTTTTTGCCAAGGGTGCTGAAATTTACATGACACTTACAGTATTTTAATTTCTTCAGCAGCATAGAAAAATGTGATCTTAGTACCACATCAGCAAAAATTATTAATTAAAATAGAAAGCTCTTCTTCTTCCACCCCACTGGTGCTCCCCAACTGAGTTTCTCCTGTCTTCCATGCCACCCTCAACTCCTAACTCCTATAACAAAGATGACTCAGAATGTTTCAGGGAACTCATCAGAGTCCAGTATCCTTGTATATCTGTCTCTCCACCCCTAATTGAATTTGTCTTAAAGTTGATTTAAGGTTACCTTTCATGTTGGTTGCCTGGTTGCTCCATTGACATTTTGTGAGGCTTTAGTTATGATTTTGCTAGTCATTTAAATCATATAGATGCAGGTACATCACCACTATACAACCTTCTCTCTCAGTTTAGCTTGACACAGTTTAACACTCAGGCTTTTACTCTATATTAGGCCCTGTTCTACTTCTAAATTCATCCCTTCCTTGACTCTACTATCACTACCCCTAGAATTTTTCTCTAGGGTCCCCTAATCACTGAAGAAGGAATGTGCTCTCCACTTGGTAGCTCCATATCTTACTCTCAGTATCTGCATTGTTTAATATTTCTCTTTGGGGTGGCTAGGTGGCACAGTGAATAGAGCACCATCCCTGGAATCAAGAAGACCTGAGTTCAAATCCAGCCTCAGACACTTAACTAGCTGTGTGACCTTGGGGAAGTCACTTAACCCCAAATTCCCTACCTTCCCCCTCCAAAAAGAAAAAAAAAATTTCTCTTTTCTCACATTCATATAAACCTTTCCAAACTGGTCCTTCTCTTTCCTAAGTATGTCTCCCTTCTCCCACTCTACCACTCTCACCTATATCCCCTATCTATACTCATCCTAACTGAGCTCCCCTGAGTGGCTTATCCAACATGGAATCGACCATCTTCTTTTTTAATTTCCCACTTCTCTAAATATCTTTCTCTTTCTCAATATTTCTGCCCTCTACCCAGATCTCAGCATTCTACTCTAAAGACTCTGTCCCTGGTAGTAAGATGCCACAGCTCATTTAAGTATGACTACTCCCAGAGAAACAGTATATTTTCATATTCCTTTATATTCCCTACCATTAGTGATGTGCTTTAAAGAATTTACAAGCTTCCAGGGACAAGAAAATAGTAATTGTTACAGAGGAAGTAGAGAAAAATATTAAATTCATTAGAGATTTATCATGGATTAAAATTTCCCACCAAAGAAAATGTAAAACTCCTTGTGATGCAATTTCTGGTTAAGGCAGTGTATATTTCAGCATCCTACGAGTAATGGTACAAGCAGTCATCTTAGAAATAATATTCTGGAATGGTGCTAGATTAGTAATCTTCATTGGCAAGAGTACTCCCTCTGCCCATGTAGATCACAGCCCCTCCATTCTTCATTCCGTATGATTCCTGCCCATGTGCTTCTGTGAATCCTACCAGAATAAGTTCTAGGTTTGCCCTCTTTTCCCTCCATTTGTCCCTTTTACTGGGGAAAATTAAGTGTCTGATCCAAATGGTGAAGGTGAGGGCCAGTAATAAAGAGAAAGATGGAACAACCAGGTTAAGAAGTTCTGGGCATAAGTGAACCAGGAAAATCAAGAACAGGAGGCAAAGACTAGAGTGGAACATAGAATGCATGAAGGGGAGTAAAGTATGAAAAGGCTGGAAATATAGCAAAGGACCAGGTTATCAGGCACTAAATAGCACACAGAGGATTTCCTATTTGATCTGGAGCTAATAGAGAGCCACATGAGTTTATTGAGTGTTTGGGGATGAGGTGTGTAATACTAACACTTGTGCTATCTTCATCACAGGACTGTTGGCAGAAAAATATTTTAAAAAACTTAAAATAATAATAATATATCCTAACAAGGAGGAAACGACTGCCTTCCAAGGCAGTCTATTCCACTTTGGGATACTTCACATTGTAAGGGAGTTTTTCCTTACATTAAGTAGCATGTAAGGAGTGAGCCACCGGCAGCTAGGTGGCATAATAGAGTGACAAACTTGGAGTCAAGAAGAGATTCATCTTCCTGAATTCAAATCTGGCCTCAGTTACTTACTAGCTGAGTGACCCTGAGCAAGTCACTTCACCCTGTTTGCCTCAGTTTCCTCATATGTAAAATGAACTAGAGAAGGAAATAGCAAACCACTCCAGTGTTTTTGCCAAGAAAACCCCAAACGGGGTCATGAAGAGTCAGACATAAATGAAACAAATCGACAAGGAGTAAGCCAAAACCTGCCTTTCTGAAAATTCTACCCATTGCTTCTAGTTGTGTCCTCAAAAGGCCAAACAGAGCAAGTCTGGTTTCTATTTTATATTATCATCCTTCAAACACTCAAAAACTGTTCTACAGACTACTCTTCCCTAGGTTAAGCATCTCTACTTCCTTCAAACAAGTCTTATATTTCATATTAACCATTCCCCTAAGCATCCTAGTGATTCCTCTCTGGCTTCTCTTCCATTTGTCTACATCCTTCCTAACATAAGGTACCCGAATCTGAACACTTTATTCCATGTGGGACCTGAACAATGCAAAGGATGATGGAATTGTTACCTCTCTCCTTCTGAATACATGCCTCCCATAATACACCATACTTAAACATCATACTATTGTTTCATATTGAATTTTCACTTACAGTTTATTAAATTTATTTGTTCATTTGATTGTATCCACAAAAGAACATTGCCTTTCAAACTCAGTGAATAAGCCTAATTTCTATAATTGAAACACCAATATGATATAGGGAGCTGGAGCATTTAAAGAAAGATATGAATTTAAGAATACCTCAAAGAATCAAACTGTGTCAATTCATTCAGTGCATTTTTTTATCCATAAGGCAAAGAAAATAGAGATAATAGGGAAGTTTTATTTCACAATAAAATTATATGTCTGGTCCTTCTAGTATTATTTTCTTTTACACCTTGAATAAAACAAAATTTCATTTTTCTAAGTATAACATTCATTTTACCACAGAATTAAAAGAATTTGAGATTTCATGTCAGAAATGACATCATCTTTTCAACTTTCTTCATCTTAAACATCCGCCTACTCACCCATCCACACATACATCACCTTACCTGTAATCTAGGCACTAGGGGATGTAGGGAGGTTAGGGAGTGGAATTACAGACCAAATAAATAACTTTTCGTTCATTTCTGAGTTTTGATGATGTATATAATGTCACTGCAAAAAATAAAAATAAAACAAAAAACCATACCCCTATAGAGGAGACCTCAAATAAAAACAGGAAAATCTTACATCAGCATTTTATGTACTTATATATGTGTAACATTCCCTCTAGGATAATCCTTCAATTTTCACTTGCACTGGCAGTTTGAGTCTCCAGAGGGTGGTTACTACACTCAAAAGTTGTATAACACCTTCTGGGTCTATACTTTTAACACCATGGCTCACAAGCCCCCAACAGTATACTTCCCAATAACAATCAGTCATTAGATCCAATTAACTATTAGCAAAGGCATAGAATAGTAAATGCAAAATAGTCTCCCCATAATCCTGGAGTACATTTTCCAATAAATACATACACAGCTGAGTACAATAGTAGACACATATATGACCCAGGCTACTCACTATTTGGTTACTACAGGGCCTGGGAGATGTGTCCTCTGGCAAATTGAACTGACACATATTCAGGGGTTCAAAGCAGTCATGGTTCTCACTTACTAGAACTGGTTAGCTGTAGAATGAATAACCTTGTGGAGATCTTTAAATAAAACAAAAACAATGGACATACGTATAAGTTATGTGAGGAAAGTTCAGTGCCTCACTCTGGTTCAGTTCTCAAAGCCTGGAGGAACTGACCACCTCCCTTACCTTAGTGAACCTGGACCTGGAGCTTGTGCATTATTCAGGTATTATTAAACCCAATAATATACAGCTTACCCATTGTTTGTTCTTTGGAAAAGAGGCATGGGAGAAATCCATCCAGAAGTATCCCACACTTAGGAGTTCTTCAGTGCAGAACCCACTTTCTTCATACATCTTGTAGGAGAGATACTATTGCGTCTACATAACACAGTCAAATAAGGCCAAGTGCATTCATGCTTATCTCTAGACAAGAAAATGAAGACAATTGATTTAAGGGACAGGTGAGGAGGGAAGAAGGGAGAGGGTTAGAGGGAAGCCAGAATGATTTGTTTAAGATAGAAAATATATCTAGGGACATCAGTTTGGATAGAAAGAAAACTGGTTAAGAAAGATATTAGAACTAGTTTAGAATCACCGTTTGCCTTAACATGTTGTATAATTATTTGAGTTTTTACTGCACTGTTTTCTTTTCTGTTCTAGAATGAAAGGGGGGAGGTGATGCTGAGATCCCGACAGAACTAGCTACCACAAAATTAAACAAGGGAGAAAAGAAAAAGGGAAAGTCACAAAGCATTGTAGCTACATCCTTAAGGATCTTACCATCTTCTGAAATGACTCTTAAAAGGCAAATTTATTTGAATAAGTATGCCAGAAAAAGAGCTCAGTGTCATAGTGATATCTAATGACCTATAATTTAGAATTATAGTGCTGTAATTTTTGGAAAAGAAGGAATGCATTAATTATAAGCACTATAAGATTATACTAGTTCCATATCGGCTGCATAGGCAGTCCTCACTTTTCACTGCAATGTCTTAGAAGCTGGATTATAAAAAGGGGTGTGCCAGAACCAGTTCATAAATGGCTCATACAAGCCAATTGTTAAATTGGGGGATGTTTACACCTCAGAGATTTATTGTTTAGTTGATGGTCTTTTAGACTTCAGAAAGTGAGGAAGAGATGTTAGGATTGCAAATTAAATTTTAAAATGTGTTATGAGTACTTTTTTTTTCAAAGAGCCAATCATTAAACATTTACTATCATACCCCTGGTTATAAAGAAGATAGTCATAATGCTAGTCAAATCACCCTTAGGAACAATATTATCAATGAGGCTTATAGTCTACAGGGATAGAAAACCTGTGGCCTCTAGGCCACATTGGCATTCTAGGTCTTTGGGTTTGGCCTTTTGACTAAGTCCAAATTTTATAAAACAAATCCTTTTATTAAGGAGATTTGTTCTGTGAAGTTTAGTTTCAGTCAAAGGGCTTCACCTGAGGACCTAGAGGGCTACATGTGGCCTCAAGGCCACAGGTTCCTCACCCCTGGTCTAGAGCAAATACTCAGCATCACATTAATTGCAATTAATTTTGATCAAGATGTGATAAAAAATGTGTAAATAAAAAGATATAGTCATAAACTCTCATAATAATTAAAAATTATAAAATTATGCTTAAAGTCCCATGAAGATAGGATATGTGGATAGTGGAAAGGGCACTAGCCTCGGAGTCACAAGGGCCAGTTCTACCACTTAGTAGACGTCTGGCCTCTCTGGGCCTCACTTTCTTTATCTATAAAATGAAGAGAGAGACTAAATGATTCTTAAGATCTTTTCTTAACATTGTGTGGTTCTGCAATTCTATGAAAATAGACATCCAGGAACTTTATACATTGAAAGCATTGTGGTGTAATGCAAAAATCATGGGACTGGCAATCAGGATATCAAGCTCCAATTCCACCACTAACTAGTTATATCACTTTATGGGGAGGAAAGGGGCATCTCCAGTTGTCTTGATCTATATCTGACCATTGGACCCAGATGGCTCTGGAAGAGAAAGTGAGGCTGGTGACTTTGCAAAGCCCTCCCTCACTTAAATCCAATTCACTTTCAAGTCATGGTATTATCTCCCTGAGGTCGTGGTCCTCTTTGAGAACAAGGACAAACCACAACCTGTGAGTAGTCTGAGCTGTCCCATGGGAACCCAACTGGCCAGTTCCAGTTGGGCAATTCTTCTCCTCTCCTCTTCTCTCTCCACATTAGGCATCATGCCCTTACCTGATGGTACTCTGCCTAAAGGAAGATAAATTTTGAGGGCTGAAACCTACCTAGATATCTTGGGGTTTACTGACTAGATTTTTTTCTTAAAAACCATGACTTAAACCCAGTTCACTCTTGCTCACATTGATTGGCCAACAAAAACCAAGCTAAATGGTTATTGTTTGGGCCCAGATGGCTCAGAGTGAATGTAAATAGTAATTGTTTCTTTTTTGGCCAGAAACCCTGAGGGTTTTCGACTCCCAGTTTGATTTTTTTATTAAAGGGGCCATACCTGGCCTACTTCTTAAACAGCCCCAGTCACTGAATGAGTGTTGCCTCAGTCAAAGTGGGAACTCAGAAAGACCTTAGCTTAAAAAGGTCAAGGTCTCCCACTGCATCCAAGGCCGTCTACAGTCATCATGATCCATATCTGTCCACTGAACCCAGATGGCTCTGGAGGAGAAAGTGAGACTGGTGACTTTGCACAGCCCTCCCTCACTCAAATCCAATTCATGTGCAAGTCATGGCATCATCTTTCTGATGTCATGGTCCTCTTTGAGAATGAAAGACAAACAACATATGACTTCTGGCAAGGAACTTCCCTTTAGTCTCCTCAATTGTACAAGGAAAGAGTTGATTTAGGTGATTTCTAAAATCTTTCTCAACACTAAAGTTCTATGATTCTGCAGTTATACAAATGAGCTCTAATATACTGTAAACTATACATAGAGCACACAAAAATGCAACTCATACATTTGCCCTAAAATTAACCTGCTAGCTATAATAAACATTTAGTTGGTGAAGCAACAGGATACAATGAAAAAATCTCTGAATTTGAAAAATTACTTAGTAGGCCTATACTCCAACGAAATGGAAGAAAAAGGAAATGGGGCCATAAGTATAAAAATTATTGCAAGGGATCTTTTTGTGGTTTCAAAGAATTGGAAATTAAGGGGGTGCCCATCAATTGGGGAACAGCTGAGCAAACTGTGGCAAATGAATGTGATGGAATACTATGGCACAATAAGAAATGATGAAAGGAACAGATTCAGAAAGACTTGTATAAACTGATACAAAGAAAAGTGAACAGAATCAGGAAAATTTATGTAACATCAACAATTTTAAAACAGCTTTGAAATACTCAAAATCTATGATCAGTGTAATGACCAGCCAAGATTCAAGAAGACTGATGATGTATGCTAGCCGTCCCCTGGTTTTGGTTTTCTCTTTTGTTTTTTCAATGTGAGGAAAAGAGAGAGAAAATGAATGTTTGTTAAAGTTAGATGGGCAGTTAGATGGCTCAGTGAATAGATAGCTGGGCCTGGACTTAGAAAGCCCTGAGTTCAAATCCAGTCTCAGACTTTTACTAGCTGTGTGACTTCGGGCAAGTCACTTTACCTCAATTTGTCTTAATCCACTGGCAAAGTAAATGGCAGATCTTTCTAGTATCTTTGTATCTAGTATCCCATGGATAGTATGGTCAGTTGGACGTGACTGAACAACAACAAATGAAAACAATAATAATAAAACTAATAAGCTTTTCCTTAGCTCTGCACTTGGAAAGAAGAGATCTAAATTTGGAGGGGAGAAGGCAACTGGGATTAAGTGACTTGTTAAGTAACTTGTCCAAGGTCACACAGCTAGTTAAGTGTCAAAGGTCCTTCTGATTTCAAGGTTGGTGCCCTATTCACTGTACCACCTAGCTGCCCCAAAGTCTAAATGTGAATCCCAGTTCTTAATACTCACTAGCTTTCAGATCTTAGACCAAGAAACAATAAATGCTGCATTCTTACTCAAGTATCTATTTGACACTTTGTTGATACCTGTCATTGTACTTTATATTTCATCGAAAAGTCATTAAAAATTATGAAATCATTAGGGATTTTATATAGGATCTTAAAAATATTTCACAAAGTTACTAAGCTAGTTAAGGTCAAGTGGAACTGGTATGAAATAGGAGGACACAGTGACCTGGCAGCTCTCCAAAGTTTGCTCTCCCAACTTCTCTCCTGGGTACCAATTATCAGACAAACAATAACAGCTGACAAGAAGGGTAAGGACAAGGATTCTTTCCTGGTGATTATGGGGTTGGAAAGACCATTAGTTGTTTGCCAAAAAAATTTATTTTATTATGCGATGATTATGTAATAAATTTGAGTGTCTCAGTGATATAGACTAGGGAATCTATTACCCAAAGATGTCCAAGAGAGCACTTTCCCAAAGGCCATTTGTACGCATTTCATGATCACCACGGCAGTCTGTGTCTTTGGGCACAGTGCTCAAAATGTTAGGTCTTGGCATTTTTCTGTTCCCAGTGAAGACAGAATTCTTTTGCTCAAGGGTTCATCATCTGTGGTTAAGGAGGAAAACCAAGGACCTGTTTTAGTTGGCTCAAAATGCAGAGCAGTAATAAAAGTGTTTATAAACTTGACTATTGGGACTATAGTCAATGAAATCTTTTCTAAGATTTTTGATGCTCTTTCATCTGAGATCAACTCTTCAGGAAAGTCAGTATTCCTTCACAGAAACCAGAAACTATACTGTGGATATTCAGTTTTAGTAATCACTGTATTAATAAAAGCAGAGGGAATTGAGAAATGATTTTCAATACCCATTCACATTGTGCTTTGTCATTTTTCATCAGTGAGGGGTCAGGTCCATTGAATATCAGAATCAATAAGCAAGATCTCAAGATAGTGAAAGGTGGAAATTACCTGCATGACATCTAACCATAATATCCAACACATAAAGAATTTAGAAAGGATTTGAAGGAAACAACAAAGATGAATGAAGAACTGAAAGGAAAAAAAAAGACCAAGAAAACTAAAGCAACTGACATATTACACTCGGATTAGGTAAAAGTTAGCTGAAGAGAAGCTTTATAATAATCTTCAAGCTTAAGAAGCATTCTTTTACAGAAGAAAGGAACCAACTCTTCTTTATTGTGAAGGGATGGTGAAGGACACTGGAAGAAGGGATAAAAAACAGTTTATGAAAGGATTAGGCTAAATAAGGAAGGATTTGCTTTTAGCAGATTTTGTATCTTTGTCCTTATAACATTGTACTTAAGGACTATTGGACTTGGCAATAGAAAGCAACTATCTTCAAGAAATTTATAATATAGTTGTCAGGGAAAGGAAGGGATAAGACATGTATTCAACTAAGTATAATTTGAAGTTCAAATCCTGACTTTGCTAATGTGACTAAAGTCACTTATGTGACTTTGAACAAACCAATTGACCTGTGTGGCCCTCAGTTTCCTAATCAGTGAAATGAGAAATTCTAAAATTCTGTAGTTCTGAAATTCAGAAACACATGGACATTGAAAGAGTCTTTATTTAGTAAATTAATTTTATTAGTATGGGACACAGGAAGACTCCTTTCCACAATCATGGTAGTAGAGGAACACCCATAGCCCTGTGAATTCTACCTATGAATTAATCTTGACTCCTCTTAGACTACTGGGGTCAGAATTTCCAAAACAATGACCTGTTTTTCTATAACTCACCTCTATTTGGAAAATTGAAAGAGGAAGCTTGGAATAGTGGATAGAGGGCTGTCCTTAAAGTCAGGAAAACTGTGTTCCACTCCAGTCACTGATCCACACTGGCTGGCTGACCAAGAACATTAACCCCAGGCAATTCAGGTATAAAGTAATTACCCACATGCACCCTAGGAAAATGTACATTTAGGAGTTTTCCTAGACTGATGAAATCACAGGTATATGGGGGAGTGAGAGTAACAAGCAAGAAAATTAAAGATAGTAAAATAATAATAATGACAATCTTCTTTATAAACCTTTTGAAAGAGGTAATTACACCAATTTTGATAGTAATTAACATAATTACATATGTGCAGTGTGCTAAGGATATAGTAAGACCACGTTCTTACTTCCAGAAAAATTATTTTGTTCTTTGTAGTATACTAGGTACCACTGAGAAGAATTCAATTCAATTCAATAGCTATTTATTGACTTCCTACTTTGTGTAGACACCATGCTGGTTCCTGCAGAGATGCACAGATAGATAAGATGTAGCCCCTGCCCTCTAGAACTAGGGCCAAGATAACCAGGCTAAATACAATCGAGGATGTCTTCTTACATTTGAAGTCACATGATTGCATCATTTTTGAGGGCAGGAAGAGGTTGGGGGCTGGGGTACCTTTCTGCCTGGGTTAAAGCCAATTTCCTCACAGCTGACAGGTTGCATTTTTATTGTCTGACAAGCTGAAGTTATGTTTATTTTATGAGTATACATCCCTAAGAGGAAATAGAAGATGAATGTTGATCTTAGGGGCTTGTACCTTTCATCCTCCTCTGACTTTGGTAAATCTGCATGGCTTTTTGAGGGTCCTAAACTCACCCCCAGAGCAAAAGGAAGAAATCACATTTTTAATGTCTCTCAAATAAAGCTGTAGTGGCCTCTGCTTGGGGGGCACTGGGAGCTGAATCATGCTAGTCTTATTAACGTCTCTAATCTCTTATGAGTACAGAGGAGCAAGCCTCAGTGCAGATGCTATGAAGAATAACTCCTTAAGCTGCTGTCCATAATTGCTGCTGTCTTTACAGAGGGGGCAAGGGGAAAGCAAGTCGTGCCTTATGCCTTCTTACAGAAAAGGGCTGCTTAATGAGATCTCTTAATGTACGACCTGGAGCAGACTTCTGAGGTATTATTGGGGCAGGAATTAAGGCATGTATTTTATTTAACTGATCCAGTTCACATAAAGAAAATCACCTGCTGCAAACTAAATTTAAAAGGTGGGGGTGGGATGGGGAGCTGGAGAGAGCAGCATACCTTTGACAAGTCATTGAACCTCTATGGGCCTCACTTTCCTTATTTCTAAAATGAAAAGATTGAACTAGATAAGCTCCTCCAAGGTCCCCTCCAACTCTAAGATTCTATTGTTCTATTAATTCAACCACCATTTTTGCCCCCACAGTAGATGGTAGTCTCTGAGGACACAGAAACCTCAGAAAGCTATTTCTAAATTCTCATTTTCTTTCTCACAATGTATCATCTCTCTGTATTTGAGGCATTATAAGCATCTCCATTCTGTTCTTGATCTTGATGCAGATTTCTTTCATATTGCCTTTCCTATAACCTAAAAAGCTAGAATTTAGAATTCAAATATAGGAGAATCTATGGTTCACAAGGCCTGCCTCTTACCATTTTAACCCAGCACCTAAGAGTTTCTTTAAAATAAGAAATCCCTCCTCCTCCTCCCCCTCCCCCTCATCCTCCTTCTGTTGCTGTTTCACCCCACCCCAACCACCTTCTCTTGGAGGCACCATCCTGGTGTGTCTCTTTTGTGAAAGGGTGACTGAGGAGACTTGACGTGGCTGATGAAAAACCAAAGGAAGGAGTCAAGACTGAAAACAACCACCACATTAATTTGAAGGTGGCAGGGCAAGATAGTTTGGTGGTGCAATTTAAGATTAAGAGGCACACACCACTTAGTAAACTAATGAAAGTCTATTGTGAATGACAGGATTTGTCAATGAGGCAGATCAGATTCCAATTTGATGTGCAACTAATCAATGAAACAGACACTACCTGCACAGTTGGAAATGGAGGATGAAGATACAATTGATGTATTCCAGCAGCAAATAGGAGGTGTTTACTAAAAAAAGAACCTGCAACCCTACTTCAGAACTGTGCTCCCAAAGAAAACAATATATTCACAATTAGAAAACCAAGATTTGGTTTTCTGACTACTTCAGGATAGTTTTCTCTCTTCTTTGATTTCCTTCTCCCATTCCTTTATTGTACATAAAATAACAGGTATAGGTACACAGGCATAATTAATTTTTTTAAACTAAATGGCCAATGGTATGTTTTAATCAATATCAAATGGAGATGGGGAAGGGAGAAATCACAGTTAGTTTTGTGAAAATGTCCCTCTTCTCCATTAGTGGCACGCTCATTCAACTTTTATCTTCATATTAAGTTATTTTGCTCTCACTGTTTACCAAACACACACACACACACACACACACACACACACACACACACACACACACAATCCTTGCATACATTGTCTGATTGGATAATTTTGATATTTTTCTTTTATCATTGTAAATACAAGGATAATTTTATAACTTTTTTTGTGTGCAGCTGTTACATGTAGGACAACTCTGTCTCTTAGTAGGGATAAATTACTATGAAGAAAGTGATCCTAGATGATTTTCCCTTCAAGTCAATCATCTTGTTGTTTAAATAAATTTCTTGTTTAAAATTTTAAAAAATGAGAAATCTCTTTCCCCATAATCACCCATTAAAAAGTATGATGGGGGGGTGGAGCCAAGATGGTGGAGTAGAAACAGCTCATCCAAGCCACTCTGCCCCCAGATTCCCCCCAAACTATGTAAAAGGGGACTCTGAACAACTTCTGGAGCCCCAGCACCCACAGAATGACACAGAAAAGCTAACCTCCCGCTGAGGACAGCCCAGCAGCCCTGCAGGAAGGACCAGCGTAGCGCTCTGGGAGCCAGCAGCGCTCAGAGCGTGGGGAGCTGAGCCCAGCGGAGCCAAGGTCCCTGAGCCGAGGTTTTAGCCCCAGGGCAGTAGGGCCAGCAGCCGGCTGGAGAGACCCCAGAACACCAGCAGCTGTGGCAACTCCAGAATTATCAACATAGACATGCCTAGGACAACATAAGAGGTTAGTGTCCTATGGACTTTGGGACCAGTATTTGGGGAATGCGTCGGCTTCCTCCCCTGGGGGCTAGAAGCCACTGAGGAGACACACCATTTTGTAGTTTTCAGAGGCAGCTCCAGCTCTTGGCCTGCGAACTGTAGGGAGATCCAGCGATCAGTCTTGGGGGGTAATCGCTCTTGCTATAACCTCCCTGGATCTGGATTGTGATCTAGGGTGGAAGTCGTGGGTGGGTTTCCAGCTTGCCAGAAACGGAAGTTGCCCCCCACACGTTTGGGACGAAAATTCTTCTATCTGGCCTTAAAGCCATAGTGTGGCAACAAGCCCAAAAGTCAAGCAATTAAGTGGCAACATGCCAAGGCAAAGGAAACAGAAAAATGCAAACCTAGACTCCTATTTTGGGGGCATAGAGCGGGAAAAGGACTGTGAGGTCAGAAGTCCTGCTCCAAAAGCCCCAGGGGAAAACATGAGCGGTTGCAGGCCATAGAGGACCTTAAGAAGGACTTTAAAAATCAAATAAGAGAAGTGGAGGAAAAATTGGAAAGAGAAATGAGAAGGATGCAGGAAAAGTATGAAATGAGGGTCAACAGCCTGACTGAGGAAAACAACACCTTAAAAAATAGACTAGGGGCGGCTAGGTGGCGCAGTGAATAGAGCGCCGGCCCTGGAATCAGAAGGACCTGAGTTCGGAGCCGGCCTCCGACACTTAATCCATACAAACAAAAAAACCTAGCCATGTAACCTTGGGCAAGTTACTTAACCCCAATTGCCCTAAAGGGGCGGCTAGGTGGCGCAGTAAGAGCGCTGGCCTCGGAGTTTGGATGACCCGAGATCAGATCCGGCCTCAGAAAATGAGCACCCACGCATAAATAATGACTAGCTGCATAACCTTGAGCAAGTTACTTAACCCCAATTGCTTTAAAAAAAAAAATAGACTAACTCAAATGGCAAAGGAGGCCCAAAAGGGCAATGAAGAGAAGAATGCCTTAAAAAGTCAAATTTGCCAGATGGAAAAAGAATCTCAAAAGTTCATTGAGGAGATTCATTCCTTCAGACTTAGACTGGAGCAAATGGAAGCTAATGACTTTATGAGAAATCAAGATGCTGTTAAGCAGATCCAAACAAATGAAATATTAGAAGGCAATGTGAAATATCTCATGGGAAAAACCACTGACCAGGAAAATAGATCCAGGAGAGACAATTTAAAAATTATTGGACTACCTGAAAGCCATGATCAAAGAAAGAACCTAGAAACCACCCTTCAAGAAATTCTCAAGGAAAATTGCCCTGATGTTTTAGATCCAGAGGGCAAAATAGAGGTTGAAAGAATCCACCAATCACCTCCTGAAAAATATCCCAAAAAGAAAACCCCCAGGAATATTATAGCCAGGTTCCAGAATCCCCAGATCAAGGAGAAAATACTCCAAGCAGCCAGGAAGAAACAATTTCAATATTGTGGAAACACAATCAGAATAGCCCAGGACCTGGCAGCTTCTACACTGAGGGATCGAAGGGCATAGAATATGATATTCCAGAGGGCAAAAGAACTGAGAATGAACCCAAGGGTCACCTACCCAGCAAAACTGAGTATTTTGTTTCAGGGGAAAATATGGTCATTCAGTGAATAGAGGACTTTCAAGCATTCTTGAGGAAAAAAACCAGAATTGAACAGAAAATTTGACATCCAGACACAAGAAGGAAGAGATGCCTGAGAAGGTAATCAGGGAAAAGAAATCAAAAGGAACTTATCAAAGTTGAACTATTTACATTCCTATATGGAAAAGCAATGACTGTGACTGATGATATCTTTCTCACTATGAAAATAATGGAAGAAGGGGGTGTGGTCATATGAATACATATGTGAATGTGTGTGTATATGGTTACAGTTATATATGGATAGAGGGCATAAGTTGAATTTGTTGGGAAGGGACAATACTCAAGGGATGAAATTATGAGGTGAGAGAGGAAAGTGGCAAGAGGAGATGGGGAGAGACAGGGTAGGGTAAACTATCTCATGTAGAAGAAGCAAGGGGAAGTGGTTGCAAGGGAGAGGGAGAATAGGAAGGCAAAAAAGGCAAAACCACATTCTCATTGAATTTGGTTCAGGGAGAGAAGGACTAAATGGGATATCTCAACCTGCAGCAGAATAGGGGGAAGGGGGATGAGAGGAGGGATGATGGATGGGAGGGCATCCTTGGGGGGAGGGGAGGTTGGAAGTACCCACTCTAGAAGAGGAACAGGATCATGTAGGGAATGGACCAGGTGGGGGGTGGGATGAGTGGGAGGGAATTATAAGCAGCCTTGTACAATATATCTACTATGATAATGTTTTGCATAGCTAGACATGTACAACAGATACTGAATTACTTATCTCCCCAGAGGGAATGGATGACAAGGGAGGAAGGAAATGGATCTGAAATTCGAGGTTTTAACATAAAATGTTTCAAATATATATATAGATACTATTATTAATACTCTTCTGCTTGTAATTGGGAGATAAGATGTGCAGGCATTGGGACACAAAGATTCACCTTCCTCTAATGGAAAAGTCGAAGGGGGTATGGGAGAAGGTGTGGGAGAAAGCAGATTGGAGGAAGTGATATCTTGTGGGACTGCTATTCTGGGAGGTTGGGTAGGGGAATAACGGGGGGAAAATGATTGTAACTCAAAATCTGGTGGAAATGAATGATGTAAAACAGAAGTTAATAAAGCATTTGTTTAAAAAATAAAAAAAAGTATAATCAATTCTGCCTGATAAGTTATCCTGCACTATTTAAGCCCTTCTCAATAAGTAAGCACAAGTTATTAACTTAGGAAGATTTTGATTTATGTTCAAGCTCAATTTTGTGTTTTGAGGGCTGTGGAGAGAACAGACCTTATATTATAAAAGTTATAAAACTTGAAGTCATAAAATCTGATAAAATTAATCTTTTTAATTTATGGCCAACAAAATTAGAGAGATAAATGTTTTATTGATTTTTAAGTGTTCTTTTCCAACAGTTTTGAGGTTGACACAGAGTAAAGGTGTTAGACTAAATAACTCTATTTCAAAATGTCTATCTGCTCTCTGAGGATAAACATTTAGGTCTCCTGCCCAAGACAGGAAACAAAACTCCAAATTCTTATTACCACAACATTCAGTCCAGAGGCTTCTAAAATGAGACTATGTCTATACACACAAAAAAAATTGAACATATTTATTGAAACCAATACCCCAACCCCCACCAAATGGTTGAATTCCATCAACCATAAGAATTGGCGGGAATTCCTTTTAGTTGTTTCACCATTACCAAGAGGTCAAAGGAGCCCAGAAACAACCTTATACAATAAACAATATATAATCTCTTCACCAACCTGAGAAACAATGACAAACAAGAGCTACACTGTTTTAAAGTACAAACTCACTTTTAAAACATTTCACAGGAAGAAAATAGAAAAGTATATATCACACAAAATAGCAAAAAAGCAATTGGGGACAAAGTGAATCTGCAGAAATCTTGTCAGAAGAGCCAGAAGAATGATGTGCCGTGGGGCACAGAGATGGCCAAAAGGCACAAATGGCACTTTGTGCAGTGATCAGTAGAGTCCTTCAGGATGCTCCTTCAGCGCTGGGAAATGGTTAAATAGAGTGGAGGTTGATTGTGTTGGCATTTCCACTGGGGTATTTAGGGATTCCAGATAAGAGAGAATGAAGGTGTTCTATTCATGGATCAAACCAGCCTCTATGTGATAGAGAACAGGACCTGCCATGAGAGTGAATAGCTTGAATATAGGACAAAAGGTCAGTTGAGGCCTTTAGGAATGATACAAATGTGCCATCTCAGTATCAGGACCTGGATCTTTCCTCCCTTTTGTGGAATTCTACTCACTAGAATGAATGGAGAATGGTCATATGTGTCTATGCTCCAGAGTTGTGATTTGTGCTATTCCACGGTCCACACCGAGCATCCATCAGAACTGGAGGAATCCATGTCTTCCAGATACAGACCAGAGTTGCCTATATGAATTACAACAATTGAGTTTACTCCTAATCCCCTCTTATTAGAGAAGGGTTGCCCTATGGTGCATATCAGGACATAAAAATTATACCAGCATACCATAAAGCCATCAATAACCACAGATTCTTAACCCTCAAAGTCTCATTGACTGGACAGTTGACCCAGAAAATACTTGATTCTTTGCTTGCTGAGTAAAGATAATCCTACTCTGGTCCTGTCAAAATACCTATCAGATCTACTCCTTAGCACTGATAGCTTATACTGCAACTTTCCAACTCTGGGGAAGAATTTGCTTAAAAGACAACTAATCTAAAAGGCAGATTCTACCCCCAACCCAAGCCTCCCACTTAGTTGAGCTGTGTTTGAAACACTTCATAATCTGTATCTTCATCTTTCTTCCTCAACCAACCTAACTTCAACCTCTCTCCTCAACTTTCTATCAAACCTACTCTATCAACCAACTCCAAATGCAAAGTACCTCGTAAGTCTTCGTATCATTTTTTATTACTAATTGCTCAAGATAGATGCCAAAAAATACAATATGGTATTATTCTTACACAGTGAACCAAAATGCTGTGGCTACCACTTCCAATAGGCAGAGACCCAGGAACTTTGTTATCGGCTAACTCCTAAAAGGAAAAAGTGACAGCAATAATTGGGGGGAAGGGTGTGGAGTGTCCCAGTTTCTACTCTCTTTAAGAATTGATCTGTTTCCTTCTAAATATATCTTATTCCCTTTAACACATTTAATGTATTTCCTGCTTGAGACATCATTTTTTTCCCTCTAAATGTTCTGTACTTTCGGAGATTTCAAATAAATAAAAGAACCATGACATTTTACAGATGTAAAACCTTCCTCACCCTGCCCAGTGAGCCCACTAACTATTCCTTGCACAACATGGAGCACCTATGAAAAAGAGGTAAAATGATACTGCATCTTTCTTTATTGCACTGTCAGAATCTATGCTTAAGTATCAATGCTTCAGTTAGTGACAACCCAATTACAATAGCAGCTGAATTCCTTGTCCAGCTTTAGAAGTTGGTGACATTAGCAGATGTCCATTCTACAATATGCAGGTATATGGTATAAGTCAAGAGCCTCAAATGGTTCTTTACTGAAAAGGAAATTTAATGAAACTGATTCTCAGCTGTTCTGGATAAATCTCTATGGGTTCTATAATCTTTACAAATATTTTCATTAGTATTTAGAATCAAAAACAAACTAAAACTACATTTCTATGCCTTTTAAAGTCATCTCTGATGCTCTTGGTGTGTTACTTAAGATAGTGAAAAACCCACTAAAAAAAGGAGTGGATATTACAATTATGTTTCAGATCAGAAGAAGGATTATGGGGAATGGAGTCTCTAGTCTTATTTCCTCCTTAAAATAGTCCACATAATAATTTGGAAAATTGGCTTTGAAATTATGTTCTAAGAACTCCATAGTATGTACATTCCTTCAATAAATATGATTTTTCTAACATATTAATAATTAGTGTGAGAATAATCAGGTCCTGTCTTGCATATGGGCAGAGTAAGTGGTTTCCCTCTGAGTATAATTTAAGGTACTCCAGCTGGACTCCCTTTCCCCAAAATAATTCACATTGGGCCTCAAATGATTACCATTTGATTCATTTTTAGATTAATAAATTGACAGATACTTAATAAAAGGCTATAGTGTGAGATGTTAAGTTAAAGTTTGAGAGGATAGAAGAACAGAAATCTTTGGAAGGAGACACAGCTGCTAAACCTTTTAAAGGTAAAGGGTTTTGAATTTTATCTTTAAACAATGAGAATGCATGAAAGGTTTTTGACTTGGAAAAAAATACATACTAATGGAAGTTTGGAGCATGGACAGACCCTATCAGTTTGTTCTGATGGTGTCTCCTCACATGAGGGACACTGGGGAAGTGGCTTTTTAAAAAATGTTAGAAATTATGAGAGCATGTAAGAAGAGTTGCTTGGAGAGACTGGATGGAGCACATGTGGACATTCTGTAACTGCTTCTGGTTGAGTTGCCACTGGATTTGGAGGAGCTGTCAGCATCTTCAAGGAGGCCTGAGTCAACCTTGGTCATATCTTGACCACATTTGTGTAGAGTGGAACAATGTGGCTCCTTCACCTACAGATTCTAGTTAGAAACTATATGGTAAGGAGAAAATTCTCAAGGACTTTCACCCTATGCAACTATATAGCCCCTGGGAAATGGAACTCCTTGGTTTTTCTTAGTTGTTTTTTTTTTCATTCTTTAATGCTCTGGATACTGGGAATGGAGTCTCTGACTTGGTTGGAAGAGAGGGGCTTGGGGAGGGGAAACAGGAGTCATGAACCAGGACAGGTATCACCATCAATCCAGTATCAATGCCTCAACAAACAAGATGTGATCTTCTGGAGCATCCTCCTGGACCAATGCCAGCAAAAACCAAAATGGGAATTCATCCAACATAATGCCACCTTTGGACATGGGCTTGTGAAACCAGCACTATGTAAATTTTGGAACCAATGCTACATAAATTTTTATCCTACTTCCCCTAAGACTAAGGTAGCGTAGGGGAGAAAATACCTCAACGTATTGGGGGAAATATTTGTACTTTCATACTTACTCTATCTGCTTTGGGGTTTGTCTAAATTCTCTACTATGCCCCCAGGAAGCTCAATTTTAGTCTGGTACTCCTATCACAGATAAATAGAGCAGTCAGCCTCATGGAATGCATTTTCTACCCTGTTGCATTACCTTGGAACTTCTCTGACTTTTTCACCATACCCCAGGAGGCTCATCATTGAGCAATCTTCATCATCCTGTAAGACCCAATCAGCCTTGGTACTCACATCTCATCACTACCCTCTGATTGAAAAGGGAAATCATTTAAGAAGGCTGCTATGAATAGGCAGTTTTCAGACAAAGAAACCAAAGCCATCTATTGTTATATTTTTAAAATGCTCTAAATCACTATTGATTAGGGAATTCCAAGGTACTGCGTCATTCATACCTATCAGTTGGTTAATATGAGAGAAAAGGAAAATGATAAATGTTGGAGAGGATTTGGGAAAATTGGGGCACTAATGCACTGATGGTGGAGTTGTGGACCAATCCAACAATTTTTGAGAGCAATTTGGAACTATGCCCAAAGGGCTACAAAACTATATGTACCTGTGATCCAGCAATACCACTACTAGCTCTGTATTAGAGATTTTTAAGAAGGGAAAAGGACCTATTTGTACAACAGTATTTATAGTAGTTCTTTTGTGGTGGCTAAGATTGGATATTGAAGGGACAACCATCAATTGGGGAATGGCTGAACAAGCCATGGTATATGATTATAATGGAATACTATTGTGCTACAAGAAATGATAAGCAGGATGGTTTTAGAAAAACCTGAAAAGACTTATATGAACTGAGACAGAGTGAAGTGAGCAGAACCAGGAAAATATTATACACGATAGCAGCAATATTGTACAATGAACAATTCTCCATAATACAAATGTTCCAAGAAAAACTCAAAGTATTCATGATGAAAAATGCTACTATCCACCTCCGGAGGAAGAACTGACAGAATCCAAAGATAGATCAAAATATATTATTTTTCACTTTCTTTTTTGTTTGTTTGGTTTTGGTTAGAATTTTCTTCTACCAAATGACAAATATGGAAATATGTTTTACATGATTGCACATATATAACATCAGATTGCTTGACATCTCAGGAAGGGGGAAGGGAGAAAAGGAAAGAATATGGAACTCAAAATTTTAAAAAGGAATGTTAAAAATTGTTTTTATATATAATTGAGGGGAAAATATTATGAAGAAGATGATGAAGGAGGAGAAGGAAGAAAAGGATAAGAAGAAGGTGGAGGAGAAGGAGGAATGGGAGCATGAGGAGGTTGCTCAGCACAGACATCTCATTCCCCACCTAGCTATCTAATTCAGAACTTCTCTGACTTCTCCACCATGTCCTCAATTGGGTACCTCCTCCCCCTTTTCAGCTTCCTTTTATGGAAGCTTTCCCCCATTAGATTGGAAGTTCCTTGAGGTTAAGAGATGTCTTTCTCTTTTCACATTTGTATCTCCAGTCCTTAGCACAATACCTGGCATATAGTAGGCACTTAATAAATATTTATAGGCCGTCAAAGTAAAAATCCCTTTATAAAAGTCAACTACTAAAAAGTGGTTACACCAAATGTAATGGTAGTGACAAGTCCCTAACAAATAGGAGAAACACGGGTTTTGAGGGTATGAAGCCAAGCACAAGCAGCTTTCCAGAAGAATGCTGCTGTGAACAGCTTTTCAAGGTTCTGATTACATAGCATAGTGAACACTTTATTTATTCAATAATAAATCAGAGCAAAACATTCACAGAAAGTCAAGGTACAGCATTCACAATGTTACAACATATCACAGAGAATCAAAATACAACATTCACAACAGCTTGCAACTAAAATGGTCACATAGTTTTCACCAAAGTGGTCACAAAGTTTTGAACAAAGAACAATCATTTAGTAACTCAATCATTCAATCATCTCAATCATTCAATCATCCTTAAGGAGGTTTGCCTCCTTAAGGGACACAAAGTACAATAGTCAAAGTTCTCCACTCATGGGGCACACTAAGTTAACTCAATCACTTATTCAGTCATCATTCACTATTTCATCATCAGAAAATACACAAACCTTCCACTCCTAGGTCACTAGTAAATTGCAATTTCTCAGTCAATACACAGTATCCAAGTAAAGTCTCCTTCCAGCTTTACTCAGAGTGGTCTCTCAGATTCCCTGGATCTCCTTACATGGTCCCAGATCCTGGATTCACCAAACTGTCACCTGCATTCAAAGGCAAACAGCTTCCAGGTCTTTATCCAGCTTTCTGTGCAGTTCCTGCTCCACACTGGAGCTCACAGTGTCCAGTCCACCTTAAATCCTTCACAGTCTCTGTTCCTGGGAAGTCATGGCTTAACAAAGCCACAAACAGGTTCATACAAAGTACCAGCATCACAGTCATGCTCCCTCAGTCTTTGGCAGCTCTGGCTGGCAGAAGTTTCAGCTGGTTCCCAGAATCAAAATCACTTCACCCAGGTTCTCAAAACCAAAATCATTCTCTCCAGCCTGGGGGGCCTTTCCTCTTCAGCCTCCCCAGCAGCAGCAGCTTCTGCCTCCACAAAGCCTGTTCCAAGAAGATCTGACTCTCCCTCTCTAGGGCTTTTCCTTATATAGTGTATAGCTGCTCCCTTTTCAGCCCCTTCCAGTTAAGCCAGCAAGCAGGAGTTCTTACCTTCTGTTTCTTTAACAGAGGCTTAGTTTGAACTAGGTGCTAAGTATATCTTAGCTTTCTAATACAAAGGGATCTTTGAATTTCATTATCATTACAGGGGGTTTAGGCCAATGAAAAAGAAAAGAGACTAGTCAACCCCATGGGATTGCCTCATGGAATCATAAGGAGATGTGTTAGGCCTGGCTCTGAGAGCAGGGTCAGAGCATACATGTTACATGTAAAATACCATATGTGTACTCAGAGGTCTTAAAATATACTTGAGAAACTGGGACCTAGATATAAAAAGGATAACTGACAAGCTAAAGAAGTATATGTACCAAAAGAGTGGCACAAACATGAGAACTAATATGAAATCCAGCAGAATGAGTGCACAATGAGCTGGAATCAAGCAAGGAGGAAGGTGGTACTTAAACTGGGACTTTAAGAATGATCAGAATTCTTAAGCCAAATAAGAAACTGAGGAGGGATTTTAACTAAGGAAAATGTCATTCAAAAGCACAAAGGTCAAAATGCACAAAGCATTTTGGGGGCACAATTCACAGAACGGCCTGGTTAGAGTAGTTTCATGTAAAGGATTAAGGAGAAGTCAAGTTGGACAAGTCAATTGGGAACAGATTGTTGTTGTTTCGTTGTTTCAGTCATGCCCAATTCTTGGTGACCCCATTTAGGGTTTTCTTGGCAAAGATACTAGAGTGGTTTGTCTTTTCCTTTCTAGCTCATTTTACAGATGAAGAAACTGAGGTAAACAGGATTAACTCACTTGCCCAGGATCACATAGCCAGCAGGTGCCTGAAGCCCTATTTGAACTCTGGACGATGAATCTTCCCCACTCCAGGCTGGGTGCTCCATTCACTGCACCACCTAGCTGTCCTTGCTGAACATAATCTGAGATCAAATTATGGAAGGCTATAAAAGCAAAGAGGTTTGAATTTTATCCTCTAGAGTCTAAACAATAAGGAGACATTGAAAGTTTGTTTTTTTTTGAAACAGGGTAACAACATGAAATAAGGAGCATTTCAGGGGAGTTAATTCTTCCTTAAAGGGAAGGGTAGCATTTTAGGAATGTTAATTCAACTATGGCATTTAGAATGGAGTAGAGGGGAAAATGGCAGCCTGTCCATAGAAGGGGGAGATACTAAAGAGAGGGAAACCAATTTGTTCTTATAGTCCATGTTTCAAGTAATGAGAGCCTGAGCTAGTATGATGACAGGAAGAATGAAAAAGAAAAGATACATGGAAAAGGGCACAGAAAACAAAAATCAACTGCATATAGTAACCAAGTGGATACGGGGGGAGGATATCCAAGAGGATTCGTAAGGAGAGGAAAGGGTTAATAATACTGCAGACCTAGAGAATTTCAGTAAAACTCCAAGTCTAGATGACTGGAGAAATTGTATTATTAACAGAAAAAGAGAAGGAAAGAGACAGAATTGAATAGACAGTGATGATAGGGAGGTTTAGAGATGATACATGGTGTTTTAGATATGCTAACTTTGTAGTACAAGTGAAAAGGGGCGGGGAAAGAAAGGGAGAAGTATTTATTTATTGCCTACTATGTGCTGGGCACTGTGATGGGAGCTGGAGAAACAAAGGCAAAGGACAATCCTTGCTCTAAAGGGGCTCACAGTCTGATGGGGAAGAAAACATGTAAAGACTTCACAAACATGATTGATATATATAATATAAAATAAAGATGTAGGACCTGAATTCAAATCCCCTCTGACCCTTTTCCCCTGGGGGATGTTGGGCAACCTCTGAAGTCTCATCTAAGTCTAGACTTATGATCCTATTTTCTTATTCCCAAATACTCAATATCTAAACAAACCTTAAAACTAATGGCTTGTGGAAATGAACTATATTAAATACCTCCTGAGATATCTAATTGTATTCAGTGCTTAATAAAAATCCCTTTGAAAATAAGTAAACAGCCTGCAAGTGGTACATAGCACATGTTCTCTCACTGAGTCAAAGAAAGTGGGAGGAGGAAAGGGAAATGGTGTCCTGTCCTCTGCAGATTGTCATATTTCAGATCAGGCAAGAGGTAGAGATTGAGGGTATTATAATCCTGTGGCAGAATTCTTGTAAAATGAAAATACCTCCGGGAAAGGGTAATAACATATCAATCCACTATGGTCTTGGAATTCAATTCAACATTAATAAACCTTATGAAGGACCTGCTGCACATAGAACACCATACTTGGCACTGGGAGAGATCAAAGAAATAGTTCCTGCCCTCATAAAACTAATAGCCTAGTAGAGGATATTCATTTTCAACAAGCATTTATTGTTTTTACTATGTTTCAATTGTGCTACATGCTGATTATACAAGAAAAAAGAAAGAAAAGGAATAGTTTTTGCCCTGAGAGAGAAAGAGAGAGAGAGAGGAGGGAGGGAAGAAGGAAGGGAAAGAGAAAGGAAGTCATGGTATTCCATGATGCCACACTCACAGTCTAGAAGAATATTGATATTTTTAAAATGGACCCTTGTTTCAGAAAAAAAAAAAAAAGCTGAAGGTCATTAGAAGCATTGGTCAATTTCCCACATGCAATCCAGCCTCTCTCCCTTGAATCATAAAAGTTGCTTAATAAATATTTGTTGATTGATTGATTGACCTCTCTATTCAATTCTGGGTCTAACACATTGTTCACTTTCATAGTTTCCCTAAGATATATGTACTGCTGAACCAGATCAATGAGTTGCCTATAAAGCTATATATTATAATCTAGTTAACAGACATTCTTCATCTACTTTTTTCTGAGTGAATTGTGAATCTTCAGAATAAAGCTTTTCCTGGTTCCCCTAGTTGATCCTTCATCAAATGATTTTGTTTATTCTATATCATATATTCAGCAGAATGTAAGCTCCTTGAGGGCACTGGACTTTGTTTCTTTTTTTTCTTTGTATCCTCACTGCCTAGCATAATGCTTTGAATTCAATTGATGCTAATTCATGAAATGGACCTAAAGTATCATGGATGGATTGGCCTCAGGGACTTGGTTATGGTTGCCACTGAATCACTGTTTAACTGGCTTGGATGGTACTTTTTTAATCAATCAATCAGTCAACAGGCATTTATTAAGAACCTCTTATGGGCCAAGCCCAGTGCTAGGCACTGGAGATGCAGTAAATGAAACCATCTCTACACAAGAGGAGCGTCCACAAAGCCAGTTGCTCTTTATTAATCTACCATATTATGACCAGTTTTATGTGCTTCTCCTCCAACCCCAAGTTTCTATTTTGCTCTTCCTGTAACTGAGCAGTCCCAATGACAGTGCTCAGAGCTGAAAAGGTTGTGACCCTCACTTCAGATCTAAAAACTCCTGCCCAATTCTTACGAAGGTAGACAAAGTAGAATATTTGTGTATTATTGTTTGCTCTGATTTTGAGCTACGCTTCTTGACGTCCCTTAGGAACAATTTGTATTAGCAGTAAAGTTGCTCAAAAAAGAATAGGACTTTTCCTCTGTTTCCTAGTCAGGGCAGTCAAGGAAGAGCTGTCGCCCAATATTTTGGCTCACTGGCTCCATCTTCTGTTCCTCCTTTTAAGCAACTTGACTGATCATATTAAAGTTGAAGTTTTTTGCATCTTGTGCTATGAAATCATTAGATCAAAAGATTCATAATGGCAAGAACTCATCTGTTTGTCTCAGGAGCCCATGTGTTTGTTTCAAAAACTCCTCCATTGCTACTAGTGCTCTGCTACTAGTTTATGTAAGCTGGAAACTCCTTCTTCCTCATGACTTTCTCTCCCCTGCTTATAACCTCTCATGTCCCTGCCATCTAGGCATTTTCTTCTATACCAAGCATGAGAGGGACAAGTGGTTGCCCAAATCCTTTCAGAACTATTTAAATTCTTTTGGCATGAATCCTATTCATATGTGCCCATGTGATCCTAAGTAATTCCCTTAAATGTAGGCCACCAAAATGAAAACAGATGCAGATATCCCCACAATTTCCAATTCTTTGTCACCACAAAGATAGCTGATTTTAGAAAAACAAGGATAGACTTGCACAAAATAATGAAGAGGGAAATGAGCAGAACCAAGAGAACATTGCATACTGTGACAACAATACCATTTTAAGAACAACTTTGAAAAAAATAAAGTCATTTTCACTATCATAAATACGCAAATTCTATAGAGGATATATATGAAGAAACACACTAGGGGGTGGCTAGGTGGTGCAGTAAATAAAGCGCTGGCCCTGGAATCAGGAGCACATGAGGTCAAATACAGCCTCAGACACTTGACACACAGACAAAAAAACTAACTGTACAACCTTGGGCAAGTCATTTAACCCTGATTGCCCTACCTTCTCCTCTCCAAAAAAAAAAGAAAGACACTATCTACATCCCAGAAGAACCAATAAATAGAAGTATGTATAGAATGATTTTACATATGTATACATATTTATGTCTAATGGTAGCCACTTCTAGGTTGGGAGGAGGGAAAAAAGAAATTTACATGGTAACTTAAATATATATGTAAAAGAAATAGTAAATTGTACATAACAGATTTACAGTTTGTAATTATCTTTTTTATTATGTTATGGGAATTCTTATTTTATTCCACAAATTAAAATTTTAATGTAATAAAAATTTTAAAAAAACAGATGTTGACCCGAAACAGACCAAGATCACTTAAGAAAAGTGAACTAATCCTGATATCTGCCCGAATACTATTTGGAGTCACTCATCTCAGAGGAGCACAGAAATTCAGATTCAGAGATGAAGGCCTACTGATTTCAGAAATGGTATCAAAAAAGAACACCCAGAAAAAATAGTATTTTGCTACAACTGTGGATGGACTGAGCACATGTGTGTTGGTTACTCTAAAGAGAGGAATCTGGCATTGGTTTTTCCAGAAGTGGATTTCCACTGGAATCTTTCCTTAGTTCTTTCTACCTGGAACAGGAGTTAACCTTTTTTGTGTGTCATGGACCTCTTTGGTAGGATGCTGAACCTATGGACCCCTTCTCAGAATAATGGGTTTTTTTAAATAAATTTTTTCCAATTACATATAAAGACAATTTTTAACATTCATATTTTATAATATTTTGAGTTCCAAATTTTCACTCCCTCCCTTTCTTCCCCTCTAGCTAAGACCATTAGCAAATTGATATAAGTTATACACACATATATATATATATACAATCATATAAAACATTTCCATATTAGTCATGTTGTAAAAAAAGAAAGAATTTGCAAAACAAAAATTAGTTTGCAAAAGGAAAAAAATATTAAAAAATAAAGTGAAAATAGTTTGCTTTGAGCTGCATTCAGACTCCATTAGTTCATTCTTTGAATGTGAATAGCATTTTCCAGGGTTTTTTTGGCATTGTCTTGAATCCTTGTATTGCTGAGAAGAGCTAAATCAATCATAGTTTATCATCATACAATGTTACTGTTGCTGTGTACAATGTTCTCCTGGTTCTGCTCACTTCTCTTTGCATCAGAAGAATAATGTTTTCAAAAGCATAAAATAAAATACAAAGGATTGCAAAAGATACAAATAATATTTAAATAAAGATGATTTTCCCCCCACAAAATCAGAGACTACCTAAAATCTCTCCATGGCCCATGGACTCCACATTAAGAACCTAGAACCATAACACTCTGCAATGACAATAAGGAAGCAGGGTTGTTTGGTCATGAAAGACAGAGGCCAATAGCAGTGGTGGCAGCAGCTGTCAGGGGAGTGGCAATGAAATTAGGGGGCAAAACACGAGTTAAAGGAAGTAGGATGACTGTGACACCATGCTGATAAACAGCTATAGTGGCTGGAAACTGGAGGGAGAAAGGCAGAACAAGAGACACAATCCCCCTAAAATAAGTGTAAAATATAAGTTCCATGAACAATCTATATAATTAAGAGCATAAAGATAAGTAACATTGAAAGATTTAAAAACTCTGATCAGTACAATGACCTCCTACTATTCAAGAGATGATGAAGCATACTCCTCCCCCCTCACAAAAAGGTGATGGACTCAGGGTACCACCTAAGACATATTTTAGACATGGCCACTGTGGGAATCTGTTTTGCTTGTCTATACATATCTGTAACAAGAGTTTTTTTATTTTTCTTTTTCAATTTGGGCGGGGGGGGAGGAGGTTGGAGTGGGAGGAAATGAGGAGAAAACATAGTTTTGTTCACTGAAAAAAATAATTTTTTTTAAGTATATAAACCTTTTGAGGTCAGAGACATACTCATTTTTGTTCTTGTGTCTCCAGTACTAAAGGGCACAGTGTCTGGTATTAAGCATGCGCTTAAATTCTTGTTGACTGATTGACTGATGCCTAGGTAGGGGGAAAAAAGGCTGAAAAGGTACACTGGAGACAGATGGTGGAAGATTTTAAATGACAGTCTAAGAAGTTTATATTTTATTCCATCAGGAATGGAGAATGAATGAACAGTTTTGAGCAGGGAAGTGACATGGATAAGCCTGTACCTTATGAAGATGTATTGTCAGCTGTGTAACAGAAGGATCGGATCAGGGAGAAACTTGAAGTAAAGAAGCCAATTATAATTACAGTATGGTAAGTAAGAGGTGGTAAGAACCTTGAGCTATGATGGTGGTCATGTGAAAGGAGAGAAGGGAACAAAGGCAAGTTAACAATTGTTTGGAGTTGAGAGAAAAAAAAGGAAAGGTGATTCTGAAGTTATGAACTTGGGTAAAGGAAAGGATGATGATGATGCCAATAAAAATAGGGATATTTCAGAAAAGGGCAGATTTAAAAGAGAGAGTAATCAGTTCTCTGACCCTCAGGGAGCTTACCATATAATAATAAAAAGAGGAAAGTTTATCATGAGAACAAACAACTCTAAAAATTTATTAAACACATAACAAAGCTTAAACAGAATGGTTTGAGAACTTCAGAACTTATAGAGGAAGGGGATCTAATATGGACCTGGACAGAAGACAAGGATTTTAAT
Organism: Gymnobelideus leadbeateri; assembly: GCA_011680675.1. Lineage (NCBI taxonomy): Eukaryota > Metazoa > Chordata > Mammalia > Diprotodontia > Petauridae > Gymnobelideus > Gymnobelideus leadbeateri. The sequence continues at coordinate 335,764 of WOXC01010494.1, forward strand.
ATAAGAAGGCACAGTATAGATTAGTGGGGAGCACTAAGGTATGAGCACAGAAGCATGAAAGCAGGAGAGAAGAGGACAAGATAATAGTCCAATTTGACTGAAGTATAAGACACATGAAGCAGTTCTATAAGGGAAGTCCAATATGGCCAGTTCCATAAGAAAATTCTGAAAATGGAGGCTGGAGACAAATTGTAGAGAATCTTGAATGCCAGGATTGAGAGGATGTATTTAATGTTAGAGGAAATTCAGAACCACTGAAAATTTTTGAGCAGAGGAGTATCAGGGTCAGGTCTATCATTAGAAAGATTACTTTGGCAGAGGTCTGAAGCATGGCTGGGAGACAGAAGAGATAGAAAGATGGAGATTAATAGGAAAGCTATTGTAATAGTAGGTGATGATGGCCTTGAACTAGGGAGGTATCAGTGAAACTAAAAAGGAGGTGACTAATTTAGAAGATATTTTGGAAATGACATCAGCAGGATTTGGCATTCTATGATTCTGTGAGATTTGGCTTTCATCTATGTTTTATAAAACTTCCACAGAAAAATGTGTTATCATGGATGTCCCAGTGGAGTGCAGAAAAATTTCTGGAAATCTGCCAGAGGTTTCATACCAGCTGTCAAAGTCTTTGTTGGATTCTTCCTCTTTCAGCCAGGCAAAGCAGTAGGGAAAGACAGCCTCAATATCCTGATGATAACTGCTAGGGAAAAAAAGATTAAAAACCAAAGTACATTGGAAGGAAGGCACACACCACCTCCCCATTCCAACCTCCAACCCAAATTATATATATCTACACCATTTTGGAAGAGACAAGGAAGTTGCCATTTGTGTATGTAGACTAAATAATTGTGCTTACATATTCTAATTGATAATGTGGAAGCCAATAGCCAAGAGGGATTAGTAAAACAGTAGGTCAAGGCAAGAAAATAGAAAGGAAAAAAGAGCCATTTTGGAAAAAAATTAGAGGATTTAGAGTCAGCAGAGATCATAGAGAAGATTTAGTCCAATTCACCTCCCTCCCCTCCACTCCTCACCTTCCCATACCCTACCTTTGCTTCATTCTGTAGATAAGGAATTCGTTGCCAAGGGAGGTTAAATAACTTCAACTTCCTTGGGCATCAACAGTCACAGACCTGGAAATTAAACCTAACTTCTATGACTTCAGATCAAACTCCATTGCTCTTTGCACCATATACCACTACATTTATAAGGCAAAGAAGGTAGCAAGAAACACTATAGTTTATGAACAAGGGACCTCTACTTTCAAGCTTTCTGCCCATCTAAGTTGAAGGCTAAGAAAGACATGTTATTTACAGTCAGTTGAGTTCAGCTCTACTTGAACCAAAAGTAAAAGCTAAAGGGCAAGACCAGAGCCAGTTTTCTAGATGGCTAGGGGAAATCAGGGAATACATTTTTGAGTGCTTGCTACATGCCTTCTGCTAAGTATTGAGGATACAGGGAAGCAAGATAGCTCTTACTCCCAAAGAGCTCCCATTCTAATGAGGGAGAAAACAAATATGGAAAGCTTCAGCTACAAGTCAGATGCAAAAGTTCCATGTTCTTAGGGTGGTACAATGGCAAAGCAGATGGCAATGCCTTTTTTTTTTAATGTCACTTCCAATTATAAAATTATATCGGTTTCTGATGTTGAACCATTTGACAATGCCAAGGACTTTGGTGACAAGAATGTTTCTGGGTCTTCAATAGCCTGTATTCAATAACCTGTAGCATCTGCAAGAGCACTTGTCAGGCTGCTTCTTTATAGTATTTTGCTTCCCAGGATAATGACTGAAGGCATTGAGCTGGAAATGGTGCTATTCCAAAAGCTCTTAGGTTCCTGGTTCTAGGCTGTCACCATGAGGGTCTGTAGGGATATGGTTGCTACAGTGGTGACAATCAGGGTGGTTTGATTTGTTTGACATATCTGCTTTCTGCCTTCCCCTCAAAGTGCCCTGCTGCTTCAGCTAACTGACTTGCCTTTTCTGTGAGTGGCAATGGGCTGGCATTTGGTGGAGATAGATGGCCCTTCTCGACAGGAGCTATTTCCCCAAATGATGGCCAGGAGGGCTGGTGAGTATAAGCTAAAAGCTTGCAACTTAAAAAGCAACCTTCTTCTGAAACTAGTATACCCCTAGACCACCAAATTGTATTTGGGAAACATAATTCTAATCTGGTATCTCTCTCAGAGATTGGAGAAAAGTATGTCCAGCCAGAGAGGGAGGTGACCAGTTAGGAAAAGAAAGAGTCTCCTGCTCCCTTAAAGGCAGGAACTGAGTTTCTCTTGGAGAGGAGTAGACAAGATTCCAGAGATATTTATTCATGACAGCTGCAAGCCACATTTAGACACATGTGACGTACATTTATTATAGGCACACACACATCTCACATATGGAAATGTTCATTTTATTTGTTGTTTACTAAATTCAGAATGATAGTATAAACTTAGGTTGTTGCCTTGTTTTGTTTTTACAAAACAAAACCATTCAGCTCTCCATCACTTCTCATAAAAACAATGTAAGCAAATAGGTTTTTAATATTATATTCTAAAGTTAAGAAGTCATTACAGTTTTAGGGCAACACAAATACTAAGCACCAAATAAAATAATGTAAATAATCACTGAATTATATTCCATGTCACAGGATCACAGACAGAGATGGAGGGATCTTCAAGTTTATCTAATCCAACCTCCTCATTTTACAGTTAAAGAAAATGAGGCCCAGAGAGGTCAATTAACTTGCCCAATTCAGCATTCTTTCTACTGTACCAGGCTGCCTCCCAAAAGCAAAGGAAAACATGAAAGCAGTCACACCCTGCCATCTTCAACTTTTACACCTCTCTCCCAGGTAATGCTAGCTACCTAGGGGTGAGGGAGAAGAGATATGTGGTCTTGAAGCTCCATTTCTGAGGAGTAGGCTTGAGTGAAGTCTCCACCATTAGGCATCCCTGGGCTGCTCAGAACTCAAACCAGTCATAGAAAACTCAAAAAAACTCTACCTGAAGGGAAATCAAACACTGAGTAATTTTTAAATTAATAATGGTCTCAGAAAGCTTATGATACATACATCTCTTCTCTGCTCAGATAGGTGAGGGATGACTAGGGCAAGTTAATATATTCAATGCCACACATGGTCACTGAATCCATTGTTTTCCTTTCTTTCTTTCTTTCTTTCTTTCTTTCTTTCTTTTTTGAGGGCAATTGGGGTTAAGTAACTTGCCCAAGGTCACCCAGCTAGGTTTTTGTTTGTGTGTGCGTTGTGTCTGAGGCCGGATCCAAACTCAGGTCCTTCTGACTCCAGGGCCAACACTCTACTCACTGCACCACCTAGCCGCCCCCATTGTTTTTCTTAATTGTTTTTTATTTATTACAAGGGAAGATTCCATTTTCTAGGAGAGGACTAGATTGGAGGTGGGAGGATTTCCAGAAATTACTTGGATATAAAAACAAAAGTGATCAATAACATTTTTTATTGAAATAACATAAAGGAATTGACAAAATTATCTCTAAGGTCCCTACTAGCCATAAGGTTGAATGAATGTATTCTTTTGAATGTCTCTTTCATGCAATTGGCTGGTCAGCATTGTGCAGACAGATAAGGTTAGGTTTTCTCCAGGGATCCAGAAGGATTCCCCCCAAGACATCATGTTCTTATTGCAACAGGGTATGAGAGAAATCATCACTGAAAACTTCAATCGTGTGTGGCCAGACAAACACAGCAGATAAAAATAAATGGCCTTTAGACCTTAGCACCAAGCCAAAGGGCTAAAGGAAGAACAAAAAAATTTCAGGGCAACAAAAAACAGAAACAGCCCTAGTTCTAAATACTTGTGTCTGGGTAGACAGACATACTGGATGACAAAAGCAGAATATCTATGTCTTTCTTTCTCAATTACATTTTTCTTTCAAGATTTCATTTTCCTATGGAGATGAAAGGGATGGCTGAGTACTTACAAGATGCTAGGCCTCTGTGTCCTTCCCAAGCAATGGAAGAGCAAAGAGTAGAGTACAGGACCAGGAGAGGAGACTCTGTTTTCCTTTATAGGAAGGAAAAAAAGAAAGAAGCATTTATTAAGCATCTAACTTGGGACACTGTGCTAAGTACTTTACAAATATCCCATTTGATCCTCACAATAACCCTGTGATTGAATGTTCTTATTATCCTTATTTTAATAATAATAATTTTTATTATTTTCATAATTAAATTATTAGGTATTTATTATAAAAGAATATTATTTGAATAATAATGATAATATTTCAATGTTTTCATTCTATTTCCATTGAACTTATGCTAAGCATTTCAATAATGATGATAGTTTTTATAATAATGCCTATTATGTGCCAGGCACTGGGTTAAGTCCTTTACAGTTATTAACTCATTTGATCCTCACAAGTCTGAGGAGGTAGGTGTTATTATCCCCATTTTACAGAGGAGAAAAATGAGGCTCACAGAGGTTAAGTGACTTGCCCAATGACTATGGGAGGCTGGATTTAAACTCAAGTCTTCCCAACTCCAGGCCCGGCTCTTTATCCACAGTCACCGAGCTGTTTCTAAATAGGATTGCAGGGTCACAGATGTAGAGCAGGGAAGGACTTTCCAAGTCACCTAAATCAACCCTCTCACTTTACAAATGGGAAAAGGAGGTAAGGTAAGTCACTTGACTAAAGTCTCCCAGATATTAGGTGGGGAGGATAGGATCCAAACAAAGGTTTCCTTACTCCAAATCCATAGCTTGTTCTGCTTTGATGAAGGTAGACTGTCATATTTGAACTTTGCATCTCTAATTCTTGGCATTTAATAATAGGAGCTAGCAAGTGCTCAGTACTTTAAGGTTTACAGAACCCTGTACTTCTGTTCTCTCATTTGTTCCACTCAACAGCCCTGGGAGGTGGGTGCCACTATTATCCTCACTGCATTGACATCTCTTCAAATACCTGAAAAAAGCTATCACATCCCCTCTATGTCTTCTCTTCCAAGTTAAACATAATGATAATGGCTAACACTTATATCGCACTTAGCTTCCACAAAGCACTTTATAAATATTATTTGCATTTTTCATTTTATTCTCACAACAACCCTGGGAGGTAGGTGCTATTATTATTCCTATTTACAGATGAGGAAACCGAGGGAGACAGAGCTTAAGGGATTTGCCCAGAATCACACAACTAGTGTCTGAGGCAGGATTTGAACTCAAGCCTTCCTGACTTCAAGTCCAGCATTCTTGCCTACTATGCCACTTAGCTGCCTAAATAACAATTGTGTATTCAATTAAATTAAAAATGAGAGAGTGGGGGTGGCTAGGTGGTACAGTGAGTAAGAGCATGGGCCCTGGAGTCAGGAGGATCCGGGATCGGATCCGGCCTCAAAAAATGAGCACCCACACATAAATAATGACTGGCCGTGTAACCTCGAGCAAGTTACTTAGCCCCAATTGCTTTAAAAAAAAAAATAAGAGAGTGAAATGCCAGTAATTCTTCACTTTTTTGTGTTTTGGACCCCTTTGGCATTCTGATGAAGCCTCTAAACAGCCCTCCTCAGAATAATTTAAATGCATAAATAAAATACAGAAGATTTGGAAAAAATCATTGCTTTGGGTAGTAGGGAAAGGGGAGCACTGACTGGAGAATCTTATGTCTGGGTAATAATACTTGGTGAAAAGTCTATGTGGTCTCTCTCTATGGGCACGACACAGATGAGAAGGGATCAGCCTGAACAGATGTTCATTGTTTCATTTCTTCCTTTCCTTCAATTCTTTCCATCCTGGTTTCCCTGTAATGTGTCTGGCCCAGGTCTAAACTAGAAGGCTATGTTAGCCTCCATTGTACCTGAACACAACTGATGTACTGATCCCTCTTCCTTTTTTTAAATATAAATAGTATTTTTAATTACATATAAAAACAATCTTTAGCATTCATTTTTTATAATATTTTGAGTTCCAAGTTTTTCTCCCTCCTCTCCAGTCCCCAAGAGAATAAGCAATCTGATATAGGTTATACATGTGAAATCATGCTAAACATATTCCCACATTAGTCATGTTGTGAAAGAAGAAACAGAAGAAAAGGAAAAAATGAAAAAAAACTGAAAATTGAACTGATCCATCTTCTTATCCTTTTCAAAAGATTTCAACTTCAACAAGCATTTATTAAGCCACTACTCTATGTGACTTGGCTTGTCTAGAGAAGGTTTGAAGGCAGATAGACAAAATCTTCTACAGCAGATTATGTATCATCCCTACTTAATCATTAATCTTCAGTCTCTGTCTATTGGCTGCTTGCCTACAGCCAAACATATCCATGTCTCCCCTCACCTCCATACTCAAAAAATTCTGTCATATTCCTCCTCCCTTTTGTGGTTGAACTCCTTAAGAAGACCATCTATATATAAGTCACTGCCTCCACTTCTTTACCTCTCATTCTCTTAACACTGTGGTATGGTTTCCAGCCTCATCACTCAACTGAAATTGCTCTCTCCAAAGTCACTGGTGATCTTTTAGTTACCAAATCAATGCCCTTTTCTAGTCCTCATCCTTGTTGATCCCTCTGCTGCAATGATGCTTTCTATCCAACCCTCTCCTGATTCTTTTCCCAGTTGGACCATTCCTCAGTCTCCTTTGTTGGGTCTTCATTCAGGACACATTCACAAAACATGATTGTCTCCCAAGGCTCTAATCCTGGACCCTCTTCTCTTGATACACTATTTCACTCCATGATCTCATCAGGCTCCTGTGGATTCAATTATCACCTCAACGGTATTGATTCTCATATCTACTAATACATCCCTAACCTCTCTCCTAACCTATAGTGTCCTATTTCCAATTGTTTATTGGGCAGCTTAAACTAGGTGATAATGAAAGTAAAGAAGAATAATAAATGCTAGAATTTTGGCAGAAACTATGATCAAGTTTATGGGCGGCTGGGTGATGCAGTGGAAAGAATGCTGAGCCCAGAGTTAAGAAGACCTGAGTTCAGATTTGACCTCAGATATGTACTGGCTGTTTGACCCTGGGCAAATCACTTAACCTCTGCTTGCCTGCATTTTCTCCTGTGTAGATTGGGGATAATAATAGCACTCCCAGAGTTGTTGTGAGGATTGAATGAGATAATATCTGTAAAGGACTTAGGATAGTGTCTGGTACATAGTGGGCACTAGATAAAATATTAACCATTTTTATTATTATAATGTGGAGATTCTACCATGTTCTCTTTTCTTTAAAATTAGGATGTTTGTCCACCTATAGTCCTACAGAATCTCTCTTGTTCATCATGATTTTTCAACAACCACAAATAATGTCATATGTTGTACTATAAATTTTAAAATTATTTTCTACTATTTTTCATTATGAATAAATTATATTTTGATTATATTATGAGTTAAATAGCTTCCCGTGAGCTACCCTGGAAACCTAACAATAATTTGTACCATTGCTTATGTGTGAAAATGTGTTCTGTGCTTCAAACAAAATATCTTCAAACGAACTTTCAGAATAGAAACTAGCTGTAATCAGGCGGCATCTGTTCAAAAAGTTGCATCACCACACTGATCAAAATTACAACCTGTATCACTAGAGGGCGCCAGGCTGGGCTAAGAACCACAATCTTTGTTAACTATTTAATTTCTGTCTTAAATGTTCAAAATTTTTAAGTAAACAACAAATGCAATGTGCTTACTGTCAGAGCAAAAAAAGTTGAAAGCTTTGTGAAGGAAGTAAAATAGCTAAATAAATATTTATAAACAATGAAATGAAGGACAAACAGTTCTAGTGTTTCCCTTGAAAAAGAGATTATGCATTTTACCTTAGTGTATTTTATGTTAAACTTCAAGAAACATTGTTATTGCAGATGAAATAAATGATGTGGCTTTAAAAAATATGTAATAAATTTTGAAAGGCTCTTCATTTTAAATTTTAAATTAAATTAAATTAAAATTCATTTAAAAGTCTGTTCAATTTTTTAAAATTCAAAGGGTTATAGAAATTAGTATCTGTATAACAAAACTTTTAAAACAGAAAACAGTTTTCTAGAGATGCCAGCTAAACTATCTCAATACTGAGTATACACGGGCAAACTAGTTTACATATCTATATGTATGTGTATAATAATGTATATTACATATATTAGACAGTTTACATCTGTATATTATATAATGCTCCATATGTTTTCCTGCCCCCTTCTTCCTTGTCTATTTCCCTGTACTTTTGTCACTCTCTTAATCTCACAATTTTTGTTTCTACATCTAAGTTCCCATCTGTCTTTCCATATGTCACCTCTAAATTTCTCTTTCCTTCACCTGATGCTTTAGGATGGAAAAGGGGCAATAAAAATAGGAAAGTACAAAGAATAATAGAAAAAAAGAGTTAAATCAGATGCTTAAAATGTTCTTAAGGATAAATTAATTAAAAGGTTATAGATGTATGAATTATACAAACTGATATAATTTTTTATGTGAAAGATTATGCTGTTAATAACCTTTTCCTTATCACAACTTTTAAAGCTTTAGTACATAGCAGAATATTTTCAGAATGTTCTTTCTGGTTCTTCATCATGACACCTGCTTTACCGCCTGGGCTCCATTCCATCTCAGCCAACTCAGAGCCCAGACGCTATGCCTCAGGCTGGACTCTTGGCTTCTAAGGACTCTGACCCTTCCCAACAGGTGAGAACACAGAGAAGTGAATGGTCCTGACAGCCAATGCCCAGGGGAATAATTTCTTAGCTAAGGGGGAAACTAAAGGGACAACTTGGTGGAGGATAAAGCTGCCTTGAGGGTAGGATTGGGGAAGACCTGAGATCAAATCAAGTCTGAGACTTGTGTGACTCTGGATAAATTAACTTCTACCTTCCTCAGTTTCCTCATTTGTAATATGAGGATAGTAATAGGATCTGCCCTCTGAGGGTTCTTGTGAGGATGAAATAAGACAACATTTATAAAACACTTTGCAAATTTTCGAATGCCATATAAACTCCAACTATTACCATTATGCTTGGCTTGGAGAAGACATATGAAGACATAGAATTCTTCAGGTATTTGAAAAGATGTTTATGGAAGGGGAATTAGTCTCATTCTTCTTGGCTCTTGAGGGGTGGGTAAAAGTTACAATGAGGCAGGTTTGAGGTTGATGGGAGGAACAATTCTTTTTTTGTTTGTTTGTTTGTTTTGCTTTTTGGAGGGCAATTGGGGTTAAGTGACTTGCCCAAGGTCACAAGGCTAGTTTTTGTGTTAAGGATCTGAGGTCGAATCCAGAGCCAGATCCTCCAGACTGCAGGGCAGGTGCTCTATTACTACACTACCTAGCCGGAACAATTCTTCTTAACAATTAGAACTACCCAAGAATGGACTGTCTCAGGTTCTTCCTCAGTAGATGCCCTCAAGCAAAGGAAAGCTTTCCTGGTCTTCTCTTCCTCCTCCTCCTCTCCTCTGGAATTACCTCCAATTTACCGTATATAGATCTTATATATAGTCAGTTCTTTACAGGTTTTCTCCCCAATTAGAATGTGGATCCACAGAAAATGCAATACATAAAAGATTTGGTCGAAAGCCCATAAATATTCAGGACAATTTTTTAAAAACTCAATTAAGCTCATTCCCTTTGTTTTCTTCAGATCTGTTCACTCCCTTTGAAAACCAAATCAAAGGGCATTCAAGGGCGTGGTCCAGAGCTACACCAGCCATGACTCAGTCATTTTTAAAAGCCATGACTGAATCAGTCACCTAGAACATATTGTCAATGGGCTAACAACAAACTACTTTCCGCTCCCTACACACAAAATTCCAACTGTGATATTGATAGGGACATCCACACCTTCCAAAGAAGATTTTTCCAAAATCAGAAGAAATGCCTTATTCTTTTACCTTGTTAAATTGATTGACCAGGACACTTTTCATTAAATCCTCTATAATCCTAAAGCACATAAATCTAGAAAATTAAATTTCACTTCCCTGAATCTTTTGTTATGAAAATAGATGAGAACCACTTAGCATTTTTCTCTTTTTATACCTCACAAGATCAGACCATGTTGTACATAATGGGGGTGAGGGGTTGGGGGGGGGCAGTAATGGAAAGGACACTGCAGCACTTTTTAGTGCTCCCAAACAAATACTCAATGTCACTTTTTAACCTATAGCTCAGTGGTCAGCTATTTTACTGTTTGCTTAAGCTGTTGTTTGGGGAGTCCTTTAGATTGATTACAGAATTCATTTTACCATTATAATTTTAATTGTGTGCTGTTAAAAATTTCTACAGTTAATTAAAATGAGAAAATTGATAGTGATATTAGCATTTTAAAACATGCAGGCGGAATCAGGATTGGCCTCTGGACTAAAGTATTTACTTAGAGGCCCCTCTTAGCAAAAGGGGCTTTTCTGCACAGTTAGCAAAGCTCTAAGCCCTATTGAAAAAAAACATCTGAAAAGTACAATATGAGCTTGCACAGTATTTGCATAACTTTACATACAGAGGCTCAGCAACTATAAGTCGAAAGGAAGTTAAATAAATACTGGATTTGTCCACTTTATAACAAATGAAGTCAAACCTAGTACTTAGGATATGACAAATTCTACAAACGATTTAATTCAATCCATTTAAATACCATATTGCTGCAAATTTATTTGGCCAAAGCAGTCGGTCTTATATAAAAGCTGAGTTTGCTCTGAGCTTGTTTTTTTCAATAAGAAAATAAAAGTTATGAAAATGTAGAGAAAAGTGATTGTAAAAATAGATAAAACAACAGACACAAGAACCATATGAATATAAACATAAAACATTTTTTGCACAAATAAACTTAGATCCAAATAACTGAAGTAGCATTTACTGTCCGTGGGAAAGTAAAACCAATATAATTTTTAAATGACAATTTTACCTAACTGATACATTTATCCAATCATCCAATTAAATTACTTTAAAATGATTTTTCTGAGCTAGAAAAAAATAGTAACAAAGTTCTTTTGAAAGAGCAAAAGGTCAGAAACTTCAAAGAAACTAAAAAAAAAGATATAAAGGAAGTATCAGACCTTAAACCATATTATAAATAGGGAGAGCATTGCTGAAGTGTAAAAAGAACAATTTCAATTATTTTAAATTAAAATTTTCTTGTATAAATAAAACCTATGTAGCCAAGAACAGAAGGAATGCAGAAAATTAGGGGAAAACTTTCATAGACAATCTCTCAGATAGGATGTGATTTGATTGGCATATTACTGTGATGTAAGAAATGATGAGCTGGTTTATTTAGAAAAACATGGAAAGACTCAAACACAATATGTGTGTTGCATGTATGTATGTGTACGCATGTATGTACATGCATATATATCCATGCTTAATTGTAGCCTTCTTGGGGTGAGGGGGGGAGGAAAAAATAAATAAAAAGTGCACAGCAGAGAACAAAAGAGAACCAAAAAGGAGGCAAAGAAATGCTTGGCAGCTCTGAAAACAACATGTAATAATTATTATATGTATTGTATATGGCAAAGTTTTTTTTTCTTTTCTCATTTTGTGTTTAAGTTTAAATTTTTTAATTATTCCAAAACATGGATAAAACATCTGCATTTGAATTGAAACTATTAAAGAATGTTCATAGTAAGTATATTTAACCTGATAATGTCATGTGATTATTTTTGAGATAATTCCTGTCTTCTCCCAAAGTCCTACTCTCATTCCTCATTGAAGTTCTCAAAGTCTATGCTAGTAGAGCTGAAAAGGTTTTGCAGATAGACCTAGAAAAGAAACAGTAGGTCTTCTGTCTAAGGGGCAGACTAGACAGTTTTGTAGGGGATCATTACTGATGACAGAATGATATTTTTGTCTATGAAAATTGATGAAGACCATTTCACTAAGTTATGGAGAGGTTATGATCTGTGTCCTTGGAATGAGCACCCATAGAAATGAAATTATAAATCTTTGTGAAGTATTAGAATACATCTCTATATACCTCCTCCTATAATACACCACAAAGGCAGTATAGTACCTTGGATATAGAACTGGCCTTGAAGTCAGGAAGATCTCAGTTCAATCCTGCCTCTAACACTTACTGGCCATGACTCTGGGCAAGTCATTTAATTTTTCAAGGCTCTTCTAGGCTCTAAGCCAGATGCAAAGAGACTAACCTGAATTGGTAGAGGGAACCTCTTCACCTACTTATCTCATTATAGCATAGACTTTGAGTTCTCAAATGCTATTCTAGGTGTAACTCTACAACCTACAGAGCTGAAAAATTTTAAATAAGGCCCCAGCAACGAGATACAGTCCCAGCAATTGTGGGCCACAAAAAATTCAAAGCACAACAAAAGGCAACTAAGGCAGAGCTCCAAACATGATCATTTTATTAGGGAGACCAGTGGTCCCTAAGCAGTTGGATCCAAGACCTTCCTCACTGTCAAGGATTCCTGTTCATCAGCTTGAAAAGGCACTAAAAATAGAGATGATATAATTCATGATTGGTAATCTTGGGGGGGGGGGGGGCGGGGAGGGAGAGACCTCCCATGATAGGCTAAGAGAGATGTCTGTCAAGCACTACTACTTTGTCAGAAGGATTTTGGGATTTTCCACAGGCTGTTACTGTGTCAGCAGTGTTTGCAGGTTATAGGAACTCTCAAGACAAAGGGTATGGAAAGTAAAATGTGATTTTCCAAACAGTTCTCTTATAAGAGTAGGTGGCTAGTGCTAACACAGTAAATACAGATTAATGTAAATCCTTATAGCAGGTCTAATTAATACAATATAAACCTATCCTATAAAATCAAATACAATATAAACCTATCCTATAAATCAAGTAAATTACCATCAAAACATGGTGGACTAATTAACTGTTGCCTAAATGACTCTTATTGTAACAGCATTAACTAAATCAAACTCAAATCCTATACTACTTAACTTATTAATACAATCACTGATATCTATTAACTCACTAAACTGAGTAAATACTGATTAAACTGAATAGGGGTATCAAAATTATTTTCACACAATGTGAATCTGTCCACCAAGAACTGACCCAGCTAAGTTCACAGAGACTCATTATCCATAAGCAGACCACAAGGTGTTGAAATTTTTTTGGCCCTAGTCTTATTAAACCACCTATTACTATATGAAGAGGTTGCAATCTGAAGAGGGATTGAAGAGGTTCCCACCCAGATAATGAATCCTTTATGTACTGAAGTAAATGTAACTATGTCCAAAACTATGGACTATGCATTATATGGGTTTAGATATATGCTTACTTTCTATAGGATATATATTTATATGTGAGGTATGGGAGGTATTCAGAAGAACTAGGACTTCTGGTGTGAGGGCTTGCTGAGCCCTTTTCAGGGCTGCTCATCCACCTTTGATGTCCATCTAATTCACCCAACTCTCACCTGTGGCTCCAAGCAGCTGTAGCATGCACAATGGTCACACCCCAGTAAACTCTCTAGCCAGACGGGCTAACCCAGGTTGGGGATAACCAAAAGGCATCAAATCTGTTGGTGAGTTAAGGGAATGTCTACCCCAAGCATGTGAAGACTTTTCCTGGTGGAATAGGCAGATGAAAACAATTTGTTTCAACAGTCCTGAAGGCAGCAGAAATAAGTACTATGGTATGCTTAGAGCTTGGTCGATATGAAAGACACCAAGGCCATCAGCTGCATCCCAGGCCATTGTCAGTCATCCTAACTTTTTTTTTTTAAAGCAATTGGGGTTAAGTAACTTGCTCAAGGTTCCACGACTAGTCACTATTTATGTGTGGGTGCTCATTTTCTGAGGCCGGATTCGATCTCAGGTCATCCCAACTCCAAGGCCAGAGCTCTTACTCACTGCGCCACCTAGCCACCCCAGTCATCCTAACTTTTGTCTTACCAATGGACTTTTATGACCCAGGGAGAGGCTGATAACTTTATGCAACTCTGCCTCCCTTGAATCCAATTCAAGCACATTTCAAGACATAACCTGTGATGTCATTGATCCTCTTCAAAATCAAAAGACAAACAACAATACTGATGGATAGATATGTGAATATACGAACATTTATCTATACGTGTGTGTCTGTGTGTGTGTGTGTGGTTAAACAGATGTTTAGAGATATGGAAAAGCAAAAGTAACCATCTCAGTAATGTAGATTTTACCTCACTGGAGAGATTTCACTGGAGAGGACATTCCCTGCCCTCAAGGAGTTCACAATCTAATGGAAAATGACAACACACAAAAAAAAGCTTAAAAGGAGGAGGGGAGTTCCTGGAGGGAAGGTAACTGATAGGACATGATGAAGTCCTACAACCTAGATGGGAAATTATATGATGGTTGTCCTGGGCACTCTCCTCAAATAGAAGGTCTGGGAGGAGCAGATGTCTACCCTTTATTTGTAATAGAATTATTTTCAAAGTATGGGTTAGGCTAGCTACCCTTCTAATCTGAACTTTTTAAGTAATTCTGTGTAATTCATATCTATATAGTTCTATACAGATTTCATCATAAAAGGGTGACTTGTGTTGGGAAAGAGGGTGGCAAATATGTATTTGAACCAGTGAGGAATATCTAGTTTATTATCATCTTGTGATGTTTAAAAAAAAAAAAAGTTCTCTGACAGCCTTTATTCTCACCACCCTGAGGCCTACTTACTCTAGGGGCTTACACCATTTAAATTATAAAAGAAAGCTATAGAGGTCCCTCCATGTAAATATAGGGGTACAGTTAAGATCCAAAGTGAGCTCAGATAACTAGAGTCACACTAAAAGGCATGCCAAGTCATTTGACCAACCCTAGAAAAAAAATTGAAGAACCTCTATTAAGTGTCTACAGTGTGCTGATCACTGTGCTAAGGGAAGAGGGAAGAGACTAAACAAGAAATGGCCCCTGCCTGAAGAGGTTACCCCTAAAGAGGGTTAGGGTTGCTCTGGAGACCCCAAAATACCAACATGTCTGGTCCTGCCGAATGAATTCAACTCGAGTCTTCTCAGCCAAAGAAAAGTAAAATTTATTAAAAGTTCACTTGCATTAGACACAGATTAAGTCTGTGCTAGAAAATTTTATGGCGCTCTCACTATTCTATGGCATTCTATGGAGCTCTACCACATGGTGTGAGATGGGGTCTTATATACAGAAGGTTGTGGAGGAATCCAGGGGTGGTCCAGAGGAGGAGTTTGGAGAGGGTCTTCAGGAGAAGTTAATGAGGTCAATGAGTGAGTAAGGGTGGGAGGTAGCTGGAGGCTACAGACAATGGTGGACTAGGCCAGTTCAAGGATGTGTTGGTATTTTGATAGGCTCAGGGGTGGAAAGTAGATGAACAATGGAGGGCGAGGCTAGTAGTTAGCAGTTAGTAACTTGGGCTAGAGGCCTGGGCCCAGACACAAAATAAGGCTTATTGCCTCATGTAAATGCCTCATCAAATGAGACAATTTAATCTTGAGCCCAAGGGAGATTCCCAAAGCCTGTACCTCAAGGACTCACGTAGAGCTCAAGGGGGCTCCCTTCATGCCCTCAGAGCCTACAGAAGGAGACATATGACTGTAGCAGCAAGCACCCCAATATCCCCAGGGTGACTGCCAACACAGGTTCTTAGATCTGCTTTTCAAAAGGAAAGCAACTCAAAATCAGTTAACAAGTTTACTTTAATCAAACAAACATACATTACCTAGTTCAGGGGAAAAAGGTCAGCACCCCGAACTTCAGAGTTACAGAACTTACAGATCAAACAGACAGGCTTCCAAACTGTCCTACCATTATATCAATACCAAATCACAGTTACCAGAGAGGGAAGCATCAACATCTGGGTTTTCAAAGCCGGGGGCTCTCAACAATGGCTTCCCAGAGTCTCATCTGGTCAAATCACACAACACTTCTCAAAGTGAGCCCCAAAGCAAAGCCTCTCCTCAGGGTTTATATAGCCTTCTCCTGGCTCAGAGAATGTAACAACCTTCTGGACCCACTGCCCAATCACAAAGTATCAAGGTATGGGCTTTCCTGAAAAACAAGCCTCCCACCACAGGCTCCAGGTGCACTTAAGTTAGGGGCAGGGAAGATCTTTAAATTTGCATTTCCATTACATTCGGCCCCAAGATCTTTCATGCCCATAGCATATACAATTTACATTTGAATTAGCACTAAACATCTCTTAGGTCACATTTTCCAGGTACATAAGAAAATCACAATATACTCTCAAAATACAATAGTCCAAGTCTTCCACTCATGGGGCAAATGTTAACTCAGTCACTTATCCGTAAAATCAAAAAATAGTCACTCTTAAGTTAACTCAATCAGTTACATCAGTTTTCAAAGTACAAGTCTTCCACTCATGGGGCAAAGTCTTGATTAATTCAATTAGTCTCTTATCTGTAACAATATCTCAAAGTACAATCAGTAACTTATTCAGTAAAGTCTTACTAAGTATGCCCATAGCATAGACAATTTACATTTCAATTAGCACTAACCATCTCTTAAGTCACATTTTCAAGGTACATTTAAAGTTACCAAAGTGGCCACTGGGTCTTAAACAAAGTACATTGCATTTTCACATCAATTCACAAAATACAAAGCATTATCACATAAAGTACTCTTGGGAGGGGGCGGTGTCCTTCCCATAACACTGCTCCAGCCCCTGCTTCCAAATCCAGAGAGGGAACTAGGCAACAAAACCAAAGTGGGGTCCTTGGGGTCCATGGCACTTCACCCCACCCACCATAGTCACAAGTCCATCCCCCTGGGTCCCAAACTGTGGGATGCAGCAAGGAAACACATTCAGTGCCCCAGCTTTGCCACACAGTCCTTATCTTGTCCTGTGGCTGAATACCAAACTCCTGGGTTCCTTCTCCTCCAGCAGAAGGCAGCGGCTCCAGGCTTCTCCACAGATCTCCATGCAGGCAGCTCACCATTCCTGCTCTCAGCTCAGCAAAGTCAGCATGCAGGCCGTTCTCTCCTGCTCCATGGCTCCACAGAATCACAGCTACCACAACTGGGAAACAAACAATTATCCCAGCCCCCATACTTTCCTTTTACTCAGCAGATCCCATCCATCGTCACCATTTTGTAGCAGCAAGCACCCCAATATCCCCAGGGTAGCTGCCAACACAGGTTCTTAGATCTGCTTTTGTAAAGGAAAGCAACTCAAAATGGGTTAACAAGCTTATTTTAATCAAACAAACATACATTACCTAGTTCAGGGGAAAAAGGTCAGCACCCCGAACTTCAGAGTTACAGAACTTACAGATCAAACAGACAGGTTTCCAAACTGTCCTACCATTATATCAATACCAAATCACAGTTACCAGAGAGGGAAGCATCAACATCTGGGTTTTCAAAGCCGGGGGGCCCTCAACAACGGCTTCCCAGAGTCTCATCTGGTCAAATCACACAACACTTCTCAAAGTGAGCCCCAAAGCAAAGCCTCTCCTCAGGGTTTATATAGCCTTCTCTTGGCTCAGAGAATGTAACAACCTTCTGGACCCACTGCCCAATCACAAAGTATCAAGATATGGGCTTTCCTGAAAAACAAGCCTCCCACCACAGGCTCCAGGTGCACTTAAGCTAGGGGCAGGGAAGATCTTTAAATCTGCATTTCCATTACAATGACATATCCACAAATAGCTATAATGCAGAATGAAACATGAAAACAGAACAAAAGGAGAGTTGAAAGTGCTATACCAGGTCTGAGGAATGGAAGATCGTATCTGACTCTAGGAGGAGATATGAAAGCATTTATGGAGATTACAACATCTCAGCTGAATTTTGAAGGATACTTTACATATATTATCCAATTTTGATTTCACAACAGCCCTGTGAGTTAGGTGTTATTATTATCCTGCTTTTAGAGATAAGCCTGAGAGAGTTTATGTGATTTACCCAAGGTCACACAAACCCATAAATTTCCGAAAGAGGATTCAAAGTCAAGTCTTTTTTATTCTCAGTCCAGAACTCTAGCCACTACATCACCTAACTACCCCCAAGGCAGTTAAGCAACTTGGCTGGTCCAAAGTAATTGTGACAAATGAAAAGCCAGAGTTCCTGGGTAATTAATAATTAATTTATTAGTTATGCTAGTTAATAATCAATAAATTGATGACCAGTGGTTTCTCTCTAAAACCAGACAAGACAGGGAAAGCCTGAAAGCTTAAATAATCCTTGAAAGGGAATTCCCTTGACAACTGAAAAATCAACATTTAATGAGGAAGTGGGCTAGAAGTCTTCAGCTCCTCCTGCTGAGAATGTGGCTTGATCATGAGACTCAGCTACCTCCAGAAGTCTGGACAGGGAATCCATTTCCATCCAGATCACTCCAACTGATTTTCTCCTTCATGAGCTGGGATACCCTAAACTCTAATGAAGGGGACAAAGGACAGAGGCTATTTTCCTTAGGGTAAAAATTCACCTAGACTGGATTCTAGGTGATACTCTAAAAAGAAGGTCTCCTAGTTGGGTGGGACCCTGCCCAAGATTGAAGGGCACGTTCCTTGAGGGTTAGGACAATCTCATCAATCAGTCATGTCCTTCAGAGATTGACTTTTTACAGGGCTGGACTTTAAATAAGGAAATAAAGGAGAAAGACCAGGATCCTAAATTAATTTCTCTCATAAACAGCCATTATAATAATTGAGTGGCCTGAAGGAGTCCTCGAAAAAGCTCATAGTCAGCCAATGGGCTAATCAAATACCTAGACACTATTGCCTATGGTAAGCACAACATAGAAAAAGTAGCGGAATATAACTTTACAAGTGGTTTGGGATGACCCTTCTCAAATGAAGACTGCTGTTCATTGCCTCTCTTCCAATAATAGAGGGTTCACCAGCCTAGGCCAGCAAAGAAGAAAAATTTTGAATTCTGTTGTGACCTTCTACCAGCTGGCATAGATATTCCCTTCATAGAATCATGAAACATTATTTAAATCCTGCTTCTACTTTCCCGTTCACTTCCTGTCCCTCTCCCCACCACAATATTCCAACATGGCATGTCCCAAGCTAAGGCTTAAACCTAGGTAATATACTTTTTAAATGGATAATGGGATCTTTCCTGTTGGTTGTCATAGCTACAATGATATATACCCAGTTAGTCTTCTCCAAAGTAATTACAGTGTTTTGTACTTTGAAATAATTTACACTTATATTGACTCCTATAAATACAATTGGATTAAAAGCAGTTAAAAATTAAGTGTTATGAAATTCTGTGAGTTGCAACATACTTTACATATCTGTCATATTGGGAAACCTGGTGAATCTTAAAATTGGTGCAAAACTTTAAAATTCTCCTGCCGCCACCACCACAGTGTCCCACATCAGCTGTACTGAATGATACAACAGCTATTCACTTCACACAAAAAGATTCCCTCTCTGTCTGTCTGTCTGTCTGTCTCTCTCTCTCTCTCTCTCCAAGATGTGACCTCAATTCTTCCATACCTCACCTCCATCTAACCTCTCTTAATCAACAAAAACAATGACAGAACCACATACCACACCACACTCCACCAGAGTCAACCCAGATGACATTACAAAATACCATGGTTTGATTGAGTTCTGGATTGATCTGGATTGATCCTGGAAAGCAGTTTGGAAGTATACCCAAATAATACCCAAAAAGTGACCAAACTCTATATACATAAATATTCTTTGACCCAGAAATATACCACACTAGATATATGCTTTCCAAAGACAGAGGGAAAAGACCCATAAACACCAAAATATAACACCACATTATGTTGTAGCAAAGAACTGGAAACAAAAGTATATGCCAATCATTTGGGTAACTGGGTGAACATATTATAGTATAAACACATTATTGTGCCATAAGTAGTGATGAAAAGAGAAGTATTCAGAGAAACCAAGGAGGACTGATGTGAACTGATATAGAGCTAGAGAAAGTTGTCAAGGATGTAGAGTCACCTAAGGAAAGCCACTTCTCTATGACAGCAAGTAGATGAAAGGAATATCAGATAAGAAAACTGAAGTTCTGAGAACTTGCTCCTTACCTATGCTCACATAGCTGTCTGAGGCAGAATTCAAACCCAGGTGTCTTGACTCCAATTCCAATTCCCTATCCACTAAGATCCCCTATTCCCACCTCCTCCCGGACGTCTAAAATTCCTTTAACCTTTAGAGGAGTATAATGGAAATGCAGATTTAAAGATCTTCCCTGCCCCTAGCTTAAGTGCACCTGGAGCCTGTGGTGGGAGGCTTGTTTTTCAGGAAAGCCCACACCTTGTTACTTTGTGATTGGGCAGTGGGTCAAGGAAGTTGTTACAATCTCTGAGCCAGGAGAAGGCTATATAAACCCTGAGGAGAGGCTTTGCTTTGGGGCTCACTTTGAGAAGTGTTGTGTGATTTGACTAGATGAGACTCTGGGAAGCCGTTGTTGAGAGCCCCCCGGCTTTGAAAACCCAGATGTTGATGCTTCCCTCTCTGGTAACTGTGATTTGGTATTGATATAATGGTTGGACAGTTTGGAAGCCTGTCTGTTTGATCTGTAAGTTCTGTAACTCTGAAGTTCGGGGTGCTGACCTTTTTCCCCTGAAGTAGGTAATATATGTTTGTTTGATTAAAGTAAGCTTGTTAACCCATTTTGAGTTGCTTTCCTTTTGAAAAGCAGATCTAGGAACCTGTGTTGGCAGCTACCCTGGGGATGTTGGGGTGCTTGCTGCTACAAGGAGTAAGAAAGAAATTACCTCTCAGAACTATGGATAGAGAATGAATTCATGATAAAGCAAGGTATAACAAAAAGCATAGAAGATTAAATAGAAGAGTTTGATTATATAAAATCATAAAGTTACTGTACAAACTCAATGCAACTAATATTAGAAGGACAGTTAAATGGGAGAAAAAAATCTTTGCAATGAGTTTCTCTGATAAAGGACTTGTTTCCAAAATATATAGGAGACTGATTCATATTTGTAAGAATAAAAGCCATTCATCAACTGATAAAGAGTCACAGGAAATGAACAAGCAGTTATCAAGGAAAGAAATTCATGCTATCAATAATAAGCCATATGAAAAAATGGTCCATATCATGAGTAACTGGAGATAGGCAACTCCTATCTACCAGACTGAGGAAGCTGACAAAAAGGAAAGTGACAAATATTAGAGGGGCAAACAGAAACATTAATGCACTGTTTGTGGAGTTGTGAACAGTCATTCTGGAAAACAAGTTGAAAGTATGTCCAAAAATTTAGTAAATTGTGACAACTCCCTGATTCAGTCATACTACTATATCCCTCTACCCCCAAAGGGATCAAAGAAAGGTGAAAGGCTCCTAAATATATGGGGGGAAAAATCATAGCAGCTCTTTTTTGTTATGGCAAAGAATAAGAAACTAAAGGTGTGTTCATCAATTGCAGAATGACTGACAAATTATGGTAGATGACTGCAGTGGAATATTATTGTCCTATAACAAGTGATGAAAGAGACAATTTAAGAAAAACTTGGAAAGGATTGTGTATGGGCTGATGCAGAGTAGAATGATCAGAACCACATTATTGATTAACAGTCAGAATGAGACACATTTTTAGATATAACCAGTATGGGAATTTGTATTACTTGACTATGCATATTTGTTACAAGGGTTTTCTTTTTCTTTTTTCTTTTCCAAAGGTAGGAGAGGAAGAGAGGAAAATAAATGCTTAATAACTGAAAAAAATTTTTAAGTAGAAGACATTATAAAACCAGGAGAATTGCTGTGATACAGGAGCTTGCATCAAGCATAGAAACTTGGAAAAAGAGGAGATGAGAGGCTGCCTGTGAAGGGAACATGAGAGGTGACTAGCTTCAGTATGCAGAAAGACAAAGGGTATTTCTAAACAACTGTGAGCAAAATGCTGAACTTATAGGTAGAAGTAAGAAAACCATTACTGCCAGAACCATAGGAGTGAACAAAGATTGAACCCTGGTGGAATACCAATGACCCCAGAAGTAAGACAAAATTTTTCAAACTTTAGGCTACTCCCCAAGAGGTTGGCAAATCTTCATGCTGGGCACTGAGAGCATAGTGGAAAATGGGTCCAGTTGATGGACCTTTTACCCTCTCTACCTATTTCCTGAGGGATGGTCTCCCCATCTCCTAATAGGTTTTTCCTAGGAATTTTCTATCTCATACCTCCATTTTGAAAAGACTAAGGGATTTTTTGTGTTTGAGTTTAGGACAAAGAATATCCCTGTTACTTAATTGCTTTCTAGTTGTACATGTTTATTCCCTATCTTAATTAAATGATTTTTGCTTTTGGATTTGTGTCTCTTGTAAGATCTAGTAATAGATAAACTGGAAGGGGCTCACATCATGAGTTCAAATCAGTCATACTAATGGAGCATCAAGGGATTCCAGTCATGTGAGATCACAATACATTTCATTCTGCAATCATTTACATTTTATGTTTTAAATGCCATTGAGAGAGGTAACACATTGACTTAAATTAGTATTAGGGTTAAAGTGCCACATCAAATACTTTAAGACTGTTAGTTTTAATGGAAGGAAGGAGTTCAAGGTTGAGTGTATTGACTCCTTAAGCACTATTGAGGTTGAGGAGATAGTGACTCACATGGAGGGAATAAAGACCCAAGAAAAGGAGAGATGAAATAACAGGGAAAAAATCTTTGCCTTCTTCATAGTTTTACCTAAAGCCCCACCCTGGATTTTTGAGTCTATGGTGGTTGCCCAGCAGGCGATACTTTCTAAAATTGCAGTGCTTCTTAGAGAAGATGCACCACCACCAGAAGAAACCACCATGAAGATACCATAGCTGAAGCCCAAGTCCTGCCCCAACTAGCCAGGACAAAAACATCTGTCAGCCATTCCATCAAGTGCCTTTACCTTTCAGGGAGAAGTATAATAGGTCAGGACAGATTGTCCTGTCGTCCCTTAATCAGGTTCTCTCCAGCTTAGCCTGTTCTGGGTTCTAAAGCAACAAAGTATGCCACTGTTGTTACATATCTCAGAACAGAAAGGAAAAATTGGAGCAACAACTTTTTAATATTAGAGGAAAAATATAAATTTGCTTAGCTCTGAATTAAAGTTCCAACTAAAGTCTGAACTACCGAATAGTTACCTACATTGTAGCCAGAGAGAGCAAAAAAATTAAGAATTCAAAATAATATCATCTCAAAAGTGTCAATGCCTAGACCCAGGTCATCTAATTCCAAATCTAATACTCTTGCCATTTCAGTTTTTTATAACCTAATCCATATAAATAAAATTAGTATGTCTTGGTTACAGGAGAATCCCCCAAACATTCATCTAGTATAGAGGTTCTTAACCTGGTATCTGCAAACTTTAAAAAGAAATCTACAGTACTTCAATATAATTACCTTTTTTATGCTCCTGTGTGTTTTACTTTATTTTATGCACTTAAAAAAAAACATTATTCTGGAATCCATAGACTTCTCCAGACTGCCAAAGGGGATCAGAACACAAGGTTAGGGGCATCTAGGTGGTACAGTGAATAGAGCACCAGCCCTGGAATCAGGGGGACCTGAATTCAAATCCAGCCTCAGACATTTAATACTTATTAGCCGTGTGACCTTGGACAAGTCACTTAACCCCAATTGCCATGCCTTCCCCTCTCCAAAAAGAAAAAGAAAAAAAGAACACAAGTTTAAAACTCCTGATCAAGTCCAACCCCCATCTGAAGTATGAATGCATTCTGCAGTATCCCTGGTCATAGAGAACCCACTATCTCCTATAGGGCTCTCTTCCATTTTAGAACAGCTTACTAAGTCTGGGGTGAGGAAATTGCTTTATAAACTTTAAAGAGCCATAAAAATATAGGTTATTTTTTTTTCTCACATACTAAGGCAAAATCTACCTCCCTGTTCCTTTGGAAGCTGGGTATAGATAGAGTGTGGACTCAGGAAAACTTGAGATCAAATCCTGCCTCAGACTGTGTGACCCTGGGCAAGTACCTTACCTTTACTCAACCTCGGTTTCCTCATCTATAAAAAGCAGATAATAGCACCTATCTGATAAGGTTGTTGTGAGGATCAAATGAGTTGAACATATGGAAAGTTTTTGCAAACCTTAAAACATTATGTAAATAATAGCCATTCAATGTATGGTCATATGAGAAAATGCTCTAAATCACTATTGATTAGCCTCTTTAGTATTAGCATTTAATAATTAAAAATTAGTATTGCCATATAAGAAATATAATGGTACTATTGATCAGAAAAATGTAAATTAAAACAACTCTGAGGTACCACATAATACCTATTAGGTTGGCTAACATGACAAAACAGGCAAAAGATAAAACATTGGAGATGTGGGGAAAATTGGAACACTAATGAATTGTTGGTGGAATTGTGAACTGATCCAACCATTTTGGAGAGCAATTTGGAACTATGCCCAAAGGGCTATAAAACTGTGCATGGCCTCCAATTCAGCAATACCACTATTAGGTCTGTATCCCAAAGAAATAATAAAAAAGGGAAAAGGACCCACATGAACAAAAATATTTATAGGAGCTTTTTTGTGGCGGCAAAGAATTAGAAATTGAGGGGAGGCCCATCAGTTGGGGAATGGCTGAACAAGTTGTGGTATATGAATGCAATGGAATACTATTGTTCCATGAGAAATGATGAGCAGGCAGACTTCAGAAAAACCTGGAAAGACTTACATGACTTTATGCTGAGTGAAATGAGCAGAACCAGGAAAACATTGTACGCAGTAACAGCAATGCTGTGTGATGATCAGCTTTGATAGACTCAGCTCTTCTCAGCAATGCAATGATCTAAGACAATTCCAAAAGACTCATGATGGAAAATGGCATCCATATCCAGAGAAAGAACTATGGACTCTGAAAGCAGATCAAAGCATACTATTTTCTTTTTTTCATTTGTTTTTTTTTTTTTTTGTCTTTTTAGTGGTTTTCATTTTTGCTCTGATTCTTCTTTCACAACATGACCAATGTTGAAATATGTTTAATATGATTATAGATGGATAGCCTATATCAGATTGCATGCCATTTTGGGAGGGGGGAATTTAGATTATTTCATCTATTTCTTCTTGTTCTCTCTTCGTCAGTCAAGTAGAACAAGTTTAACCCCTTTCCTAAGTAATGACCCTTCAAAAATTTGAAGAGAATTATCAGCTTCTCTTTAAGTCTTCTCCCCATGTCCTTATGGTATTTTATACTCTCACTATTCTGTTCACTTTCTTCTGGACCTATTGCAGATCATCATTTTCTGTTAAGGTCTCATAACCTCCCAACAGGCATGGAAGAAAAATCAATGAGGAAAGATTCAGAAGGTGTTGGCAAAATCTTAGCTCCTGGTGAGATTGTGAAAGGGTTATTATCATTCTAAAAGTTCATGCCCTCCATGTTCAGGACCTTGGAAGCTTATAGGATGGTCTTGTACATACAGGATGGACCTCCTCAAAGATACAGATATATACTGAACCAAAGATACACAGGAAGGAAAAGACACTTAGGAACATCAACCCTCCTGGATCTGCACTATTCTGCCATAAAGGAGTCTCACTTAGCACTCTCATTCACCCCACCCCTTCAAAAACAAGCGGCTGCACACAGAGTACAAAAGGCCAATCTATGAGATTCCTCCCTATTACCTGGAGCCATGTATGGAAGGGTTGAAATATTATACAACCTTTTCCCATTTATAAAAAATGGAATATTTGGCCAAGTTGAATCCTCTGATACTGGACTTGTTCTCCATATTTTCTTAAAGATCACCTCTAAGAGTATTTCCCTCCTCTTGCTTAAGGACTGATGCTCAAATCAATAGGAAGTACCTTTGCTAGTAATAAGTGAGTAACAATCTGCTCCTTTATGGCTTCGTTCATCATCCCTATGATTCAACCTACTCTGCCTTCTTTCCTTTCCTCATTTTCTTTCTCCCTAATTTCCCCCTCCAACTCCCTTACTAACTACCCTATTTCTCTAGAGGGCACCATCATCCTTGCAAGTCACAGAGATTCACTGCTTAGAAATTATTCTCAACTCTTCCCAATCCCTCACCCTTCGCATCCTTTAAATTGTCAAGTCTTATCTATTTCACCACCATAATACTTATCCTTCTCCTCAGTTCACACAGTCATCACCCTAGTTCAAGCCCTTATAAAACTCTTGCCTTTTCTTTTACAGTAGCTTCCTGATTGGTCCCCCTGCCTCCAGCCTCCCCTCTTTCCAATTCATCTTCCACAACAAGATAGATTGATACTCCTTAAGTACAAATCTGACCATGTCACTCCCTTGCTCAAGAATGTCTAGGGTCTCCAGCTTGTCCTCCAGGAGAAAAATACAAACTCTTCTTCCCTTTGGCTTTTAAAGCTCTTCAAAATCTGGTTCCAGCCCACCCTCCTAGTATTATTTCACATTCCTCTTTTTACCACATTTTGCATTCCAGTCAAACCACCCTGCCTGTTGTTTCCTGTATATGACATTTATCTCCTGTCTTTGTGACTTTGAACAGACTGTTCTCCTATTTGCTGTCCAATAAAAGGGTCAGGAGCTGTGCTTGGAATCTATTCCCTTCTTGTCTCTGCCTCAAGCTATTTCCAGCTTCCTTCAAGATTCAGCTTAAGGGCCACTTCCTACATGATTGTTATCTTGATCTACTTCACCACCCCTTGTTAAAATTCTCCATAAAATTACTTTGTGTGTGTGTGTGTATTTATTGTATTTACTTTTCTATGTAAATGTTGTTTCTCCTCCAATAGATGGATCAAATACCCATCTTTATATCCCTAGAACATCCTTATCCCACTTCAGCCATATACCTGCAAGACCATACTTGGCCATCTCACAGAATCATGTCACCTCTAAGCAGTACCTATAATAATAATAATAGCTAGCATTTATATAGCACCTCCTATGTGTCAGGCACTGTGCTAAGCACTTTATAAATACCTCATTTGATCCTCACAACCTGGAAGATAGGTGCTATTATTATCCCCATTTTACAGTTGAGGAAACTGAGGCAGATAGTGGTTGATTGACTTGCCCAAGATCATACTGCTAGAAGACAGATTTGAACTCAGGTCTTACTGACTCCAGGTCCAGCACTCTATCCACGGAATCATCTAATTGTCATAGCTCATGGAAGCTGTTTAATAAATACTTGTTGCCTTAATTGTTGAGAGCATCAAAGAAAGGGAGTTAGAAAAGGGGAGGTGTTCTGTACACACATCTGCCTTGGTTGTTATTTACCCTTATGGCACACCACAGATTGCCTCCCTGCCTTTCTTATTGGGCAGTGAATATGATAAGTAACCAATAAGAGGGGGCGGCTAGGTGGAGCAGTGAGTAGAACACTGACCCTAGAGTCAGGAGGACCTGAGTTCAAATCCAGCCTCAGACACGCTAACCATATGACCTTGGGCAAGTCACTTAACCCCAATTGCTCTGCCCTCCCCCCTCCAAAAAAAAAGTAACCAATCAAGAGTAGAATAAAAGAAAGATTTCCAAGCAGCTTTGAAGGCTGAATATTAGCACCATAATTGTACAGTGAGTGAAATCAGTTTGGTTTGGTGATTTTTTCCAATGAAATTTGATGCCTGGTTTAAGGTCTTTCCTCTGCTCTGTCTGTCCTATCCCATCAGCCTCCAAGGCTTCAATATTCATTTTGATGACTCTTCTACACTCTCCA
This sequence comes from Gymnobelideus leadbeateri, assembly GCA_011680675.1. NCBI lineage: Eukaryota > Metazoa > Chordata > Mammalia > Diprotodontia > Petauridae > Gymnobelideus > Gymnobelideus leadbeateri. Next base: position 363,295 of record WOXC01010494.1, read on the forward strand.
CCTAATTCTTCAAATAGTTCAACTCTATCCAATTTCAGCCATAGGCTTGCATGACCATACTTTACCATCTCACAGAATTATGGCACCTCTAAGATCCTGAACTCTGAGATTCTATTTTGTGACTATAACTCCCTATACTTTCACATCCCAGTCTCCTTCGTGAACACTTAATGTGCTCTGTTCCCATATTGTGAACTCCTCCCTGTCCTGATCTCATAGTTTCTTGCCTGCTCTAAATTACTCTCAATACATACTTAATAAAACCACAGTATAGAAGAAAGACTGCTGAATTTAGATTAAAAAGACTTGTGTTCGGGGCGGCTAGGTGGCGCAGTGAGTAAGAGCATTGGCCTCGGAGTTGGGATGACCCGAGATTAATGACTAGCCGTGTAACTTTGAGCAAGTTACTTAACCCCAATTGCTTTAAAAAAAAAAAAAAGACTTGTGTTGGAATCCTGGCCTTTGAACTACCTATGTGACTTTGTGCAAGTGGTTTCATCTCTCTGCATCTCAGTCTCCTCATCTGTACAAAAAGGAGAGATGAGTGTTTAGGGATGGATTAGAGCATCTTAAAGGTGCCTTCCCTAGCTATATCCTATAAGCCCATGAATGTCTGGGCTCCTTGACTAGAATTCAAGCTCTTCCACATTCTGGAACTACCAAACTAATCAGCAGCAGCAGCAGCAGCATTTATTAGGAACTTACTTAAGAATGGAGAACTAGGAAAGGCTTCTCTCTTACATAAAGTAGGGTTTAAGCTAAGTATTTATTGAAGGCAACCAGGAAAGCCAGGAGGAAAGAGTAAGGAGGGACAGTATTCCATGTATGCTGGACAGCTAATGAAAAAAAAAATCAGGAATTGGTGTTGAGTAGGAAAAACAGCAAGGTCAATGTCATTGAATCATAAAGCATATCAAGGTAATGAAAGTATAAAACTGAAAACATAGGAAGGAACTAGGTCATGAAAGGCTTTAAAAGGCAAAGAGACAATTCAATTTTTGGTCATGGAGTTAATAGGAAGCCACTGAAGTTTATTGGGGTGAGGGGGGAGAAGTTATAGTCATAGAACTGAATCTCAGGAGAGATTCTGGCGACAGAAGTGAAATGGTCAAGCTAGTACTTTAGGAAGATCAGTTATCTCATACTTATCTCATACTCCTTCCATATACTCTGCACTCTTAACTATATTGGCTTTACTTCCCTTTACCTTATTCACATAACATTCTCTAGCATCTATGCCTTTTTTCAATTTCCTATACTTAGAATGCTCTTTATTTCATCCTTACTTGTTGAAAACCTTTTCAGCTTTTAAAATCTATCTCAAATGACCCCTGTTCGAAGTCTTCTAAGATTCCTCCTCATTATTCATCCAGAACTTTTAAAAAATTATCTTTCCTTCTTAGATTCTCAAAAATCATTCTCTTTGTACTTCTTACACATAAACATTTTCTACTTTGCTTTATAATTATTTGTGAATGAGTTGGATCTCCCATTAAATTTAAGTTCCATAGGAGGAGGGACGTCATCAGTCCCTCCCACACCCCTCCCCAACACACACTAGTACAACACTCTATGCATAGTGGCTAACTAATGAATTGAATTAATGAATTAAGAAGAGACACTGCTTACAAGTATCCTCAGAAATCCCTTGTCTGGTGGGGAAATGTTATATTCTTATTCTCAGATCAAGCTACTCACCTTAACTCCCTTTTTGTCTCCATCTTTACCTTAGGTACTCTAGATTTTTCTACATATAAAACTTTCTAAACTTCTAGAGCTCTGGATTTCTAGAGCCAATACTCCCATAGCCTTATCAGAATACTGAGATCTGTATACTTCTAACCACATGAAAACTACTCTGAATTCACTGGTAAAACAGGAACAGATAACATTATTGACATCTATCAAAATAGTTTTATTAATAATTGTAGTGAAAACACCATTTAAAAGTTTCAATTCACGTTTATTCGATAACATAAAGACATTATGCATTTGTTGCTTAAAACAACGAAAAAGTAAATCTTAGATTTGATATTTGCACCAAGAATTCTAGTTGTTATTGATAACAACTGTCCAGAATACACAATTCACATAAATGCTTGATATGCTATAAAACTGCCACCGTGATTTTATTGCGGGAAAGGGGTGGGGGGGAAGGGGAGGAGGACATCTGACAGTCTTCCAGGTTTTCCAGCTTTTAAGGGGGTGAAAACCAACTGAGTGACAGGCAGATATTCTTGGGCTGCTCAAGAGGTGACAAGATTATAATAGGAATCATCGAGATTGACAAAACAGTCCCTTTAATAATCAAAAGCCTTTCTCTTCAAAGTGATTCCTATCCATTGGCTCCTGATGTGGAGATACTATTTCATCTGCCTGGATGCAGACTTAGTCATTTATTATGACAGCACTATCATATTAATCCTGAAGCCACTGATCATTGCTTAGAAAGGAGAAATCACCCTGAAATTTTGCTTTTGAATAGTTGATGAATGGCACATTATAAAGTCCACTAGGCTAGACTCTGTGGCTATATTTTTATACTCAATTGAATGGACCATTTGCAGGTCAATCTCTGAGTTATGAATGTATTTGATGACTAAACACCTGACATGATTTGGTTGGTAAGATGCCTGAAACAACCAGAGAATAAACACTCTAAATCTGATCAAGTATTTGGTAGTTGTATATACTGCTCAGTGAATGATCACTCTGGCAGAAAAATTTACCAAGCAGATTCTGGTTGATTCAATGATTTATGTAGCAAGAGTGAGGAGTTAACAGATGGCTAGACTGGTTATGGCACTGGTATCCCCAAATTAAGAGACCTAGAGAAAGGCCTCCAACACAGTGGATCGATCCTCTTTGGAGGAATTTATGGGAAGACGTGTACAAAAACCATAAAGGATGAGGACGCGAGAATAAGTGTGTATGTAAGAACACCCACACTGATGAGCTCATTGAGTTATTAAAGCACCAAATTAACTAAAACACTTCAATTTTCTTGCCAGTCCTACTATTGCTCTGTGATTTTAGATATTTATTGTCTCTCTCCTTTCAAAAATGCCAGTAACAGGTGTTTCCCTGAGGAAAGTTAACATTAAGGGGAAAAAAAGCCCTTAACAAAACAAGTGTTGATTACTCACTTTACAAAAGAGGGTTTTTTTTTTACTTTAAAAAAATAATTCACCATAGGGTTTACATCAAATAGCCTCTTCCCGTACATTTAAAATATGGTTTAATTAGAGAAGTACAATCAAAACAATGAGTTGTTTATTTTACCTCACATTCATAGATTGAAAAAGATTTTTAAAGAAGAAACTTCAGAGGACTAATGGTGATGCATGTTTTGGATCTTTCAAGAGAAGTAGTAGAATATAATTATAAAAATACATATTTTCAGATATAGCTAATTTGTTTATTTCAGTTGACTACATATTATTTTCCTGCAAGGAAATGACCAGTTTTGACTACAGAGGACTGCTTGTAGTAACCTTTGTAGTAATGAACTTCAGTTCAGTTCAGTTGTAAAATGAAGCATATACAGTCAAATATGTTCAGTCAGTCAATAAACATTAATTATGCCCCTACTCTGTTCCAGGTACCCTGCTAAGCACTAGGGATACAAATACAAATAAAAATAAAGATAGTCCCTGACTGTAAAAGTCAGAGGATTTTTTTTTTTATTTTATAAGTGATAGTAAGTGACTGGAGTATCTTAGGAAAGCAAAAGACATGGTCAGACCTTCATTTTAGGAAAATTACATTAGAAGACAAAAAGGGAAAATTCCTGTCACAAGAAGCAACATATTATTATAGGGATAGAATATGTCCATTTATAAGTACAAAATAAGGTAATTTGAGGATCAATATTGTAGTAAAATTTTGTCCTCTAATGTAGTTAAAGGGAATTCTCTAGATAATATACTTTGGAATCCTTTAATTTAAAAGTCCAAGAGTTACACAACATTCTCTGCACAGTATTCTTCACAGTCATAACTAAAGTATATATTTCACAGAGTTGTGATGAGGCTTAAATGATATAGTGTATGTAAAATGCTTGGCAAACTTCTAAAGTGCTACAGAAATAGCCTTTATTATAATATAATTATCAATATGAAATTTGTCCACAGAATAAAAATTGCTTTTTAGTTTCACTTTCTGCAATCTCTCCTTTCATTCTACTTTTTATGGATAAATTTCATGTATATCATTAAATTACTATATTCTCATGCTGAAATACATAATAAAGAACAGATTCTTTTTACTGAAGGTAAACAGAGCAAAAAAATAGAGAAATGGTACAGAAAATATAGGACTTACCACTAGATGGCAACAATGTAAATATATCAGTCACGTTCATGACTGGATGTTAGCAAAGAGATTCTTGAGAGGCAACCAGGAAGAAGATGACTGCAAATATGGCAAACTGGAAACAATGGCCTAGTGACATAGAATCAAGCAATAATTCTTTAAACATAGTTATGATGGAAACAAAATTAAGATTAGCAATCAGGGAGAAATCAGAGGTAATTCTGATGAGGGACAGAAAACAAGGCACAAGAAAAGAAAAAGATTCGTATTCCAAAGAATGGATGAAGATAGGTTTTAAGAGAAACAAGGCCCCAAAGAACCACAGATTTGGAGAACAATGGACCAGGAATTGTGCCATAAATTTACTGTTCCTAACCTCCAAGTCCTTTTCAAGGACTCTATTCCCTCTAACCTACTTCCCTTTACACTTTCCCTGACCTCTCCAGTTGCTGTGTGATTCAAATGAGAAGAAGGAAGACCAGCTGGGTTTGTCAGTTGGCTAAATTCTAAACAAAGATTAGCTATTTTGTTGCTGGTAAATAATTTTAAGGCAGGAACTCTTGACCTACCCCTTTTATTCTTGTCCCAGAATTATTTATATGGTAACCAGCTCCATTAAGGAGTCTTTGAGCCTCATTATCCTTGGCCTGCACAGTTTTAGGGTTTTGTTGAGTGAGGTTGTAAAATTGTTTAAAGGGACACAGACTGAAAAAATAGAGATTTGAGTTTTTAACCCAAATTCAGATAATTGCTGGGGGCCAAGGACTTCAAGCATCAGCTGGAGAAGAGCAGTGAAAAGAATAGAAAGATTTTCTGTTTGTACCTCTGACTTTTTCTGGTTCTCCAACTAGGTACAGATCAGGGCTACGCAGATTGACAGATTTTTTTCAACCCTGTTTTAAACATTAAAGATATCAAGAGTTGCAACCCTAGGGGTGGCTAGGTGTCGCAGTGAGTAGAGCGCCGGCCCTGGAGTCAAAAGGACTTGAGTTCGGATCCGGCCTCAGACACTTAACGCACACACAAAAAACAAAAACCCAGGGGCGGCTAGGTGGCGCAGTGAGTAAGAGCGTCGGCCTCGGAGTTTGGATGACCCGAGATCAGATCCGGCCTCAGAAAATGAGCACCCACGCATAAATCAAATGACTAGCCGTGTAACCTTGAGCAAGTTACTTAACCCCAATTGCTTAAAAAAAAAAAAAAACAAAAAAAAACAAAAACCTAGCCATGTGACCTTGGGCAAGTTACTTAACCCCAATTGCCCTCCAAAAGGCAAAAAAAAAGAGTTGCAACCCTAGCTAAAAGCGCACAGTGGCAAATGGCCCCAAGAAGCAAAATGACTGAATACCAGCAGATGGCAGCAGAAAGCAGCCCAGATAATACCCCAGCTCGAACCTAGTAAAGCTATGCAGCAGAAATGATGCTGGGCAAAGATGTAACACCCCAAAGGAGCAGCAGAGAGTAACACGATGGCATCACAAGAAGACACTGATGGTTCTGCGTCATCAGAAGGATGAAATGTTCCATCCTTGAATGTACCTTCCTCACATGCCTCCCTACATGTGTCTTCCATACATGTTTACCCCATGTGTGCCCTTTTCATGTGTTCTCTGACCACATATGTTCTGTACATGTAACCTCTACACGAACACTCCCTGGCTGTGTGTTTTCTCTGCACTTATATACTTTCTCACCAGGACTGTGGAAATGTATGACAGAAAGTAGGGACTGCGGCTCTGTGTGTATTCGTGTGAGTGTGCATGTGTAAACTAATTGTATCAACCAGTGAATCCGAGAGCATGTGAATGCTTTCTCTGAGCCTAGTGTTATGTTAGGAATTGTAGGGAAGAAGGGTGGTGTCATTAAATGATGTATTTTAGATTATAATAAACAAGGACAAATAGTTTAAAGGATGTCATCAAAGAAATGCATAATTATAATATAATTAATATAATAAAATAATATAATTAAGGTAATGTGTTACATAGTATTATATTTTATATTATATCTAAATATATAATAATATATTGTATTGTAATAGGAAATGGACTGATCATGAGGCAAGAACAAGGAACTAATGGATTTTCCATGCCCTTTACTAATATTCTCATCATGTCAAGAAAAAGGGAATGAGGTCACTAGATCATGGGGTAAGCACCCTGTTGTGAACTTGTGAAAAGATATGAATAAGAGTTAAATAAGATAAGCAAGTATGGATGGGTTGTGATGTACATTATCAGAGGAAAAACATGCATCAGTGAGATTATAGATCCATTGGAGTATGGTAGTACATTTTTTATATAAAATAAATGTTTTTTAAAAAAACCACAATGGGGGGCGGAGCCAAGATGGCAGAGTAGAAACAGCTCATCCAAGCCACTCTGCCCCCACATTCCCCCCAAACGATGTAAAAGGGGATTCTGAACAACTTCTGGAGCCCCAGCACCCACAGAATGACACAGAGAAGCTAAACTCCCGCTGAGGACAGCCCAGCAGCCCTGCAGGAAGGACCAGCGCAGTGGTCTGGGACCTGGCAGTGTGCAGCGCGCAGAGCGCAGGAGCCGAGCCAAGCCGAGCCCAGGTCCACATGAGCCGAGGTTTTAGCCCCAGGGCGGCAGGGCCAGCAGCCAGCTGGAGGAACCCCAGAACACCAGGAGCTGTGGCGACTCCAGAATTACCAACATAGACTTGCCTGGGACAAAGTAAGAGGTTAGTGTCCTATGGACTTTGGGACTGGTATTAGGGAATGCGTCGGCTCCCTCCCCTGGGGGCTAGAAGCCGCTGAAGACAAACGCCATTTTGTAGTTTTCAGAGGCAGCTCCCACTCCCAGCCTGCAAATTTGTAGGGAGATCCAGCGATCAGTCTTGGGGGGTAATCGCTCTTGCTTTAACCTCCCTGGATCTGGATTGTGATCTAGGGTGGAAGTCATGGGTGGGTTTACAGCTTGCCAGAAACGGAAGTTGCCCCCTACACGTTTGGGACGAAAATTCCTCTATCTGGCCTTAAAGCCATAGTGTGGCAACAAGCCCAAAAGTCAAGTAATTAAGTGGCAACATGCCAAGGCAAAGGAAACAGAAAAATGCAACCCTAGACTCCTATTTTGGGGGCATAGAGCAGGAAAAGGACTGGGAGGTCAGAAGTCCTGCTCCAAAAGCCCCAGGGGAAACCATGAGCGGGTTGCAGGCCATAGAGGACCTTAAGAAGGGCTTTAAAAATCAAATAAGAGAAGTGGAGGAAAAATTGGAAAGAGAAATGAGAAGGATGCAGGAAAAGTATGAAATGAGGGTCAACAGCCTGACTGAGGAAAACAACACCTTAAAAAATAGACTAGCTCAAATGGCAAAGGAGGCCCAAAAGGGCAATGAGGAGAAGAATGCCTTAAAAAGTCGAATTTGCCAGATGGAAAAAGAATCTCAAAAGTTCACTGAGGAGATTCATTCATTCAGAGTTAGACTGGAGCAAATGGAAGCTAATGACTTTATGAGAAATCAAGATGCTGTTAAGCAGATCCAAACAAATGAAAGATTAGAAGGCAATGTGAAATATCTCATGGGAAAAACCACTGACCTGGAAAATAGATCCAGGAGAGACAATTTAAAAATTATTGGACTACCTGAAAGCCATGATCAAAGAAAGAACCTAGAAATCACCCTTCAAGAAATTCTCAAGGAAAACTGCCCTGATGTTTTAGATCCAGAGGGCAAAATAGAGGTTGAAAGAATCCACAGATCACCTCCTGAAAAAGATCCCAAAAAGAAAACTCCCAGGAATATTATAGCCAGGTTCCAGAATCCCCAGATCAAGGAGAAAATACTACAAGCAGCCAGGAAGAAACAATTTCAATATTGTGGAAACACAATCCAAATAGCCCAGGACCTGGCAGCTTCTACACTGAGGGATCGAAGGGCATGGAATATGATATTCCAGAGGGCAAAAGAACTGGGAATGAACCCACGGGTCACCTACCCAGCAAAACTGAGTATTTTGTTTCAGGGGAAAATATGGTCATTCAGTGGAATAGAGGACTTTCAAGCATTCTTGAGGAAAAAACCAGAATTGAATAGAAAATTTGACACCCAGACACAAGAAGGAAGAGATGCCTGAGAAGGTAATCAGGGAAAAGAAATCAAAAGGAACTTATCAAAGTTGAACTATTTACATTCCTATATGGAAAAGCAATAACTGTGACTGATATCTTTCTCACTATGAAAATAATGGAAGAAGGGGGTGTGGTCATATGAATACATATGTGAATGTGTGTGTATATGGTTACAGTTATATATGGATAGAGGGCATAGGTTGAATTTGTTGGGAAGGGAGAATACTCAAGGGATGAAATTATGAGGTGAGAGAGGAAAGTGGCAAGAGGAGATGGGGAGAGACAGGGTAGTATAAACTATCCCATGCAGAAGAAGTAAGGGGAAGTGGTTGCAAAAGAGGGGGAGAATAAGGAAGGCTAAAAAGGCAAAACCACATTCAAACTGAATTTGGTTCAGGGAGAAAATGACATACATAGTAAATGGGATATCTCAACCTGCAGCAGGATAGGGGGAAGGGGGATGGGAGGAGGGATGATGGATGGGAGGGCATCCTTGGGGTGAGGGGAGGTTGGAAGTACCCACTATAGAAGAGGGACAGGATCATGTAGGGAATGGACCAGGTGGGGGTGGGATGAGTGGGAGGGAATTATAAGCAGCCTTGTACAATATATCTACTATGATAATGTTTTGCATAGCCAGACATGTACAACATATACTGAATTACTTATCTCCCAAGAGGGAATGGGTGACAAGGGAGGAAGGAAATGGATCTGAAATTTGAGGTCGTAACATTAAATGTTTCAAATATATATAAATACAATTATTAATACTCTTTTGCTTGTAATAGGGAGATAAGATGTGCAGGCATTGGGATGCAAAGTCTCACCTTCCTCTAATGGAAAAGTCGATGGGGTATGGGAGAAGGTATGGGAGAGAGCAGATTGGAGGAAGCGATATCTTGTGGGATTACTGTTCTGGGAGGTTGGGTAGGGGAATAATGGGGGGGAAATGATTGTAACTCAAAATCTGGCGGAAATGAATGATGTAAAACAGAAGTTAATAAAGCATTTGTTTAAAAAAAAAAAAACCACAATGTGTTACTAATAAAATATTTTATAGTCATGTCCAATTAGGATAAATAATGAATCCTATGAAGTGGTCAAATTATTCAAATTTACACTACATACTTCCATTGGGCTGGAACCAATTACCATATTTTACATAATTATAACTTCAAATAATAAAAATTGGAATATACATGGCCACTTAAGGGGATTCATTATTCATACTAATCAGGACCTACCCAGCTATATTTTATACCAATTTATAAGAATAAATGACAAATAATAAAAAGATCCTATATTTTTGTATAGAGCTAGAATCTCATCAATGAGGATACTACATTCAGTGACACAGATTGCAGTCTATCTATACCTGACCACTTTGTACAATCCTTAATCCTTGTCCTCTGGTAAATCCTCCACAGGGGCTCTCCCCAATGTGCTGGAGGTCTTTCTCAGGAACTCATGACATAGAGCATCTGACTGTTGGAAGAGTTCAAATTATTCTACAGTTTTCAATTAATTACACAACACTACACCCTTGAGGATGGATATTATCATTGTTTCATTTCATTGTTATTTTATAGCTGCTATTAACCATCATGAGAAACACATATCAGTAAGTATATAAGGAAATGTTAGAGTATTAGCCATGGTCATTATCCAATTCTTGAAAAGTAGGGCAACACTTTTTAAAAGCCCACCAAATAACATTAGTAATTAAAGACACTCAGAATAGCACTGCATTATTTAAATGCTCTAGGTCTGGGATGTCTTCAGATGATGACTACAAATATACAGCAGTTTTACAACCCAGGGAAAAGAATGTATGAAAAACAAATGGAACTGAATGTTTTATTCTTTCCCAATAAAAAAATGAAAAACTTTTCTATAAATGAAATAGTTTCATTAAGAAAATCTGTTCCTTATAGAGAGAATCATGGGGAATAAAAAGGACAGTTTTGATTTTTGTTATTATTGTTCAGTCATGTCCAACTCTTCATGATCCCATTTGAAGTTTTCTTGGTAATGGTTTTCCATCTCATTTTACAGATGAAAAAAACTAAGAAAACTACAGAAAAAAACAACAACAACTGAGCAAACAGGGTTAAGTGACTTGCCCAGAGTCTCACAGATAGTAAATGTCTGAAGCTGAATTTTAACTTAGATTTCCCTGAATCCAGGCCTGGTAATCTATCCATCATGCTACCTCGTTGCCCTAATTTTGATTACATGAAATTAAAAAGGTTTTACACAAATAAAATCAATGCATTCAAAATTAGAAGGAAAGCAGGAAACTGGGGGGAAATTTTTTATAACAAATTTCTCTTCTAAAGGTCTCATTTCTCAAATATGTAGGGAACTGAGTCAAATTTTTTAAAAGCCGTTCCCCAATTGACAAATCATCAAAAGATATGAATAGACAGTTCTTAGAAGAAGAAATCAATACTTTCTATAATCATATGAAAAAAATGCTCAAAAACTATGAATTAGAGAAATGCTCATTAAAACAACTCTGAGGCAACACCTCACACCTATTAGATTGGCTAACTGAAGGAAAAGGAAAATAACAGATGCTAGAGGGGATGTGGAAAGACAAAGACACTAATGCACTGTTGGTGAAGTTGTGAACTGGTCAAACCATTCCAGAAAGCAATTTGGAACTATACCTAAAGGGTTATCAAACTGTGCATA
>WOXC01010495.1:0-132468 GCA_011680675.1 Gymnobelideus leadbeateri
AGAAAGGTTTCATCAGACACAGTTATTGTTTTTCCATGTAGAAATGTAAATAGTTCAACTTTGATAAGTTCCTTTTCATTTCTTTTCCCTGATTACCTTCTCAAGCATCTCTTGCTTCTTGTGTCTGAATGTAAAATTTTCTATTCAACTCTGGTTTTTTCCTCAAGAATGCTTGAAAGTCCTCTATTCCACTGAATGACCATATTTCCCCTGAAACAAGATACTCAGTTTTGCTGGGTAGGTGACCCTTGGCTTCAATCCCAGCTCTTTTGCCCTCTGGAATATCATATTCCATGCCCTTCAATCCCTCAGTGTAGAAGCTGCCAGGTCCTGGGCTATTCTGATTGTGTTTCCACAATATTGAAATTGTTTCTTCCTGGCTGCTTGTAGTATTTTCTCCTTGATCTGGGGATTCTGGAACCTGGCTATAATATTCCTGGGAGGTTTCTTTTGGGGATCTTTTTTTTTTTTTAAAGCAATTGGGGTTAAGTAACTTGCTCAAGGTTACACGGCTAGTCATTATTTATGCGTGGGTGCTCATTTTCTGAGGCCGGATCTGATCTCGGGTCATCCAAACTCCGAGGCTGGCGCTCTTACTCACTGCTCCAACTAGTCGCCCCTTTAGGGCAATTGGGGTTAAGTAACTTGCCCAAGGTTACACGGCTAGGTTTTTTTGTTTGTGCGGATTAAGTGTCGGAGGCCGGCTCCGAACTCAGGTCCTTCTGATTCCAGGACCGGCACTCTATTCACTGCGCCACCTAGCCGCCCCTTGGGGATCTTTTTCAGGAGGTGATCAGTGGATTCTTTCCACCTCTATTTTGCCCTCTGGGTCTAAAACATCAGGGCAATTTTCCTTGAGAATTTCTTGAAGGGTGATTTCTAGGTTCTTTTTTTGATCATGGCTTTCAGTTAGTCCAATAATTTTAAAATTATCTCTCCTGGATCTATTTTCTAGGTCAATGGTTTTTCCCATGAGATATTTCACATTGCCTTCTAATCTTTCATTTGTTTGGATCTGCTTAACAGCATCTTGATTTCTCATAAAGTCATTAGCTTCCATTTGCTCCAGTCTAACTCTGAAGGAATGAATCTCCTCAGTGAACTTTTGAGATTCTTTTGCCATCTGGCAAATTCGACTTTTTAAGGCATTCTTCTCCTCATTGCCCTTTTGGGCCTCCTTTGCCATTTGAGTTAGTCTATTTTTTAAGGTGTTATTTTCCTCAGTCAGGCTGTTGACTCTCATTTCATACTTTTCCTGCATCCTGCATTCCTGCATTTTTCTTCCCAATTTTTCCTCCACTTCTCTTATCTGCTTCTTAAGGACCTCTTTGGCCTGTAACCTGCTCACATTTTCCTTTGGGGCTTTTGAAGCAGGATTTCTGACCTCACAGTCCTCCTCCTGTTCCCTGCTTCCATCCTCTTTGCCCCCAAAATAGTAGTCTAATGTTGCATTTTTCTGTTTATTTTGTTTCCTTTGCTTAGGTATGTTGCCACTTAATTACTTGACTTTTGGGTTTGTTGCCACAGTAGGACTCTGCCACTAGACAGGGGAGCTTCCATCCTAAATGTTGGGGTCTTCACAACTTCTGGTTCTGGCAAGTTGGATGCCCACCCCAGACCTCCCCCCAGATCACAATCCAGATCCAAGCAGTTAAAAGCAAGAGCGATTAATCTCCAAGGCTGATCGCTGGATCTCCCTACAGTTCTAGGCCAGGAGCTGATGCTACCACTGAAGCTGCAAAATGGCAAGTGTCTCCTCAGCGGCTTCTAGCCCCTAGGGGAGGAAGCCGACGCATCCCCAAATACTGGTCCCAAAGTCCATAGGTTACTAACCTCTTACTTTGTCCTAGGCATGTCTGTGTTGATAATTCTGGAATCACCATAGCTGCTGGTGTTCTGGGGTCCCGCCAGCCGGCTCCTGGCCCGGCTGCCCTGGGGCTAAACCGAGGCTCATGCAGACCTGGGATCTCGGCTCTCCATGCGCTGGGCTGTTGGCTCCCAGAGCGCTGTGCTGACCCTCCCTGCAGGGCTGCTGGGCTGTCCTCAGCCGGCGGTCAGCTTCTCTGTGTCGTTCTATGGGTGCTGGGGCTCCAGAAGTTGTTCAGAGTCCCCTTTTAGATGGTTTGGAAGAGGTCTGATGGGAGAGCACCTTGGAAATGCTGTTTCTACTCTGCCATCTTGGCTCCACCCCCCATAAATGATATTTTCTATCAAAGAATGCTTTGGTCTTCCAGAGTAAGGCATGCCATGTCTAATATATAAAATCTCAGTGGAAAAAGTACCTCAGAACCCATCTAAGTCCAAGCTCAACAGCAATTCCTCTGGTGACATCTCTGACAAGTAGCCTATCCTTTCTGCTAGAAGATCTCCCCCTGTTCACATGGGGAACTCATAACCTTACATGTGGGTGCTCTGTACAAAGGAATATAAATTTTGATCTCTTTTAGCTCACAAGGTGCCTTGGGGTTTGGAGGATAGATACATTTTTCCCCTTTCTTCTCTATTTATTCTATCTTTAAAAAAAAATAACTGGGACAATTAACTCTTTAGTCTCATGTAGTTTTCATATACCACCTCTTGAAATAAAGCTCTGTTTGGGTAAAGCCCATTGTGATTCAGATGGAGCTACTAGATTTGCCTTTAAACCCAAATCACTCTGCTTTCACTGATTGGCCAATAATAAGGTCCAGCTCAAGGCTCACTAGCTTATTGTTTCAGTTTTGATGACTTAGAGTGAATGTAAGCAGTAACTATTTCGATTCTGACCAGAAACTCTAAGGGTCTTCCCCTCCCAGAATGATTTTTGTGAAGGCTAACTAGACCATCTTTTGCCTCAATTCTTACCTGGCCTTTAATTTCTAAATGGGCATTACCTCAGACAAACTGAGATCTGGGAAAGACCTTAGCTTAAAAGGCCACAGTCTCCCACTGCATGCTGGGCCATGGCCAGTTGTCTTGACCTATGTTTTGCCACTGGACCCCAAAGGCTCTGGAGGAGAGAGTGAGACTGATGACTTTGCACTGCCCTGGAAATCACTTAAATTCAATTCATGTGCAAGTCAAGACATCACCCTCCTGATGTCATTGGTCCTTTTCAAGAACGAAAGACAAACAAGAATGGAAGATCTCTATTGACAGAGAACTCATAGAGTCAAGCAGTCAATAAACATTTATCAAAGACGTACTACATTACTGCAGGCTTACCATTTTTTTTGCTTTGCGGGGAGGGGCAATTGGGTTTAAGTGACTTGCCCAAGACCACATGGCTAGTAAGTGTTAAGTGTCTGAGGCTACATTTGTACTCAGGTCCTCCTGACTCCAGGGCTGGTGCTCTATTCACTGTGCCACCTAGCCGCCCCCAGGCATACTATTAAAGGCTTACTACTACCAAGCACTATGCTAAGGCCCAGGGATAAAAGGAAAAAGAAGTAACCCAGACCACATGTCCAAAAAGCCCATTTCTTTTCAAGACAGCTCTAATAACAAAATATTTTTCCTTGTTGAATTACAAGAGGATTTATGATTATGCTTCTATTCATTTCTGTAAAAATGTATTATTTGGGGGATGATATGCGTGAGCTGATTCAGGGTAAAGCAGGAATGGGGGTATAATAGATCCAGTGACAGCAACCACGTAAATGAAAAGAACACTCAGATGAAGTCAAACTCTGTGTGTAAGAATTGCAATTTGGCCCTGGAAAGAATACGAAAACGTGTACCTCTGTCCTTGCAATGGAGAAGCAGGGGGTCAAGGCTGGGCTCCTCGCTAAGTTAATTTTGCTTATTTGCTTAATTTGTTATAAGGCAATTTTTACTCAGATGTGGTTTAGGGAGAGGAAGGAATGTTGGGATAAAATATATCTAGAAATGACTCATCAAACAATGTGAAAGGGAGCTCCGAACAACTTCTGGAGCCACAGCACCCACAGAACGGCACAGAGAAGCTAACCTCCTGCTGAGGACAGCCCAGCAGCCCTGCAGGGAGCGACCAGCGCAGCGCTCTGAGAGCAGGCAGCCCAGCGCACTGGGAACTGACAGTGCAGCCCGCAGAGCCGAGCCCAGGTCCGAGGTTTTAGCCCCAGGGCGGCCAGGCTTTCAGCCCGCTGGTGGAACCCCAGAACACCAGCAATTGTGGCGATTCCAGAATTATCAGCACAGATATGCCTAGGACAAAGTGAGAGGTTAGTGCCCTGTGGACTTTGGGACCAGTATTTGGGGAACACGTGGCTTCCTCCCCTGGGGGCAAAAAGCTGCTGAAGAAACAGCTGCACAGAAGCCATTTTGCAGCCTCAGTAGTGGCTCTAGCTCCTGGTCTGCGAATTGTAGGAAGATCCAGCAATCAGTCTGGGGGTTAATCGCTTTTGCTTTAAACTGCCTGGATCTGGATTGTGGTCTGGGGGGAAGTTTGGGGTGGGTATCCAACTTGCCAGAGTGGGTGGAGGCTTTACAGAGGCCACCCAACTGGAGGAAGTTGTGAAGACCCCACATTTGGGCAGAAGCTCCCCTGTCTGGTGGCAGAGTCCTACTGTGGCAACAAGCCCAAAAATCAAGTAATTAAGTGGCAACATGCCTAGTCAAAAGAAACAAAATAAACAGAAAAATTCAACATTGGACTCCTATTTTAGGGGCAAAGAGGCTCAAAGTATAGAGGAGGACTGTGAGGTCAGAACTCCAGCACCAAAAGCCCCAAATGAAAATACAAGCTGGCTACAGGCCATAGAGGACCTTAAGAAGCAGATAAGAGAAGTGGGGGAAAATTTGGGAAGAGAAATAAGAAAGATGCAAGAAAAGTATGAAATGACAGTCAACAGCCTGACTGAGGAAAATAACACCTTAAAAAACAGACTAACTCAAATGGCAAAAGAGGCTCAGAAAGGCAATGAGGAGAAGAATGACTTAAAAAGTTGAATTTGCCAGATGGAAAAAGAATCTCAAAAGCTCACTGAGGAGATTCATTCCTTCAGAGTTAGACTGGAGCAAATGGAAGCTAATGACTTTATGAGAAATCAAGATGCTGTTAAGCAGATCCAAACAAACGAAAGATTAGAAGGCAATGTGAAATATCTCATGGGAAAAACCACTGACCTGGAAAATAGATCCAGGAGAGACAATTTAAAAATTATTGGACTACCTGAAAGCCATGATCAAAGAAAGAACCTAGAAATCACCCTTCAAGAAATTCTCAAGGAAAATTGCCTGATGTTTTAGATCCAGAGGGCAAAATAGAGGTTGAAAGAATCCACAGATCACCTCCTGAAAAAGATCCCAAAAAGAAAACTCCCAGGAATATTATAGCCAGGTTCCAAAATCCCCAGATCAAGGAGAAAATACTACAAGCAGCCAGGAAGAAACAATTTCAATATTATGGAAACACAATCAGAATAGCCCAGGACCTGGCAGCTTCTACACTGAGGGATCGAGGGGCATGGAATACAATATTCCAGAGGGCAAAAGAGCTGGGAATGAACCCAAGGGTCACCTACCCAGCAAAACTGAGTATCTTGTTTCAGGGGAAAATATGGTCATTCAGTGGAATAGAGGACTTTCAAGCATTCTTGAGGAAAAAACCAGAGTTCAATAGAAAATTTGACATTCAGACACAAGAAGCAAGAGATGCTTGAGAAGGTAATCAAGGAAAAGAAATCAAAAAGAACTTATCAAAGTTGGACTATTTACAATCCTACATGGAAAACAATAACTGTGTTTGATGAAACCTTTCTCATTATGAAAATAATTGAAGAAGGGTACATGGCATATGTTCACAGGTATACATGGATAGAGGGCACAGGTTGAATTTGATGGGAAGGGATGATTATTTTTTTTTGGAGGGCAATTGGGGTTGGGTGACTTGCCCAGGTCCACGTGGCTGGGTTTTTGTTTGTGTGTTGGGTGTCTGGGGCCAGATCCGAGCTCGGGTCCTCCTGGCTCCAGGGCTGGCTCTCAGCTCACTGCGCCACCTAGCCACCCCAAGGAAGGGATGATTCTTAAGGGGTGAAGTCAAGAGATGAGAGAGGAAAGTGGCAAGAGGAGATGGAGAGAGACAGGGTAGGGCAAACTATCTCATGTAGAAGAGGCAAGGGGAAGTAGTTGCAGGGGAGGGGAAGAACAGGAAGACAAAAAGGCAAAGGCATATTCTCATTGAAGTTGGCTCAAGGGGAGAATCACATACATACTAAATGGAATATCTTACCCTCACTCACTCTCCTGAGTAGGGGAAAGGGGGATGAGAGGGGGATGATGGAGGGGAGGGCATTCTGGGGAGAGGGGAGGTTAGAAGTACCCACTATCAAAGAGGGACAGGATCAAAGTAGGGAATGGACCAGGTGGGAGGTGAGACAGGTGGGAGGGAAATATAAGCAGTCTTTTACAATATATCTACTATGGTAATGTTTTGCATAGCTATACATGTACAACACATACTGAATTGCTTATCTTCTCAGAGGGAGTGGGTGACAAGGGAGGAATGGAGTGGACCTGAAAATCGAAGTTTTAAAATTAAATGCTTCATAAGATGTCCAGGCATTGGGGCTCAGAGATTCACCTTGCCCTAATGGCAAAGTCGAAGGGGATATGGGAGAAGATATGGGAGAGAGCAGATTGGATGAGGGGATATCTCGTGGGACTGCTATTCTGGGGTGGTGGGTAGGGAAAAAATGGGGGAAAAATGTAACTCATAATCTGGTGGAAATGAATGATGTAAACCAGAAGTTAATAAAGCATTTGTTTAATTAAAAAAAAAAAGAAATGACTGAAATGTCAAAACAAAAATTATCATTTCGTTAAATATTGATTTCCAAAAATTTTTATGAAAAAGGAATGAATTATGCTATTCAAGTGATGTTAGCAGAAACAGAAAATACAGGATGCCTACCTTGCCCAGACTAGAAATATGATGGCATCCCACTCTGGTCTGCAAGTCTTAACTGGATCCATTTCCAACCTTGGACAGTTTTTTCCTCTTAGACAACCTGGTAGATGCCCCCACTTCCAGGGTCTCACCATAATAATGCTAAATTTAATGCAGACACCTGATTTGCTTAGTTCGTTGCTGCTCAGAACTCTTGAATTTAAGGGATCCATCAGCCTCAGTTTCTCTGGTAGCTGGGATTATAGGCATATACCACCATGCCTGGCTTGCTGTTTGTAAATGTATATCAGTCACAAAAGTTCCCTTCATGGTGACTTGCAAGGATATCATATGTGCTATGCTATAATATAGTATAGTATAACATAACATAACGTAACACAACATAACATAACATAATATAAAATAATGTAATAGAATAGAATATAGTGTAATATAGTATAGTATACTATAGCATAGTATAACATGATATGATATGATATGATGTGACATAACATAACATAACATAATATAATATGTCAAAACCAAAATTAGTTTTTTAAAAAGGGAACTTTGAGTCATATTTTGGTTTTAAAAAATTGGATCCACCTGATCATCAAATTAGCGTAGCTTTCATCTGACATGATTCATAGGTCAGTTCAGTTCAGTTCAAGTCCCTGGTCTAGAGTACATCAACTAATCTTTCTACATTTAGGTTTCTCTATGATACAAAAATGCTATGAAATTATTGAGGAAGTGTTTGTAAAGTATTTTGAGTTAATCAGGAAAAAAAAAGTTGGCTGTGTAAATATACAGCTCTATCGTAAATCTACCCAATGTGGTCAGACCCTAAGGCAATTTGACTTATTCCTGATTTGGTATAAGACCACACACACCCTGGTGCTTCATTCAGAATAGATCTATTTGGTTTTTCAGAAAGAGACATATCAGATTCACATGTTCAGCATCTGTCAGGACCTGACTCACAACAATTCTTAGTGAATAATATTTAAATTTTTTTATAAATGTCAGTTGGATGATATTGGAGACTGTGCCATATAGGAGAATGAGTACTGAGCCCAGATTTGAATCCAGGAATATCTTGGGTAAATTACCTACCCTTTTTTTACCTCAGTTTCCTCATTTGTAAAGTGAAGATGTTGGAATATAAATGGATAAAAAACTCCAGAATTCTGTGTAATTGTAACAGCTAATATAGCTAGAAACTAAAGATCTGCCTATAAACTGAAGAACGATTGAACAAATTATAGTATGTAAGTGTAATGGAATTGTATTTTGGTATAAGAAATGATGAAATGGACATTTTCAGAGAAACCTAGGAAGACTTGTATCAACTGATGCAGAATGAAGTGAGCAGAAACAGGAAAAGAATTTATAAAATAACAAGATCATTGTGAAAACAAGCAATTTTAAACAACTTAAGAATTCTTCCTACAGTAATGGCCAACCACAGTTAGAAAAGATACATGATGAGGTATGCTACCAATCTCCTGACAAAGAAAAAGTGGATTCAGGGTACACATTGATTAGACAGAGAGACAGAGACAAAGAGACAGAGAGAGAGAGAGAGAAAGAGAGAAGGGAGGAAGGAAATGGATCTGAAATTTGAGGTCTTAACATTAAATGTTTCAAATATATAATAGGGAGAGAGAGAGAGAGACAGAGAGACAGAGAGAGACAGAGACAGAGAAAGAGAGAGAGAAAGGGAGAGACAGAGACAGAGAGAAAGAGAGACAGAGAGAGACAGAGATGGAGAGAAAGAGAGACAGAGACAGAGAGGGCAGAGAGAGAGAGAGACAGAGACAGAGACAGAGAGAGACAGAGACAGAGAGAGAGAGAGAGAGATTTTAGACATGGCCAACATGATACTTAGTTTTGCAACTGTGTGGCATAATGAATGGAACACTGAGCTTGGAGTCAGGAAGACTTGAATTCAAATCCAGCTTCACACATTTACCAGTTATACAACACCGGTAAGTCACTTAACCTCTTTCTGCCTTGGTTTCCTCATTTGTAAAGTGAAGATATAGTAATACCAACCTCCCCCGAGGTATAAGGACAAATTAATCTTATATTTCTAAAATGCTATGTAAATGCTAGCTATCATAATCATTATTATTTTACATTACTAAGCATATTTGTTACAAGGGTTTGGTGTTTTCTTTTTTGGGGTAGGGAGAGAAAAGAATTTTTTTCATTGAAAAACTTAAATAATTTTAAAAATCAGTGGGTTTTGACCCCAAATTTGTTTTAAACTTAAGGGAAGATGAAAATTTACTAGCTGAATTACATTAAAAACCTTTGCATATTTGTTGGATAGTATTGAAAAATATCATGATTTAATAAATGCAGTCAATTCATTTCTCCATTTTGGGCTATGTATCTCTTTCATCTGTGACATCCATTAATGGCATCAAAGAATTATATGACTAAGAAGAAAAGATGGGCTCGCCATATGGTGAGTGGGAAGGAAAATGTGGAAGATGGAAAGAATTTACAGGACCCCAAAAAACAGGTACAGAGAACACATTCAAATACATTCAAAATGATAACAATAATGATAGCTAACAACTATATAGTTGCTTGCTATGTACCAGGCACTATGCTAAGCTCTCTTACAATGACCATTTTGTTTGCTACTCACCTAGGAGAGAGGTGCTATCATTATCCCCATCTTATAGATGAGGAAACTGAGGCAAATAGGGTTAAGTGACTTACCTATGGTCACATAGCTAATAAGTATCTGTGGCTGGATTTGAATTCAGGTCTTCAGGACTCTGGACCCAACACTATCCACTGAGCTACCTGGACACCCACAAGCAAACAGAAACATCTAAAGCAATCAAATAAATAATGCACACACTTTCTTAGAAGGGAACTGGACTTGGGGTTGCCAGCAAGCATTCTATTTCAATGATTCCAACTTTCCCCCAGGGTCCCTCATAGTCCCCCCCACCCCAGCACCCTAGACTTCTAGTGCCTGCTCATACCCACTATGTGCTTTTTTTCTGACCCTCCCTGTGCTCTACTCCACTCATCTCGAGTTCTTCAATGTGATGTTCCAGGTCTCACTGCCACACTGCAAAAATGGTAAAATGTTTGTATTGCTTTTACAAAAAGATTGGGGTCTATAAAGGTGCTCTCTAAATTTCCAAAAGTGATCCTACCCATTCTTTTCCAGTTCTAAAACCAGCTCCTTGTCTATCTGTGTTGTCTATCACGGATAAACATATTGACTGACTCTATAAGGTGTTCATTCAAACAGATGCAGAAATCCAGGTAACAGACATTCTTTCATTTTTTTTTTTTTGCTTTTTCCCTTGTGAACTGACAGGTCAGGCTCCTCTGAGAGATCACAGATCTCTTCCAGGAACCTCTGCAATGTCTTAGGGCTTGATGCGGCCAATAAAATGTCATCCGCAAACAGGAACAGCTGGAGGACCTCACCAACTACAGTTGGCCATTAAATATTATTTAAGTGCTTACAATGTGCCAGGCCCGATGCTAAGCACTGGGGACACAAGGAAAGTCAAAAGACAGTCCTTGACCTCCAGGAGTACACAGTCTAATGGAATTTAGATTCCAGTAGGAGCAGAACACCTCAAGGTCACATGTGGTCCTCTAGGTCCTCAAGTGCAGCCCTTTGACGGAATCCAAACTTCACAGAACAAATCCCTTTAATAAAAGGATTTGTTTTGTTCTGTAAAACTTGGACTCAGTCAAAAGGCTGTACCTGAGGACCTAGAAGGCCACATGTGGCCTCAAGATGCAGGATCCCCCCCTGCATAAAGAATCTTTCCTCACCCTAGATTCAGTTCTGAATCTTGTCTATTGTTGTGGTAAATACTTTTGGTAAGCAACCATCCTGTGCCTTGCCTGATATTTATTATTAGGGGTCATTGAACAGGGTTCTTTCTATTGCATATCCCATGGAATCTTAAGGGACCTTGAAGAAATGGATAGGAGATAAATAGATAGATATACACATACAGAGATAGATGTATTTGTATAGATAAGTCTGTAGATGTTGATGGTCTCTCACATTTTTGGAATCAGTAAAGTCCAAGATGTTTTCCACATCTTCATATCTTCTCTTCTTTGAGAGCCTTTGTGTGTCAGTCCTTCAGAGCTCTCAGAATTGTTATTGCCTCCAGCATTTATATAGGCTTGATCTAATCTGGTTGCCTTTCCTGTCTTCTCTTCAGTGTTATTTCAACTTCCTCTGTAAACACCTCAAGGGCTGCAGTGTCAGGGTAAAAGTGTGCTGGTTTTGTTATCCTTGGGGGAAAAAACTGCTGTAATAATTTTTGAAGATATTTTTCCATTTTTCTTCTGTAGTTCTTTTCCCATTTTCATCCTCAAATGCCCTTGAAATGACTTTGCTTAGTTGTATGTATTGTTTTGTATGTGTATGTATAGGCTTTCTTTAGATTGGTTTTACCCTCCACTGTTTCTATCTGTTCATATAGAGAGATATGAGATACTATTCATAATCATCCATTATCCTTCTTTATAAAATGTTATAAATTAGGGGCAGCTAGGTGGCACAATGAGTAGAGTCCCTGGAGTCAGAAGGACCTGAGTTCGGATCCGGCCTCAAGACACTTAACACACACAAACAAAAAAACCTAGCCGTGTGACCTTGGGCAAGTTACTTAACCCCAATTGCCCTCCAAAAAGCAAAAAAAAATTTAAAAAAATTTTTAAAATGTTATAAATTAGTTTATACTGTTATGGGAATTTTTACTTCCTTTCATTGATTTTTATTATTTGGGGTTCAAGACCATTACTCCTGCAACTTTTAATTAACTGAAACCCTGTCTTCTGTTAATATTAACCTCACCTGACCAAAACCTGAATCATGTAAAATTAGTTTTCTGGGAATACTGTTTGATATTCCTCAGATAGAAGTCAAAGGAAAGTTTGAGCTCCCCAAAGTGATTTAGTTATTTGTTAGCTTCCCTAGTTAACCATATAAGGAAGAAAGATTTCCCTGATGTTGAGTTTTCTTGGTTATCTTGGTGACATGTAAATCTCTCTCAATAAGTTTATTATGAACCCCCTAAATATAGTTTAATCTGTAACCTGACTTAGTTTACAGAATCTGTTTAACTAAGTTTGTTTCCTTAAGGGATGTATGAGATTATGACTTTTAATTACCTAAATTTGTACATTTTTTAAGACATCGAAGGAAGCATGGGATTATGAATCTGCCTTTAAAAAAAAAACTTTTATAGCCTAAAAGAATGTACAAGATTACAATATGTAAAATAACTTTTCTTTGTCACTTTGATGTGATTTTTGTCTATAAGAAAGAATCCTGGGGTCCTGGGATGGCTAGGTGGCACAGTGAATAGAGAACCAGCCCTGAAGTCAGGAGGACCTGAGTTCAAATCTGGCCTCTTGACACTTGGCACATTTACTAGCTGTGTGACTTTGGGCAAGTCATTTAACCACAATTTCCTTTCAACAAAAAGGAAGGAAGGAAGGAAGGAAGGAAGGAAGGAAGGAAGGAAGGAAGAAAGAAAGAAAGAAAGAAAGAAAGAAAGAGAAAGAAAGAAAGAAAGAGAAAGAAAGAAAGGAGAGGAAGAAAGGAAGGAAGAAAGGAAGGAAGGAAGGAAGGAAGGAAGGAAGGAAGGAAGGAAGGAAGGAAGGAAGGAAGAGAAAGAAAGAAAGGAAGGAAGGAAGGAAGGAAGGAAGAAAGGAAGAAAGAAAGAAAGAATCCTTATCAGAATCCTAATAATTGCTCAGGGGTTATTTTTCTACCCATCTGAACTTGTGCTTAAGCATAAAAACATAGGTTTTTATTTCTGTAACTTCTGCATTGTGGTAGTTATTTTGGCATCTATTACCTACCATATGAACTCAAAAAGAAGATATTTCTCCCATAATAATACTGTAAACTGGTATTGCCTCGGCAACCACCTTTGTGTGTGACAAGTAAGGCAAGTGTTTGCTGACTAAGATGCTTTCTGGGCTCTTTTAGTCTCTTTGTTGTAGCAATTAATTTATGTTATCATAGTTGGTGTTAATGTCATTGCTCATGTCCATTTCTCTTTTTAAAAATTTCAATAACTTTTTAAAACAATTCAGGGTTAGATCTTCTTAATTATACACTATGTCTTTTTCTCATCACTGTTCTTTCTTGCTGTTTATTACAAATTCTGATCTTAGCTCTGACATTTCTATGTGCACAGACAGCTGACTCATGGATAACTCATATACCCATAATAAGTCTTTTCCTCAGTGCTAAAATGTAGTGAGTGTCATTCTTTGCAGTGCTGTCCAGTAATTACCATGTGCAGTGCCTAACACTACATGGACTATGTTTAGAGATTTTTCCCAAAGTAAATTCTAGGTGGGAACATAACAAATTAAAAAGAGAAAATGACCCTTTTAGGAAACCTGTAGGATTTGACCTGGATTATGTGAGCAGTCTTGGAGAGGACCTGGATCAAAACAACCCCTCCTCATAAAGAGATTACATTCTTCTAGGGGGAATAACACCATTTACCCAGATAGTTTACCTAGATAATTTGAAAGAGAGAGTACTAACAACTAGAAGACAATCAAGAAAGGTTTCTTGTGAGAAATGACATCTGAGTTATGCCTTGGAAAAAGCTAATGGTCTTAATACGTGGAAGTGAGGAGGAAATACATTCCAGGCACACAGAAGAGACTGTGCAATAAATACACAAAAGTGGAAGAAAGAATGTTGAATTTAAGGAACATGAGGTGGCCAGTTTGGCTGGGACATAGAATGTATGAAGAGGAGTCAAGTGAAATAAGTCTGGAAAAATGAGTCTAGAGAAAGTCTTTAAATGACAAGCTAACAAGTTTGCATTTTATCCTAGAAGGAAAGAGGGATCTGTTGACCATCATTGAGCAGAGGAGTGATGTGGTCAGACCTATGCCTCAGGAAGATGATTTTGGCAGCTGTGTGAAGAAAATATTGGAAGGTGCTTCGAAAGACAAGAAGACCAATTAGGATTCTATTGCAATAGTCCAGGTGAGAAGTGATGAGGTGGCTATGTGAATAATAAGAAGGAAATAGAAGAAAGGGATGTCATGGGGATAGAATTTACATTTAGCCATCTTTCATATGGGGAGTGAGTGCAAAAGAAGAGTTAAGGATGGCTCCAAGGTTGAGAACCTGCATGATTGAAAAGATGGCGGTAGCCTCAATATAAATGGGGAAGTTTGTAGAAAGGCCAAGGTTGGGGGGGAGAGGAGGGGAGGATGGTGGAAAGTAAGAATTTCCATTTTGGAAATTTTGAATTTTAGATACCTTCAAGTATACAGGTAGATACATCCAGGAGACAGTAGGTGATGGAAATTAAAGTTACTAGATCTGGGAGTCATTTATGATAATTGAACTAATGCAAGGTGAGTAAGAAGGTATAGAGAGGAGAAAGGAAGACCCCTTTGGAAGAGAAGCATTCTCCCCAGCCCAAGTCACCTTTGAATTGACTTTGAAAGTGACTGAACAGGTTGGATGAGCTTGGTTCTGGTAACTTCAGGGACAGACACTGAAGTGCTTTTGTATAACAAGAATAATGACTGGGTGGTGTTACCACAAAGTATTATCCTGCTATTTTCTCTTAATTCTTAGCTGTTGTTATGTTGATTCGGTTGTGTCTGACTTTGTGATTCTATTTGGGGTTTTCTTGTCAGAAATACTGCAGGGGTTTCCATTTTCTTCTCTAGTTTATTTTACATATGAGGAAACTGAGGCAAACAGGGTTAAGTGACTTGCCCAGGGTCACACAGCTAGCAAGAGTCTTTGAACTCAGGTCCTCCTTTTTCTAGGGCCAGCATTCTATCCACTGGACTACCTAAGCTACCCTATTTTTAGCTAGGGATAGATCATAGAAATATTTGAGAGTTAATTGTTCAGAGACCCTTTTTTCATGAGTATTCAGAGAAATCCCTAAATACCATTAAGACAAACTTTAAATTCTGTTCTTCCTAATCCATGGTTTTAGTGGAGTTTGTTGTTGGCTGTTTTTTTTTTTTTTAAGGAAACGCTCCCTATCACATGTTGCTGCTTCAAAAGCATTAAAAAGTTAATATTAATGCTTCTGGCACCTGCCAAGTGTCTCTGTGTTGGAACATACACTCTCTGTTTTAAATGAATAATTTATGTGTGGTGCTGGTGAGTCAGTTTTCTCTGTGTGTGAATGTGTCCTATCTATTCATCTATGAAAAAACGCCATTCTCCCCAGTTTCTTGAACTTGGTATTACTGCCTTTTCTAGACCTTAAAGGTTTAGATGACCAGGATCTCTAACCTTAGATCATAGAGTTGAGTAAAAAAATCACATGATTAAGGCATGTGATAGATGCAATTGACTGATTATATGACTCTACAGATTTGTGGGAAAAAATGTGGAAAGGAAAGCCTGGGGACTTCTTAAACCATTCGGGGCTGTATCATGTGTAAAATTCCTATCTCAGATAAGCTCTGCTTTGCTACCAATTCTTTCACATTAATTCAAGAGTAAGTTGAGGTCTTCAATCAAAGGTGTTTTGTCCTGAAAGGAACCAAACCTGCTCTGTACAGCTGATTCAATTTCCTGAAAATTATATAAGACCCATGAAACCAAAAGCTAAACCTTTTTTCTTTTCTTATTCTCATCTCCTGAATTTTGAATAGATCTGGAAATGACTGTGCCAAGATGCCTCCCTACTCTGTGTTAATTTTTGTAGCTTTATTTCTGTGACCAGTAGAATGTAAGTTTCTTGAGGACAGTGATTTTCTTTTTCTCATATTTTAGAACTTAGCATAGCATTTTATGCATTTTTTGTTCTTTTAGTTTGGATCTATCATATCATTAATATATAAGGCAGTGGATTTTCTTTTGATTGTACAACCTAATCAGTAAACAATTTTTGAACATACACCCCAAATATATGTATATTTATTTATTTAACATGTACTTGTAGATGGTTCTAAGTTCATTTTACTTAGCCATTTGGTTTTAATAGCTGTCTTGGCTGAAAAAAAGACAGCTCAAAATGGAAGAAGAATGTCACTGTGCTCATTAGTCATGACACTCATTTTTCAGTTCTATTCACTAATTATGCAAAAGTTTTTGATGAAATTCATCCATAGATTTTCATATTCCCTTACATTTTTAACAAGTAGGTTCAAAACCCAGTGAAGCTTTCAATTAGAAAGTTTTTAAACAGATTAGAAAATTCTGTTTCCAGGTTTAAGCATACAAAAATAAGAGTTTTATAGATGAGTCATTTGGACAAAAAAAATCATGTAACAATGGAAAAATTTCTAAACATTCATTTTCTTTTCTTTTTTTGGTGGAGGAAGAAGGTAGAAGGGAAGAATATTGGATAACAATAGATAAGACAGTAGAAGTTGGTATTATCAAGACAATAATAGATGAAAGTTGGATTATCAAGGGAATGGATACAAACTAGTGTTAAACATAGAAGAAACTTCTGAGGCCGACTAGTCCCTGCTACTGATATTAAAAATAACAAAACCAAAGCCCAAATAGATTAAATGACCCCCAAATCTTCATATCTTACCTTCTACAGAAAGTCTTTCCCAACCTCTTAATTCCAGTTCTTTTCTTCACTGAATTATTCCTGTTTATTCTGTATATAGCTTGCTTTGTTTATTATTTGTTTGCAAATAATTTATTTCCCCCATTAGATTGGATTGAGGACAGGGACAGTCTTTTTGTATCTCCAACTCTTAGCAGTGTTCCTGGAACATAGTAGGCCCCTAATAAATGTTTATTGAATTGAATGAATAAATGAATGAATACATTTTCCCAGGGCCACATGGCAAATGTGAATATGAACCCAGCTCCTCTAATTACAAAACCAGGGTTCTTTTTGCTGTCCTGCATTGCCTATAATGTTTCCTACGTACCACCTGAAGCACTGGGTAGGTATGAGAGTATATTTGGCCGCCAATACCGCTTCTTTTTCCCTGCAGGATGGGTGCCTTTCCTATGACATCCCTGGGTGGGGTGGTTTAGGGTGTGATCTTTTCTCTATTCTCACCCTTTCCCCCAATTTCCCTAATCTCTGGAAATGTAATTAACCAAACCCTGTTACAACAATTATTCAGTTTTTAGCCTGTTGGATAACATGGTACCTCTGGTCCCCATAGCATGCCCTTCTTTGCTGTTTATAACAGATGAAAAGTTAATGGTACCATCACCGTAGCTGGTATACATCTTTTCACTCTCTAATTGGTTGGTTCAGCACCCCCTGTGGTCATTCAAGAGCCCTTTTGGGGTATACAAGCACTACTTTGGAGACCAATGGCATAGGGACAAGGGTATACACCTACTGTCTGCCAGGCACTAAGGCTAAAGCTAGGAATACAAAGAAAGGCAAGAGACAACTCTGACCTGAGGAACTCACAGTTTAATGGGAGCAAATATATAGAATCAAGCTGTATACTGGATAAGTAGAAAAAATAGTCAACAAAGGGAAGGCCCTAGATTTTAGAGGGATTCACCAAGTCTTCCTGTAGAAGGTAGGACTTTAACAGAGATCTGAAGGAAGCCAGGTGGTGTAGCGGCAAGCACCCCAATATCCCCAGGGTGACTGCCAACACAGGTTCTTAGATCTGCTTTTCAAAAGGAAAGCAACTCAAAATGGGTTAACAAGCTTACTTTAATCAAACAAACATACATTACCTAGTTCAGGGGAAAAAAGGTCAGCACCCTGAACTTCAGAGTTACAGAACTTACAGATCAAACAGACAGGCTTCCAAACTGTCCTACCATTATATCAATACAAAAATCACAGTTACCGGAGAGGGAAGCATCAACATCTGGGTTTTCAAAGCCGGGGGGCTCTCAACACGGCTTCCCAGAGTCTCATCTGGTCAAATTACACAACACTTCTCAAAGTGAGCCCCAAAGCAAAGCCTCTCCTCAGGGCTTATATAGCCTTCTCTTGGCTCAGAGAATGTAACAACCTCCTTGACCCACTGCCCAATCACAAAGTATCAAGGTGTGGGCTTTCCTGAAAAACAAGCCTCCCACCACAGGCTCCAGGTGCACTTAAGCTAGGGGCAGGGAAGATCTTTAAATCTGCATTTCCATTACAGGTGGCTGTGAGGATTAAGGTGGGAGAGCATTCCAGGAGTGGGAAATATTTTCTTATAGACAGACCTAAGCAGTTCATACTGACTTCCTATTATTAAACTATTAAAAAAAAACTAATAAAAAACCCAGAATGTATGCATCCTGAAAATTTTGTGGGTAGCACTGATAAAGTGTTTACTAACAAGATATGATGGAATAATAATATCTAACATTTACCGAGTGCTTTAAGGTTTTTGGAATGCTTTACATATACATTATTTTGGTAGTCTTTACGATAATGAGGTGGGTGCTATTATTATCCCCATTTTATAAATGTGTAAACTGAGTCAGACAGAGGTTAAATGACTTGCCCAGTGTCATAGAGTTAATGGATGTCTGAGATAGGACCTGAATCCCTAGTCTTCAAGGTTTCAAGACCAATGCTAGGTAGACTTCACCCTGCTACCCCTAAGAAAGAGCCACCATTTTCTCCCCTCATGGGATTCTGAATAGCCTTACTGACCAACTTAACCGCTTTTTCAGAAAGTAAAAGAAATGTGCTTTTGTAACTATTGTCCCCTTTTATTTATATGATTATGAATCAATTCATGTATGCCTAGAACATATGTTCAGCCTCTTTGTTCCTGGGCAGCTAGGTGACACAGTGGATAGATTACTGGGCCTAGAGTCAGAAAGACCCAAGTTCAAAACCAGCTTCAGACATTTACTAGCTGTCTGGGTAAGTCACTTAATCTCTGTCTGACTCAGTTTCCTCAACTGTAAAAAAGGGTATAATAGCACTTAACTCCCAGAGTTGTTAGGAGGATCAAATGAGCTAATAAAGATATGACCCAATTAGTCAAAATAATGAATCCCCTGAAGTGGACGCATGCATTTTAATCCACACTATTCAAAGTTCTAGTTATGTAAAATATGAATGTTGGAAATATGCAGTATGAATTTCAATAATGAGACCACTTTTGGGGATTCTCAGGAATTTGTAAAGGCAATTAACAAATGTTTGTTCCCTTCCCTACTCCCTGCCTCTAGCCCAAGAAAACAGAACACTTTCATTAAATAAAACATTTGGGAAATGAAATGTTTGAAGGAGATTATGAGCAGTATACCTAGACTTCTGTCCTTCCCCTTATGAGATGGGCTTAAGCTGTTTGATAACAGGGCACTGAGGACTATCATAGAGTCACAAAATCAGTCACAGAAACTCAGAATTGGAAGGGGGTTCACCCATCATCTATTTCAACTGATGTCTGAATGGCCTTTTCAACTTTCCTGGTCCATAGACATTTGTCCTTATATAACCTCCAGTGATAGAAAACTTACTACCTCCTGAGACAACCTGTTCTGTTCTGCTTTTAGGTGGCTCTAATTATTAAAAGGTTTTTCCTTACAAGCAGTCTAAATCTGCCTCTATGAAATTTAATTCCTCCCCCAGAAGCCAAGTATGATAAACCAATTCATCTTTCATACAACAGCCTGGAAAGAGTTGAGGACAGCTACCATGATCCGCCTTTGGCTTTCCTACTTTGCCAAAGAAAACAATTGCCTTTGTATGAATGAAAACATGTATCACACTGGCTAACTAAGCACACATAGCTTGAGGTCACAGGGGCTGGCAAGCTTTGCCAGTTCCTGCCTTCCAGGTTTTGCTCTTGGTTCATGGCTCTGGGGTTGTCAGTAGG
Organism: Gymnobelideus leadbeateri; assembly: GCA_011680675.1. Classification (NCBI taxonomy): domain Eukaryota; kingdom Metazoa; phylum Chordata; class Mammalia; order Diprotodontia; family Petauridae; genus Gymnobelideus; species Gymnobelideus leadbeateri. The sequence continues at coordinate 19,634 of WOXC01010495.1, forward strand.
GAAACCAGAGTTCCTCCTTCCCTGTGCTCCAGTTCCATCCCCATGTCAGAATCCAGAGGCACAATTCCAATTATGGCTCTAGTTAAAGGGGGAGAGGAGAGAAAAAATATGCCCAGAGTGAAAACATTAAGCAGGTTTACAATAGGCAGTTTTATTCCCACACACAGAAAAGGAAATTCTAAGCAATAAAGAACCATTGAATGATTATGATAAGTTGAGAAGCTAATACATAAGTCTTGTCGGGACACTTGCAAACAGCTCTTTCATCAGAGATGCTTATTAACTATTTAATATTTGCAAACAACTTCTTTACAAGAGCAGTTTATTAGCTATTTATTTAACATTTCATCTCCAATGACTATAACCGGATCAATGGCTCTTTCTTCCTCTGTGGGCACTAGGCTCCCCAGTGCTCCGATTCCACTCACACCTTAAATTCCTGAGGAACAATTCTATTTTGAGCTCTAATTTAAAGGGTCCTTAGGGAGCAGAAGGGGTTGTAAAAAGGTACCCAGAGCACAAACTTGAATCAGGTATGGAACCAACACCCCTTTGCCTTTTAGCTGCTCCTGCTACTATTGCTACTGCAACTACTCCACTAAATAGGGATGCCCTGAGGCCCTTATTAAAGGAAAGAAGACTTCAGCTGGAGGTGACCCCATCCCAGAAACAGGTTTGCCTAAGAAGTCATGAATTTGCTGCTCCCCTTTCCAGCCCCTTAGCAGCTCAGAGCCTTACTTCCTTATACCTCAAAGCTGATAGGAAGAAAAGGCTTTAAGGGAAGGAATTACCCCTTTTTTTAGTCTTTAAGTAAATTTTAAAATATATTTTTTATTTTGTTAAATATTTCCAATTACATTTTTAAAAAAATTTAACATTCATTTAAAAAACTGAATTCCAAATTCTCTTCCTCCCTCTCATCCCTCACTCATCTCAGCCCTTGAGAAGGCAAGCAATATATTGATTTTATGCCATGCAAAATATTTCCATGTTAATCATATTGCAAAAGAAAACAAACAAAAAAAACCCCAAGAGAAATAAAATGAAAAAAGTATGCTTTAATCTGCACTCAGAGTTTATCCGTTCTCTCTCTGGAGATGGATAGAATTTGTCATTGTGGGTGCTTTGGAACTGTCTCGGATCATTTTCTCAATCAGAGTGGTTAAGCCTTTCATAGTTGATCATCATCAGAATATCCCTATTACTGTGGTTCTGTTCACATCATTCCATATATGTCTTCCAGGTTTTCTGAAACTATCTTGCTCGTCATTTCTTATAGCACAATATACCCATGGAGTTCTGACTCAACAGACAATTAAAAGTGTTTTCATGACTCATTTGTTGTTCACTCATTTTTTCAGTCATGTCTGACTCTTCTTGATCCCATTTGGGTTTTTCTTGGCAGAGTGGTTTGCCATTTCCTTCTCCACTCATTTTACAAGTGAGGAAACTGAGGCAAACAGGGTTAAGTGACTTACCCAGAGTTACACAGCTAGTAGGTGTCTGAGGTCAGATTTTAACTCAGGAAGACTCCAGGCCTGGCACTCTATCCACTAAACCACTTAGCAGCTATCATGGTTGATAGGAAATAGTTAAGTGATAGCTAGGCCTGGTCTGAAATGGGTATGGGGAAGGGTCAACCCCTTCATGCATCCCCAAGGGAGTATTACAGATGTATAGCTGTAATGAGGAGCACAGATCTCTTCCTCCCTCAGGGTAGGTGCCTGCAAGGTGGGGTAGATTATATTCCTCCATCCCCTTTTGTGGCTATGTTGGGAAGCAGCCTCTTGGTAATTTGAATCACTCAGTTCAGCTGATCTGAAGAAAGGAGGAGAATTGAAAGGCAGTGGGGGAGAAAATGTGAATGGCCCCTCTGAATTCCAAGGCTCAATGTGAAGTTCTAATAAGAATAGGAGACCATCCAGTCATCTAAGCAGTGCAAAAAGGTAACATTATCATCGATCTACAAGAGCCCTTTTGCATGAGTGAGAATGAAAACTGTGGGACCCTCGGTGAACAAAAGGAGGTTTTAAAAGAATGGTGGTCCTCTGACCCAGATGTGGTTTTTGAAGTGTAAACACTGGGACTCCAAAGTGGTCTTTCCATTGACCCAACCACCAGGAAATTGGTCCTCTGGGAAAGCCAATGGCATCCATCTGCTGACAAGTGATAGAACTAAGCTGAGCTACATAGGAAGTGGAGAACAGCAGGGATGCATGAGACCTGAGCTTCAGTTCTATCATTTATGGTTGAAAAGCACATTCATAAATGTTTTGCATGATTTCGCATGTATAATTGATAGCATATTGTTTGCCTTCTCAGTGGGTGAGGGAGGAGGTGGGAGGAGGGAGAGAATTTGGAATTCAAAATTTAAAAAGAAAGGAATACTAAAAATAATGTTTTTTTAAAAAGTACATTCATATACTTGCTCATTTGATCCTCATAATAACTCACAAATGATCCCTATTTCACAGGATAGATATGCTAATTATGTCCATTTTTGACACATGGGGGGTTATATGTTTGCAGATATCAAGCCTCCTATCGTGATTTTAATTTGCAGAAGATGGCAAATGTTGGGCAGAATGTAGGGTACTGTGCCCTTTTTCTCTGTGGACATTTTGGTTGCTAAAAAAGACAGAAAAAGAACATTAGTTGAAAGAATACTGAAAAAAATCAGCTTGAGAACAAACATAGCCCCTGATATAAAGAGGTTTGAGGAGCCAGACAAAACTGTTCCAAGGACCCACGAGAAAAGTAGCCTCCAGATAAATGTGTTGAAAGGTCCTGTATCTTCAGGCAGCGTTGGAGAAGGACAGTGTGGTTCATCAGTTCATTTACTTGAGTATTCTCAGCATTTTGAAGGCTACAGCTGAGAAATGGGGGCAGCTAGGTGTCAAAATGAATAGAACACAGGCCCTGGGGTCAGGAGGACCTGAGTTCAAATCCAGCCTCAGACACTTAGCACTTACTAGCCATGTGACCTTGGGCAAGTCACTTAACCCCAACTGCCCTCCAAAGAAAAGCAAAATGAAAAACAACTGTTTGAGGATTATGGTAATATTCTAAAAGGATTGTCTGGAATTGGACCAAACATGACAGAAACGTGCATTTCTTAGGTTTTATGTCACTAGTTATGGAGAAGTACTGCTTCCAGTCATTGGAAACTGAAACACTGGGCATGAGACAGACTCTGCTGGTTAGAAGGAAAGGCATTGCCACCCTGAGAGCTGCCCAGCTGGAGAAAGGCTGAGAGAGCTGCCTGAAGCCAGAGAGGGTCTGTCACTGCTGGGAGGCCACTGGAGGAGCCTGGAATCCTGCTTCTACGTTTGCTGCCTGGATGTATCAGCATCATCTACAGCCCCAAAGAAGGGAATCTTTCAGGGGTGTCTGGGTCGCCCTTTACTGCCCTCTCTTGCTTAGGAGAGATGGAAAATGAAAGGCAAAAGACCTTGTTTACAGCTGTTTTGATTTATGCTGATATATTTTGTGAAAAAGGAGTGTAATATATTAGAACCTTGCTAAGAGTGGGCGTGTGCTTAAACAGGCTTAATGTTGCTTTAGTGGAGCAGCAACTATCTCCCCACTCCCCCCAGCCCCCTCCCAATCCCTGCTTTCCACATCTGTAACTATAATCAGATTAACTGTGTTGTTATTGTGGGTGTGGTGGAGAGAGTACCAGGCCTGGAATCAGGAAGATTCATCTTTTCTGAGTTCAAATAAGGTCTCACACTTCTAACTGTGTGACCCTGGGCAAGTCACCTAACCCTCTTTGCCTTAGTTTCCTCATCTATAATATGAGCTGGAGAAGGAAATGGCAAACCACTCCAGTATCTTTGCCAAGAAAACCTCAAATGGGCTCACAAATAGTCCGACACAACTGAACAACTGGTATTGACTGAACAAACATTGTTATCCTCGGAAATAGTGTGTTAATCTACTCCTCTGTCTGTACTCATTTTGTCTGTAATTTTCCAAACCAAAATACCCCTCTCTCATGTTAGAATGTAAACTCTGTCCTCTAAGTAAAGGACTATCCTTTCTTTTATTTGCATCCCCAACACTTAGGAAAGTGGTTGACTTATAGTAAGCAAATCCAAAATAAATGCTTTTTTGCTCACTAATTTCTTCCTTCATTTATTCATTCAAAAGATCCTGAGATCCATCAATCAGGATACCACTCAATTTCACTTTACTTTGAAACTTGATTATTTATTGGCAAGACAAGGGGGATTAAGTGACTTGTCCAGGGTCACACAGCTAGTTTCAAGTGTCAGATGTTGTATTTGAACTCAGGTCCTCCTGACTCTGAGGTCCATGCTCTAACCACTGCTGGCATTTAGCTACCCCTACTTTGACACAAAAAGATCTTTGGGGGCAGCTAAGTGGTGCAGCAAATAGAGCACAGGCCCTGGAGTAAGGAGGACTTGAGTTCAAATCCAGCCTCAGACACTTAACACACACACACACACACACACACACACACACATAAAAAAACACAAACCACAAACCCTAGCCGTGTGACCTTGGGCAAGTCACAACCCCAATTGCCCTACCTTTCCCCCTCCAAAAAAAAAAAATCTTTGATTCCCATTGATTTCATCCCTATCATCAAGGAGAAAATAACTACCAGCTTTTTTCCTCTTAGGCTACTCTAATTCAGCCCTTTCCTTTCTTACTCCTACTAATAAGCACACCAGTGCTACACAAATGTACTAGCAGCACACCTATTAAATCAGGTGCAAATTATATTTTAAATATAGCAACTCATTTTCAATGCACCAAGGGATATTTGGAGAGCCCCTGCTTCATAAGCATTTTGTAATAACAGCTGACCTTTGCACAGAGCTTTAAAGTTTGCTGAGGGATACATATATACACGCACCCACATACATATAGAAGATCCAAGTTTTTTTGTTTGTTTGTTTGTTTTGCTTTTTGGAGGGCAATTGGGGTTAAGTAACTTGCCCAAGGTCACACGGCTAGGTTTTTGTTTGTGTGTTAAGTGTCTGAGGCCGGATCCGAACTCAGGTCCTTCTGATTCCAGAGCCGACACTCTACTCACTGCGCCACCTAGCCACCTGATCCAAGTTTTTTAAAAGTATTAGAATTAGGATGTGATTATTCCCTGAGGAGAGTCCGGGAGACCTGGGTGTGAATTCTGCCTCAGACACCTGTTGTGCCACCCTGGGCAAGTCACTTAATTGCTCTGCAAGTCCACTGACTTTACATGGAAAATAGGGAGATAATGCATGGATGTATCTAAAAATAGATTTTGTACATGTAGCCTAATATTACATATATGTGGAGATCATGTGTAATTTTTAAAGGGTTCCCTGATATGCAGTAATGGGCAGTGGATTATGACGATCCAGTGAGGATCACGCGTACCTTGCATGCATGTACATTGCACACATGTAATACACATGCTTGTATGTATAATCACACAGATCGCGGAGCCTCTGTGAAGGAAGTGCTAACGTCCCTATTCTCCATAGGCGTTAGCAGACCTACCTGAGGGCACAGAGCAGAGGGCATGTCTGCGGCAGGATTCAAACCCAGATCTCGAAGCCTCAGTTGGGAACGACCCCGCCCCCACCTCCGTACATCAGATCTCTTAAGGGGAGTTAATATCAGTCCCCAAGAACGCCTCCCCCAGAAAAACAAAACACCGACCCATGATTAAATTAAATTAAATTAATTACTCCCATCCTTCTACCACCCGAGCGCATTGGGCATTTATAGACTTTTGGGACCTTTCCGCAAACACTCGGCCCCCCGCCGGGGCAGCGGACTTTTTTTTCCCTGGGAAAAGTCTGGTCACGCCATGCAGCACCACCTCCTGTGACCAATTGCGGCCGAGCGCTCGCAAGGCAGCGCAGCCCTCATCCGCGATTCCCTCGCGTCACTCGCGTCCGCCGCCCGGACCAGGTGCGCAAGCGCAGCTGGAAATCCCTGTAATCTTTCTGGTAGCTGCGCACCATAAAGTGGGAGAGGCGGAAGGGCACGCTTGCGTTTGTGCGTGCGCGCTCCTTCCGCTCGTTAAACTTCCCAGTTGCATCGGTTTCCGACGCTGGCCGAGAAGCAGTTCCGGGTCGGGGAATACACTTCCGGAAGGCGGGAGGCTTGGAACGCGGCTCCCGGATTCGCGAACCCTAGGCTTGTGGGATCTGCGCAGCCATGGCACATATGTGAGTGAGGGTGTTTTGTGGGGAAGGGGGCTGGGATCTTCACCCCCACCGGGTTGGTGACACCTCGGGGCCAAAGGCTCCTTTTAACAGAAAAGGAAACTGAGGCCCGGAGAGTGTCTGACCTGTGGTCACTCAGGCTGGCCGCGGAAACCGAGCCCTTTGGCTCTGGGTCCAGCGTTCTCTGCTCCCCCCATCCCCCGTTATTCATTAAGTTAATTAAACAATTGAATGAGTTAGACATTTATTAAACACCTACTTTACGAATAAAAGCAGTGTCTACACTGCTTTAGAAGGAAGGCAGAAAATGGGGGGGGGGATTTCAGACAGTTTGTCAGATAAAGGTCTTTGCGGAATTTATAAGAGTGGGAGTCACTCCCTCGTTGATAAATGGTCAAAGGTTTGGGGATGAAGAAATCAAAGCCATTTCATAGTTATATGTGAAAAAATGTTCTCAGTCATTGATTAGAAAAAGTGCAAATTAAGACACCTGTGAGATATCTCACACCTGTCAGATTGGCTGAAATGATCGGTGTTGGAGGGGATGTGCTGATACATTGTTGGTGGAATTGCGCTGTTGTGAGAGCAGCTTGGAATTGTGCCCAGAGAGGCCAAGCATGGACCCAGCAGTACCACCCTTGCGTCTGTGGTTCTAAAATATCCATGGCAGCTCTCTTTGTGGTGGCAAAGAATTAGGAATTGGAGGGGTGCTCCTCAGTTGGGGAATGGCTGGACCAATATGGTTGTGATGGAATACTACTGTGCGCCAAGAAATGATGAGCTGGCTGATTTTAGGGGGAAAAACCCATGGAAAGACAGGAAACAGTCAGGAGCGAATTGAGCGGAACCAAGAGAGTGTTGGATACTTGGATACGATAACAGCAATATTGTTTGGAAAATAATTGTGAACAGCCACGCTATTCCAAGATTATAAATATTCAAATCAAGTACAAAGGGGGTGGCTAGGTGGTGCAGTGAATAGAGCACTGGCCCTGGAGTCAGGAGGATGTGAGTTCAAATCTGGTCTCAGACACTTGACAGACTTACCTTCCCTCCTCCAAAAAAAATCAACTACAAAAGACTCAAGAAGTAAGAAGGCAGCTGCTATCCACCTCCAGGGAAAGAGCTGATAGAGGATGCAGATGATGGTCTTACATGTATATTTACATATTTATATATCTGTGTCAAATGGTGGTCTTCTCTAGTCCCTCCCCAGGAGAGTAAGCAATTTGATATAGGCTGTTTATACATGTGTGATCTTGCAAAACATATTTCCAGTTATATTGTGAAAGAAAACACAGGTTTCTTCCCCCCAAAACCACGAATAAAATAATTGAAATAAAATAAGAAAGTGAAAAATAGTTTGCTTTGATTTTTATTCAGACTCTTATCAGTTCTTTCTCTGGATGTGGATAGTATTTTTCATCATGAGGCTTTTGGACTGTGTTATTGAGAAGAGCTAAGTCTGTCATGGTTGGTCATGACCCAGTGCACAAGGTTGAGTGCTTCTGAAGGGGTGGGGAGTGGAAGAAGCCAGAGACATCCTAGCCACCTTTTGATGGTAGTTTTGGTAGAGATAGGTAAGACTTCAGTAAGTCAGCAGCTGGTGTTCCCAAAGTGCAGTTGTGATCATCATCTTTTACTCAGTGAATGAATGAATGAATGAATGAAGCATTTATTAAGCACTCAGCTGACACATGGAAGGTTTCAAAGTCCCGTGCTCCTTAGGGTGCAGCTTTTAATGTCATTTCTGCTGCTAAAATCACAGAACTTCGTGGTGTTGGAGTTTGATGATGCTGAGGCCTTTTCTTCCTGGGTTTAAAGTTTTTGTAGTACCTGCAGAAGTAGTTGCCCAACAGCTCCTCTCTGCTCAAGGGGTAAAATAAATGTTCTCTTTCACCTTACTTCTTTAGTCTTCCTTTCTTTTGGAGAGCCTACTTACATCTCCCAGCTGTTACATCTGTCTTTACCTCCTGCGTGCTGAGCTCCATGGTATGGTGCTATTAGAACCACCTTATTGGTGGCATCCAAACCAGATGAGGTAATGAAAAACTCACTAGAGCCCTGGATCCTTGGTTCCTGTGGAGGTGAGAGGGAGATAATAAAGTAATTTCGGAGAAGGGAAGATCATTGGTGCTTTGTGGATAAATCAGGAAAGGCCTTTTCTAAGACTTAGTGCTAGGTCTGAAACTTGAAGATGATTGGGGATTCCAAGACAAAATGAGAGTGCCAGGTTGTGCCACGGACTGTAAGGTGCTAAGTGCTGAATTATCTGACACTGTTCAGCAAATGTTGGGTTCCTATGACTTGAGAGGGAGCTCAGTGAGTATCGAAGTTGTCAAAGAAGGTTCCATAGAGGGGGAGGAGTTTTGAGTTGGAGAGGGGAAGGTGTTCAAGGGGACCAAGATGAGCTCTTTTTGAATATTATGGATTGGGAAGTGAGTCCACATTCCTTGGACAATGAAAAAGAAGATTACTGCAATTTGAATACTCCCCTGAAACAAAGTTTGATGACCACTTTATTGTCTCAATATTCACATTGTCTTAATTTCAGGAACAGCTTTGGGGAGTTGCCTTCCCCTGTGGTCCGAGATGTGGAGGTGACACGGACAGCTCGAAGACAAAGTGCACGCAAAAGAATAACTAGTATCCTTTCAAATTTAAATGTTATTACAAAAATAATAATTTGTATTTTTACCCAGGGCTACAATTAACTGTTTTCTCAAAGGTCACCATTCATTTCCTTATCTCCAATTTCAGGGGTCTTGTTTTCTCCCTCTCAGTTCTCGTCTTTGGTTGGACCATCCCCTTCCTCTTTGTATTCTCTCATTTTTAGAGACGTCACATTTGGCTGGTTTTCCTACGTCCGCTCTCTCCTTCTGACTCTCCTTCTGTCTTCTTCCTGGCCTCTTAAGTTCTACCATTGGCTCCTTTATCTTTCTCTATACTACTGTCTTTCTTTGCAGTCTTCACTCTCAGGGCTTTAGCTAAAACCTTTGTGTAGAATAGTGTGAGGAATTTTTTAAAAACATTTTAATAACTATTTAATATAATTAGTTTCCTTTGCAATCCTTTTATATGCATTATATAATATGAAAATGTAATCCCCTATACTTTTATTATTCATTATATAGTGCATATAAAATGCATATAATGAAGGGGACCATAGACTTTCACACTACAGTACCAAAAAGGTCTATGACACACAGAAGTTTAAGAACCCCCGATGTAGGGGATTCTCATATCTGTATCTTCAACCTTGACTTCTCTCCTTTTCTCAAGACTCGAATCTCCAAGGGCCTTCAGAATAGCTTTACCTGATGTCCCACCAAGACTTCAAACTCAATGTGTCCAAAATCAACTTTTTACCTGACTTTGATCTGGAAGCTATGGATTTGGACTCTAACATTCCTGGGAATTTTCTGTTTAGAGTTTCTGTCAGGAGGGGACTGGTGGGTTCTTTCTATTTTCGGTTCTAAGAAATCTGGTCATTTATGATTTCTTGAAATGTAGAGTATACAGGCTTTTTTTTTTTAATTGATGGGAGGATGTAGAGTATGATTTTCAGGCAGTGCAGTGATTCTTATATTATTTTTTGACTTGTTTTCTGTTCAGTTTTTCTGATATTTTAGTCTTGTTTTTTTCAATCATTTGATTTTATTTTAATGTTGTCTCATTGAGTGATTCCTTTCTCTTTGGTCCATTCTCATTTGTAGGGCATTCAGTTTTTGGGAAAGGTGTTAACTTTCCTTGGAATTCTTTCCTTTGTAACTTTTCCATTTTATCTCTCATTTCTTCAAAGCACTCATTTAGTCCTTATGACCTGAATACTTTTTTCTCTAAGATTCTACTTGGGTTTGTGAAATTATTCTCTTCTTCCCTTTGATTTTTCTTGGTTCAAAGTATTCATTGTGTTTGGCATTTTCTTCTGTTCACTCTATCTCCAGCCTCAGTTTCTCAGTTGGTGACTTGTGTTGGGTCAGGCTCTGTTTCTCTTAGTCTAGATGGTGTAAGTCTGATTGGTCCTGAGTCAGTGTCTGAGAGGAATCTCTTCCTTTTGTGGGAAATACCTGACCTTGCCTCCCTCAGTGTTGGTTTGCAGTTGCCTAGATGCTGGGGCAGGCCTATGTTTCCTGGATGTTGCTCCAGGTCTGTCTTCTTTGGAGCTGATATGGTGGGCATTGCTCAGGGTCTTTTTCTGCCCTATGCTCTAGGACCACCCCAGTTTATTATCTTAGCCAACATACATTTTCAAACCTGACTTTTGGTACCTCGAGGCATTCAGTTTCCCATGTCCAAAACCTTGACTCTTCTGTCTTCCTTATTTTGCCTCTGCAGCATCTCTTCCCAACTCCTCCCACTGCTGCTATCTTAGTACAGGCCCTGATTTCCTCCTGCCCTTCCATGTCTTCCTGCTGCCAGACTTTTCCTCCTTCCAGTCCTCCCTTTGTGGCACTGCCAGAATCGTCTTCCTATCCAGAACCAGTCGAGTTGCCTGATCATTCAGGACTTTTCAGTGGGTACCACTTTATTTTTCCACTCTTACCTATTACTCTATAATCACTTAACCACTTTGGGCCTCAGTTTCCATATTTGTAAAAAATGAGGGGTTTGAACTAAATGGCCTCTGAGGTCCCTTCCATGTCTAAATCTGTGATCTGTGCTTCACCTAAATGCCTCCTCAACTCAGATTATGCTTTTAAGCCTCCCTCTATGTGCATATGCCTGAAATGCCCTTTCTTTCCCACTGCATCTGTTGAATTGTCCATCTTCCCAAATGCCAGCTAAAGGTCATCTCCTTCATGAAGCCTCTCCTACTCACCTTACTGTCAATAATGGCCTTCCTTCTGACACATTCAATTGTAGGGTACCATTGTTGCATTCTATTGTATGTTATGGTTATCTGTACTTGTGTCTTTTACCCCTGTTGGATTGTAAACTCAGTAAATATGCAAGCCACCTGTTGTTTTCCTGTGGCTCACTCAGAATCTAGGACAGTGCTCTGTACATGGTAGGTGCTTTATATTTTTGTTCTTTATTTCTTGACATAGAAGAATGACTTGTCCTTTTTTAAAAATACTTATTATTGTATAATATAAATACACTTAACTGAATGACTTCTTCCATCCAAATGAATGGTTTTTCTTGACTAACTAACTTATCAGTCTTGACTCCTCATGAAGATACTTTGGCTAATACCACACCAAGAAGCCAAATAATTCCTCGAACTCCTAGCTCATTTCACCAAAACTGTAAGCTTTTTGCTTTTAAAAATAATTTTCTAATTATATAGGCACTCTGTAAGAACACATTAGTTCTTGCATCATTTTTACTTTTTTTATTCTATAAGTAAGCTTCTCTATTTAATAAACCTCTTCCTGGTGGACTAATTAATATAGGAAACCCTTTAGCCCTTAGGCAAATAACTCTGCTTGGTCCTTTGGTGATTGAGATTTAACAAAAGGGTAACCTCATTGTCTGAGTGCTGGTGTGAGATAATGACCCAGACTTTGGGACAGCAAACTAGACATCCTTGGAGGATGGCTTGGTGGAGTAAAGATACCAGGCCCAACTCCTTTTCTGTTCACACACATTCCCAAAGTTAACAAAATCCTTGAAGCAAGGATAGATCAGTGAAGAGCAGGAGAGCTGGATTTCTAAAATTAACCCACACAGGCCAGCTGAATTCTGAACTAAGTTTATTCACAAAGAACCATGACTTAAGCAGTTGCAGGAAAAAAATCAATGAATTGTAAATATGATCAATAAGAAAATGATACAGGATCAATCTTAATTTCTTCAGTCCTCAAATAGTTGGGAAAAAATCAAACTCTATATTCTAAACACAAAAAACTTAAATGAACAGAAACCTTAAATTTTCTTACCACGTTTCTTTTCCCTTCAGTTACTTCACTGAACAGAAGTTTATTAAGGCAGCCAGATGTTTCTACCATTCTTGCAACAGGAACAAAGTCTCCTCGGATCACTCCATCAGCCTTATTGGGAAATCTGTCCCTGGTATGTAAAAGGTTAGGGCTGGTTAATGTTAATATCTTCACCAATTAAAGTAATGTCATTTCTAAGTAACTCTATGGTATGTATATTAGAACACCTCATTTGTCCAAAATCAGGCATTGAATACTTTGGAAAACTCAGAAATCACAAGTAGAAATTTGGGGAGAGCTGTTAATGGTGTTAAAATGTTAAGACACCAAGTCAGAGAATCACTATAACCCATTATTTTGTTGACCAGAAGAAAATAAATTGATGATGACATTAAAATCTGACCTCTCACCTGTAGAGCATGGAAGCTGAGAGTAGAACTAACCTATCTTTGAAAAGGAAAGGAATGAGGAGAGGAAATGAGGTGCACCAGAGAGAGAACCTGAGTTGGGAAGGAGCTAGACTTGAGAAACCTGTATATTATATATATATATATATATATATATATATATATATATATATATATATATATATATATATATATATAGACAAGAAGGAGAGCAAGGTGCTTTGTTCACTCACCTTGGTACAAAATAAAAGAAGCCTGTGCTGTATTTCTTAAGCTTCTGAATCTCACATAATAAAAGAAAAAATTTTGAGGCTTTAAAAAAAACTATTTTTAGTCTAAAATGTTCGCTTTTATAAAATTTTGAGTTATAAATTTTTCCTGCCTCCCCAGCATGGCTTTCATTCTGATGTAGACCATACATGTATGATAGTATTAAACATATTTCCACCTTAGTCATGTTGTGAAGAAGAATCAGAACCAAAGGGAAAAAGCATGAGAAAGAAAACAAAAAGCAGCCAAAAAAGAGAGAAAATAATATGCTTTGATCTGCATTAAGACTACAGAGAACTGTAGTTCTTTGGATGTGGATAGCATCTTCCATCATGAGTCTTTTGGAATTGTCTTAGATCATTGTGTTGCTCAGAAGAGTTAAGTTTAACAAAATTGGTCGTTGCACAGTTGTTACTGTGTACAGTGTTCTCCTGGTTCTACTCACTTCACTCAGCATCAATTCATGCAAGGCTTTGCAGGTTTTTCCAAAATCTGCCAGCCCACTATTTCTTATGGAACAATAGTATTCCATTGTATTCATGTACCACAACCCATTCCCAATTGATGGGCATCCCCTCAATTTCCAATTTTTTGCCACCACCAAAAGAACTACTATAAATATTTTTGTACATGTGGGTCTTTTTCCCTTTTTTATGATCTCTTTGGGATAGAGACTTAGTAGTGGTATTGCTGGATCAAAGGATATTCACAGTTGTATAGCCTGTTGGGTATAATTCCAAATTGTTTTCCAGAATGGTTGGATCAGTTCACAACTCCACCAACACTGCATTAGACTTCCAATTTTCCCACATCTTCTCTAACATTTATCATTTTCCTATTTTGTCATGTTAGCCGATCTGCTGGTGTAATGTGGTTGGTACTTGAGGCATTTTTGTTAACTTTTATAATGCTTTGAAAAGGGTATAAGAATATTGAACAAAAAAAGGGCTCACAGGCACCCAAATTTAGCAAAGAACTGGAAACAAATTAGTTACCCATAGATTGGAAAACAGCTAAACAAATAATGGCATATTAACCTGATGTAATATTATTATGTTGAAAGAAATGACAAATATAATGAATATAGAGGATGGAAAAACTTGCATGAATTGATACAAAGTGAAGTAAGTAGAGCCAGAAAAAAAAAATAATCTGTTTTTTTTTTAATCATGCATAATAACTATAGCAGTGTAAATGGAAGCATCATCAACCACACAACAATTGGAAATGAGTATTGCAAAATTACAAAAAACAAGCTCAGTCCCAGTTAAGAAACATAGGAAGATATCTCCCCTTACTGTAGAGAAGGGGGCATGGTGCATTGATGTAAAACATTATGTATATTGTCACAATTTGTGGATATATTAATTGGTTTTGGTGGGTTTTTTTCCTCTTTTACCTCTTTTTTTTTTCTTAAAAAATCATATGGGATTGTTTTTGATTGGGGAGGGAAAGGGATGACTAGGAGAAATCTAGGCAATTTAAAAAATGAGATCAATAAAATTTTATTTTAAAGAGAAGAAAAAGTCAAAACAAAAAGTTTTGACATCTAGTTCAATATCATGTCACATCCCAACCAGTAAAGGAAAGTTGCTAAGATTTTTTAATAGTTCTAAATCCAGTACAATTATTGAATACTTTTATCATCCATCCATAGATAAATTAGAGAACCTAGACTATGCTGTATACAAATGGGTCTCAAAGAAAAGATTGGAGGATGCCTCTTTTTCTGGCTCTTTACTTGTGGAAAAGACAAAGGCTTTTTTTTTTTTGAACAAATTCAACTGGCAAAGGCTTTGATATTCCCTAAAGGATGGTTTTGATGTTTTTTAAATTTATGAAAAATAACATTGATTATAAAACTGCAGAACAAATTTGTGTTGTTTTTTTTTTAAACTAAATCTCTTGTCAGGTGGTGAACTCTAGATTTTTTTCTATTTCTACTTTCCCTTCTTGTTCTAGAACTTCAGGGCAATTATTTTCCTTAATAATTTCTTATGATAATATATCTAGGTTCTTTTTTTTATCATAACTTTCAGGTAGTCTGACAATTCTTTTTTTTTTTTTTTTGCTTTTTGGAGGGCAATTGGGGTTAAGTGACTTGCCCAAGGTCACACGGCTAGTTTTGTGTTAAGTGTCTGGGGCCAAATTTGAACTCAGATCCTCCTGACTACAGGGCTGGTGCTGTATTCACTGCACCACCTAGCCGCCCCTGAGAATTCTCATATTGTCTCTCCTCAGTTTATTCTCCAAAGATTAGTTATTTTTATAATGAGATGTATTAGATTCTCTTCTATTTTTTTTGTAGTTTTATTATTTTTTGGTGTCTTTTGACCAAAAACAAAAAAGGTCATTCCACTTCTTGGAGTCTTCCTTTATTTCTGCCATGGTAATTCTATAGCTGCACATGCACAGGTCATGTGAGTTTTTAACCAGATTCATTATTAAATATTTGATAATTTTAAAATAAATTTTCATATAGGTTATTTTTATCAGAAAATGGGATGGCAGATGATTTTTTTGAATCTCCAGTCATTTTTTTGGTTAATACAGATACACTGTCGTGTCGTCAGCAAGTTCATTATAAGTAATTGTAGGTCTCAGTTTATAGTTCTGTAGTTGTTCAACTATGTTATCTTGAATTATTTTCTCATTTTCTAAAAGGTATCTAACCTAGATGAGAGTAACTGGACAGCGGCCTTCTCCCCGCAGCGCTCAGCGCTCTTCACAAACGTAGATCCCTCCAGTGCACCAGACGACGTCACTTTTAGTGCTGTCATGCTGCGGGAAGATGATCCGGGAGAATCTGGTAAAATGGCTTTGACTTTCACTTGTGATGATGTTGATTTGGGTTTCTTAGGAGTAGTTAATGAAGCACTCATTTCACATTCCCCAAATTTTAGTCCTTTAAGCAAACATTTTCTTTTGTCTTTTTGGAAGGGAAAGCAGGGCAGTTGGGGTTAAGTGACTTGCCCAATGTCACATAGCTAGTTAAGAGTCAGGTGTCTTGGCCGGAATTGAACTCAGGTCCTCCTGACTCCACGGCCAGTGCTGTATTCACTGTGCCATCTAGCGGCCCCAAGCAAACATTTTTTTAAGCACCTACTTTGTGCAGAGCAGTATGATAAGTATTAAGGAAAATTAAAGTTTAGGTAAAACAGGGTCCCTGTGCTGTCATGGAGCTTAAGGCAGGAGTGGGGATGATAAATAAAACTTCACGGTAATGTTTCATTGATTAAACTAATAAGGGTTTTGGTCATGGACCTTATTCCTGTTTTCTGCCTTGATGAAAGATGGTTATATGAGTTTCATACTGGGAGGGATCTGTGATTCCATCCAGATGGCCATTGCTTCCAAAAATGCAGACTGCAAACCATCTTCACCTGCCCATTGGGTGCAGCTACTGCCCTTAGATCCCCTTAAATTCTCCACAGGGAGTTTACTCAGTGTGCTGGAAGCTCACTAGAGATCTTCTAACACTGCGTGGAGCCTGTGGAGCACAAAGTCTGCCCATCAGTTCTCTCTCCTTACTGCATGTCCAGCACATCCTGAGCAGTAACTTAGGATGTTTTCTGCTGCTCATATGTGGCGTGTTCCTCTTGATTGCCTTTTGGATGTCTTTGTAGTTTATGTGTGAGATGTATGTACTCATGGACTGGCTCCATGTCACTGCATATCCAGATCTGGCCAGAAGATCTTGTGCATCCATTTTGTTTGCCTTCTGTGACTGCTTAGGTCACATAACCTTTGAAAGACACAACTCTTGTTTAGAAGGTTGTGCAGTGTCTCAAGAGCTGGAGGCACCCAGCACAATGTCATGCACAGACAGGACCACCTAGAAGGCCACAGCACCTCAAACAAATCTGTCTTTTGTGGGAGCTCTGCCCCGAGTTTTCTCTTCTTGTAGAGGAAGAGGGTAAAACACTCTGAAACCACACCCTTGTGAAACATTAAACAGCAGGAGAAAGACAGGGGAATACAATTGAGGTCAGCCCAGGGGCATTAAATGAAGAAGGAGGGAAGGCAGGAAGCTAGGCGCATGGAGATGGGTTTGCAAAGATTGTTATTGTCAGTGGCTTTGCAGTCACCAGTTTTGGACTCCTACTGCTGCAGTCTGAAACATACTGTATGAGGAAGAAGAAAACTACTAAAGAAAGCTAAAACCAGAAAGGTCGGGAATTTTGCTTTATGTGAGCTTAATTCAGGCAGCACCTTTCTGCTTCTTTTGGAATGTCTGTTTCCTTCATATATTCCTTAGTAGATTTGTCTTTTGATGTAAATAGAAGAAATCATTTGTATTTGGTTCTTAGAAAATTAGTGTCCCCAGTAGAATAGTAGAATATATGAGCAAGTAGTTTTCAAAGGAATTGCAAATTACTAACAACCATATGAAATCCTTATTCCGGTCATAACCCATTTAATAATGAAGATAAATGCAAATTGAAACATCCCTGAGGTTTGTTCACAGGTGGCAAATTTCAAAGACACACACAAATTTCAAAGCAGGAGATGTTGTAGAAAGACTGGCACGTTGGTGCATTGTTGATAGAGCTATGAATTATTTCAACCAGTCAAGAAAGCAGTTTGGAATTATGTGGAGAGGGCTTTAGGAGTCCCACCCTTAGACCTTGAGGTTTCATTACTGAGTATATATACATATAGCCCAAGGGTCAGAGACAAGCCCTCGTATATATTAAGATATTTATCATGGTATTTTGTGTTAGAGAAGTGGAAATAAAGTAGATACCCATTAATTAAGCTGCAGGGATGGGGAATAGTTAAACAGACTGCGGTACATGAATGTAATATATTATTGTGCTATAAGAAATTAATATAGAGAGAAGCATGGAAACGCTTCTACATGAACCGACACAGTGAAGTAAGCAGAACCAGGAAAACAGTATTCATAATGACTACAACAACAATGTAAGTGAAAAGGAGCAATAAAACAGTGAGAGAGCAATAAAAAATGAATAGTTCAGAATTGTAATGAGTCTGTTTAGCCCCAAAAAAGACATGAAACACATTTCCCCCATTTCTTTTAGAGGTGGGAGATGATGAATGTGGAAGACTGCATTTAATGTCATATTTTTTCTACATTTTGACTAATTTTGCTGAACTATTTTTATTCTTCCCTTTCATTTTTTATTTTAAAAAATGGCTCTCTGGGAGAGGAGTAGAGAAAGAAAATAATGATACATCTTAGAAACTTTTGTTCAGTCATGTCCAATTCTTTGTGACCTCATTTGGGGTTTTCTTGGCAAAGTTACTTGAATGGTTTGCCATTTTCTTCTCAAGTTCCTTTTACAGAAGAGGAAACTGAGGCAGAGTGAAGTTATTTGCCCAAAGTCACACAGCTGGTAAATGTCTAAGGCCACATTTGAATTCAGGAAGATGAGTCTTCCTGTCTCCAGGCCCAGTACTCCATCCGCTGTGCCACCTAGCTACCCTTTCTTAGAAACTAATTTCTATTCATTTTAAAAGTTACTCAATTCCCAGTTTACGTTCTATAATATATTGTTATAAATATGTTCTTTGCATGATAGGTTGTCCTAGTAGTGGCTTTCTTGTCTTTTTTTAGTTTATATTCTATGATAATAAATTAATTTAGAATCCTGGACCTTAGAGCAGGAAGAGATTTTGGAGATCATTGAGGCCCCATTTTATGACCGAAGACGCTGAACTCACACAGCAGAGTCAGGGCTCGAGTCTCTGTCTTCTGACTCCACACTAGTCATTTGTGGTCCTTATCATGCTGCCTCCACCAACCTGCTGGGCTAAATTAACTGTCATTTTCCTTGGGAGGAAATAAACTTAGCTTTGCTGTTGCATGTTTTAATACATCATTGGTTTTGCCTTTTTACATACTTATTACCAAAAATCTTGATAAAAAAGTCATTTATCTGGTGACAGGTATATAAATACTCTGTGGGTTTTTGTGTTGTCCATTTTCCCTGAAAACAGCTGCATTTAGTTCTCCTATCTGCATGTATTTCACTATGCCTGTGTATTCTAAAAGGACGGAGGGTTTTCTCAAATTTTTTTTTTAAGTATTTCTGATTTGGAAAGGTTGAAATAGAGCAGAATTCAGATTTTTTAAATTTAGCACCAGGTTTCCTTGACATCAATGTCAGGAGGAGAAGAAAAATATCAGGTTACTTAATGTTACACCAGGATATATAATTGTTAAAATAAAGCTTTCTTGTTATTAAATCAAATTTCCTGGATATATTACACTCAGTGCTATTTTCTTTTTGATATATCTTAGCAACAATGAGTATGTATTCTGACTTCCTGCACACTTTTCTGAAGCATGCTTCAACTACAGTTTTTGAACTTGTAGAAGAATATGAGAATATTTGTGATAGCCAGGTAAGCTGTTTTACCTTTATGTTGCCTACGCCCAGTACTTTTTTTTATTAAACATTAGAGTTATACTTCAGTTCATTCTGGAAGTACCTTATGAAGAAAATAATCATGCAATCACCTTTTCATTAGATAAGGGAGGGACTTACCTACCCCCTCTCCTCAGTCATCTGGATAAGTCATTGAAAGAGTTAAAGACAAAACTTAGAAAATCCTTAAAAATTGAGCTAAAGCTACTTGTTGGATGTTGACTTCTAAACAGAGACTCATTTATGATATAAAGAGCTAAGTTAATTGCCTGTCGTGTTTGTTGTTGTTGTTGTCTTTAGCAAATAAGTGGTTACTTTGAGGATTCACTTAGTTTCATATCTAAAATAGCTAGTGCTTTGCTCTCACATTCTTTTTTGTGGTTAAGTATGAATGGAACAGATAAAATCTTTAGCAATGAATTTATAAGATTAGGAATATCATCAAAGGAAGACTTGCAGAAGGCAGATTTACTTTGACCAATTCAGTTTAATACATTTATTAAGTTCCTCTGTGTGAGAGGCATTGTTTCTCCTGTAGGAGTTACAGAAATTAATAAAACATAGCCTTTGTCCTTAAGGACTTTACATTCTATATTCTATAATGACATGGGTTTTTCTGAGATAGTTGTCATGCCTAAGTAGGATGATGTATTCTTCATAGATGATTAAAAGGAGGAGTTTTGACCGGTGAAATGCATCATTTTGGATAAGAGAATTCTTCAGAGCTAACTTTTGAGATTGTGTAGAGAGAGGCACCATGGTAGGGCATGTTGAGGTTCAGCCTCAGAGATGAGAAACCCTGCTGCCAACACACACTAGCTGTGTGATCATCAGCAAATCCCACTTTTATGCTTTTTACTTTAGTTTTTACCTTGTTAGACTGGTCACTTAATCTTCTTGGGCCTTTAGTTTTCTAATCTTTTAAATTAAAAGATTAAATTGTACACCTTCTGAGTCCCCTTCCAGCCCTAGGTTTTTGATCATCTGACCTCCCAGTGCCTCAGGGATTTTTGTAAGATTTAAGTTGCAGAACAGTTTCTGTCTGCTGTTTGTTAAAGGGAGTTTCCTCTACTGATAAAGTCAAAGGTCTAGAAACCCTTCCCTACTCCCTCCCTACCCCTCCCCCAAAAAAGGGGGTGGGAAGGGGAAGTATTCAAACTTTCTTGTTTTAAATGAATCATAAAACTTCGATTTATTGAACTTGGTTTGTATTCTTAAATATGCTTTATAAGTTTAGTCTATACTCTTTCCAGAAAAGGCCACTATTGCTACATCTCCTCCCACCCCCAATCTCCCACAAATATTTGGAAATGTATTGATTCTGTCCCATCTCTCTTGATTACTAAGTAACTAAAGTCATTTTTTCTTTTCAAAACATTACTAAAAACGATATGTTTTCCATTTCCTTTCAGTTGCTCAATAATTTATGTTCTTACAGTGATAGTTACCTACATGAGACAACCTTAAAAAGATCTTATGGATATCTATTGATATTGAATAAAATTCAACATTTATTAAGCTCTTACTCTGTGCCAGGTACTATGCTAAGATATTAGATTTCAGATTAGATTAGATTCCAGGTCTTGTTTAGGTAAGATCTTTATGGAGGTGGGGCTAAGATGTCAGAGAAGCAAGACTACCCCCCCCCAAAAAAACAAACAACAAACCAGCAACAACCTAACACTTTTCCAAACAGATCTAGAAAACACACTATGCCAAATCCTGATGGAGAAATCCAAGGCACAGTCTAAGGGAGTTATTTGTCTAGCTCAAGTAGGCACAGAAAGCAGACATATCTGCAGAAACAGAGGACAGGATCTGGCTTTGAGTACCCCAGATGCAGTATCCTAGGGCTCAGGGAGAGGCTGTGTACCAATGCAAGAGGAGGTCCCAGATCCGTATCAGTGCATTAAAGGTTCAAGGCTGCAGTGAAAGGATGCCAAATGGCAGTTTCTTTGCTTATTACCCAGTTGCAGGTCAGAGATCCATGGCAGACTGAGAAAGGGGACGTGTATTCAGTTATAAGGAGTGGTTGGAGGCCCTGAACTGTGTACTGAGAGGGGAGCAAGTTTAGAAGCAAGCGAGTGTAACTCAGATCCCAGGAGGATCTCAGTTCTGACTTCTACTCCAGCTGAAAGCCCTCAGAGAAATAACCATGGTACGAATCCCACACCAAAGGGGATCCTGTAGTTCTTTCACTCTGAATCAGCGGAGCTTGCTGGGAAGTTGATAGTAGATGAGTCTAGCAGCCGTCACTCACATCCTGGGTCAGGAGCTTAGAGAGCTAAAACTAGGGAGGGCCATCAATCAGAACTTGCCTTGCATCAGACCACTTTGGAAGTGTTGAAAGCTTGCAGATCCCCAGTCTAAGCCATCCCTGAGATGCTAGAATAAGCCAATATTCAATATCCCTAAAAAGCAGCATCAGAACCAGCTCAGATCTTCCCTTCAGACATGTGCAAAGCCTGGTCGTGACAGCAAGTTTGAAGTCAGGAAGTTGGTTGGAAGAATGAGCAAACAAAAAAAGAATTCCACTGTTGTGATGACAGGGGCACTCAAGACTCAGAAGCAGAAGAGTGACTCCAAAATCACTGCAAGTAGAACCTCAAAGAAAAACAAAACCTGGGAACAGATTCAAGTAGAATTCCTGGCTGCAGGTGAAGCAAGAGTTTTGTTGTTTTTTTAATAAGTTTTTTTTTTTAACTTAATAAATGAAATGAGGGCACTTGAGGAAAAAGGGAAGAAAAGAAATGGGGACTATAGAAGACAGAATTGGAAGTGTAATTTATGGGCTAGCCAAAGAGTTACAAAACCTGGCATAAGCAATAAACTCCCAATAATTGTAATAGACCAAAATGAAGACTTAATAGACCAAATTATAATAGACCAAAATGAAGACTGCAACAAAAGGAGATATTGAAACAAAGTCAAAAGGCTGAAAGAAAATCAAAGCAAATGTAAGGTATCTCACAGCAAAAACAACTTACTTGGAAAACATAGCAAGGAGAAAAATTTAAGAATCAAGGACTACTTGACTACCATGATCAAAAAGCCTACATATCTTTTTCTTTATTTTTAATCTTAAAAGAAAACTGCCCAAATCTCTTAGAACCAGAGGGCAAAGTAGAAATAGAAAGACTACACTGTTAACTCCTGAAAGAAACTCCAAAATGAAAACTTCCAGGAATATTAGAGCCAAAGTTAAGAAAGAAAAAAATACTGCAAGCATCCAGAAAGAAGGAATTCAGATATTGAGGGGCCACAGTCAGAATCACACATGATTTAGAAGCCGGCACTCTGAAGGAGTGGAGAGCTTGGAATATGGTGTTTCAGAAGGCAAAGGACATGGACTTTTAGCTAAGAATAACTTATCAGCAAAACTGAGCATAATTATACAAGGGGAAAAAATAGACCATTAATGAAATAGAGGACTTGAAAAGACTACAGCTATGTAGAAACTAATTAGTTCAAACACAAGAGTTAAGAGAAACTTAATCATAAGGGACAAGAAAGAACTGCTTATATTCAGATATGGGGAAGTGATACATGTGCCCTCTCTGACATCATCAGGAGTTAGAGGGAGTCTAATTTAGCCTGGAAATGGCATTGTTAGATATTCATCCTCTTAAAAGAAATATAGAAAGAAAGAGAAAGAAGAATATACTGATGAAAGGGAAAAGAAAAGTTAGTGTGAAAGTTGACATCTCTGCAAAGAGGGTAGGGGGAGCAGCTGATACTTGAATTTCAGTCTCACCTGAATTGGTTAAAGGAGGGAAGAGAACACATGGCCAGTAACTGGAGTCTGAGGAGGTTCTCATCAGCTGGGGAGTGGCTGAACAAGTAGTGTATAGTTATCTGGTGTGCTGTAAGAAAGGAAGAAGGTAGTAGTTTCCAAGAAATCTGGGGAGACTTGTCTGAACTGCTGTAAAGTGAGTAGAAAATCAGGCAAACACTTAACACAGTGACAATAATATCATAAAGATAAACATGAAAGGCTTTAGGAACTCTGATCAGAATGATGATCAGCTGTGATTCCAGAGGACTAGAGAATGAAGCGTGCTACTTGCCTTTGGAGTGAGAGGTGACACAGAGATACAGAATGAGACACATGCTTGCATGCACAGACATACGTATAAACTATGTATTAAATCTGTGCTTACGTGCATGCACACACACATATTTGTCTTTTGCACATAGACCAGGCAGGAATTTGTTTGCCTGGCTGTACGTTTGTAACAGAAGTTTGATTTTTCTTTCATTCTTGGTTGGAATAGGCAGGAGAAAAGGTACATTTTTACTCTTTAAAAACATACAATTTTTTTTAAATGAAAAAATATAGAGGACCTTTATGTATATTGTGCATTAGGAAGAGCAAGTATATGTCCCAGACCAGTACTTCAGTGTCAGCCCAGTTTTAATTTATACGGTACATGTAAGTACAATACAAAATAAGCTTGAGGTAAATGTCTGTGAAACCTACACTTTATGTAATTAGAACAGTTAGTAATCTAATAATATCTGTATACTCATGAATTAATAGGAAATTCTTAGAGGTCATGATGGCAGAAGATGGTATAATCTTGATATGAAACTATTTCTTCTCTCAGGTAAATATATTGGGTAAGATAGTGAGCAGAGCTACACCTGGACTCCAGAAGTTTTCAAAAACAGCCAGCATGCTATGGCTTCTTCAGCAGGAGATGGTTACGTGGAGACTGCTATCCTCTCTTTACAGGTAAAGTTCTATGTGAATCTTAGACAAGATTAGGATAGATAAGTAGGGATGAATTTGTGAAAGGCTTGGCTAAAAGTTTTCATTCTGGTATCATTTATTATTTAAAAAATTTATTTTTATTTTTATTTTTTTGCTTTTTGGAGGGCAATTGGGGTTAAGTAACTTGCCCAAGGTCACACGGCTAGGTTTTTGTTTGTGTGTGCTAAGTGTCTGAGGCCGGATCTGAACTCAGGTCCTTCTGACTCCAGGGCCCACGCTCTACTCACTGTGCCACCTAGCCGCCCCATATTATTTTAAAATATTTTTATTGATATCTTTTGTTTTTATATCTGCTACATTTCCCACTGGACCCTTCCCAGAAAGCTATCCCTTATAACAGTTTTTGGGGTTTTTTTAAAGAGGAAGATAGAAAATAATTTCAGGAAAATATCAACACACCTGTGAAACACCTCCCACTTCCCTTGCAAAGGAGGTGTGTCCTGTCTCTCTGTGGAGCTGAGCTCAGTCATTATAATTTTGAAACATTCAATTTCAAATGGTTTGTGATTGTTCTTTTTATTTGCACAGTCATAATAATTTCATATATTGTTATCCTGGCTCTGCCTCACTTTGCATGAGTTCATGTAAGTCTTTCCATGCTGCTCTGTATTTGCCTATTTTTTTATTTCTTACATTCATATAACTACAATTACACCATTGCTTGCCTATTGTAATGAGTGAATCTTGAAAGATTTGCATACACAAGTGTATACACATGCACATAAGTTTTTGGTTTTTTTTTTAATAATCTGGAAGTATACATTTGAATATTAGTTTTCAATTTTTAAATTTTTTTTTGCTCATAGCACAATGCTTGCCACAAAGAATCACAGCACACTAAATGTTTAGGTGGCAGCAAAGAAGGGTTCTGGTCTGTTGAGCCTCCAGATATATCATTAGGCCTTAGTATCCCTCTACCTCTTCCCCTGCCAAGCAAAAGCTTAGGGCTATGGAAGGCTCAGCTGTGGGTATGAGTATTTTGTAGCACACTAATAAGTACTCCCTTTTAGAACATTCAAGGGTAAAATAATGTCTAATCAAGTGCATCTTGTTAGCAGATAAAACGTACCCATTTATGTTCTTAATAAATTGTCAGTTGTCTTGCTCTTAGGCATCAATGCATGTTAGGTCAGATCAGATATTTACTATCTAATTATCTGATATACGTGTGTGTGTGTGTGTGTTGTGAACTTCTGTGACCTAAATTGAATAAGTATGAATTGCAACCTTTTTTTAATTGTGCTTTTTTCTGTAGGGACAGAATACAATCTGTACTAGAAGAAGAAAATGTATTTGAAATTGCCGTAAGTCTTAAGTTTATTATGGTTGGTGTTAAGTAATGAATGGTTGTAATAATTTTTTTGATGAAGATTTCCTTTTTTTCATGCATACCTTCAGAATGGGGGAAGGTGTTTCTCAGTGATGATGGGATTTAAAATTCATTTTTGCATATAGTTGAAGGAGCCATCACTGGCTTTGGAATCTGAGGACTTGGGTTTTAATCCTACCTCTAATCACGATGACTTATGTGGCTTTGGGCTCATCACTTAGCATACCTGGGCTTTTTAAGTCAGCTAAGAATATTTGGTATTTTGTTCTGTCATAAAATGTCCTCTGTTGTAAAGTTAGTATTTGGGAAAGGGAATGACAATGAAAGATCTTAAATATAAAGATATTTGCTTTTCATTTTCTTATATATAATAGAGCTGCATCCAATTCTGTTAGATTTTTTTTCCTTTAAGCAAAAATTAAAAGCCTGGAAAAAATGAAATTTTAAAAATATGAATATAATTCAAGGAAAATTCAGCCTGTCCCTGATATCTCGCATTGGTTTAATTATCCTCTCTATAGATGACACTCATATCTATATTTTTCATATCTATTAATATCTGTTCTATTCTGTCTTTTCTGTTCATATCTATGAGAGTACCCCAGATTCTCTTTCTGAGCTCTAGGTGTGCATTTACAGTTATATTGGACATTTCATGTTGGGTGTCCCATCAGAATCTCATTTGATGTGTCCAAAACCATTCATCTTTCTTCCCAAACTCATCCATTTTCTGAACTCTGTTTTTGTCAAAAGTGCTATCATTAATGCTTCTTGTGACTTGCATTCACAACTTTTTTGTGTTTTCTTCTCATTCATTCTCCTTTATTCCATGTATTCAGTCCATTGTGAAATCTTGTTCTTTCTACCTCCACGTCTCTCCCACTTAATCCTGTCTCTGTTCATATAACCATTATCCTAGCTCAGGTCCCAGTCACCTCTCTCCTGGACTATTGCAATAGCTTCCTATTTGTTTCCTTCTCCAGTCTCTCCATTCCTTAATTAAGCCGCTAAAATATTTTCCAAAAGAGCAGGTTCTGACCATGTCGCTCCTCTGCTCAGTCACCAGTGACTCCCTATGGCCTTTAGAGTCAAATGAACTCCTCTGTATGGCTTTTAAAGCCCATCACACTTGGTCCCAACCTACCTAAAGATCATTGCCCTTTCTGTACTCTGCAGTCCAGCCTTATGGTGTTTTTCTTCAAACACAATATACCATCTCTTGTCTCCATTTCTTTGCACTGGTAGTCCTCTATGCTTGGAATATATTTCCTTCACATTGCTGCCTGTCACCTTCTACATGAAGCATCTCCCAATCCCCATCCCATTCCCCCCGCTTCTAGTACCCCTCTTCCCAATACCTTGTATTTTAGATATTTTGTATATATATATTTGGCATATGTTATCTCCTTTGTTAAAATGTAAGCTCTTTGAGGGCAGGATCTATGTAATTTTTTATATGCAGTGCCTAGCAACACATTGTAGGCATTTAATAAGTACGTATTGTGTAGGTACAAATGGATTTAATAGTGAGATATATTGCTAACATTTTTATAAGAAAGAAATTTTTACAAGAAGAAAATACAAACATGGATTTGTCATTTTATAGAATGTTTAGGTCCCCCTATAGAGTAACTTATTGAAGTTACTTCCTCCCTACTGTCAAATTTTCTCATACTGTTTTGTTGTAATAATATTATAATGGCAGTATTTTTATTATAATGGAAATATTTGTTCTTAAACAGTCTCTAAATGCCAGTGAAAAGACAGTTGTGGATACACTATTTCAGCGAGATTCACTTATTCGACAAAGCCAGGTATGAGTTGGGACTTTAATTTTCTAAATTATAGGAAAAAATTAATTCTTTTAAAAATTATGTGCACTTATCTTACAGAAACACAAACAACCTGAGATTAAAGTTTTTACACTATATTTTTCATCTGAATAAATTTACTTGATTGTATTGAGGTTAAGAGAAGGAACATGGCTTTCTCCTTGTTTTTAATATGATCTCCCAGGTTTCTTAACGTGGTAGAGATAAAAAGTTTTGTCTCTTCTAGAAGCAGACTTTAAGAAGCTGGCTCATAGGGTTTACTGCTAAAGAGCGTATGTCTTTCTGTTGCCACAGTACTGATTAAGCCAAAGACAGATGCTTGGAAAAATCACCACCCAGGGTTGTTTGTCATGCCTGGATAAATTGGAAGGAAATTAAAATGTTTTTACCAAATTAAAATGTTGTTAGCCTGCTTCAGAGAAGTATAGATCTTGAAATTGTGGCTAATGGAATGATTTACTTTTCCAGCTGGTGGTAGATTGGTTAGAGAGTATTGCCAAGGATGACATTGGAGATTTCTCGGAAAACATCGAGTTTTATGCAAAATCAGTTTATTGGTAAGTCACTGAACATTCAACAAAACATTTGTTAAGAACCTGCTGTGGATATACTGTTATGTAGGGTGATGGAGGAAATACAGAGTTTTGTTAGAACCCTCATGGAGCTTTACAGTCCAGTAGGACGATAGTTACTGTTATTTAGTCATTTCATTCATGTCTGGCTCTTCACGGCCCCTTCTGAGGGGTTTTCTTGTCAGAGATACTAGAGTGATTTGCCACTTCCTTCTCCAGTTCATTTTACAGAAGGGGAACTGAGGCAAACTGGATTAGGTGACTTACCCAGGTCACAGCTAGTAAGTTGCCTGAGGCCAGATTTGAATTTAGGAAATGGAATCTTCCTGATTTTAGTGCTGGCACTCTATCCACTGTGCCACCCAGGTGCCCCATGGTGACAGCACATATATTCATAAATACTTACAATTCAAAATCATAAAGACACTATAAGAGTCTAAGGAAGGTGCTGTGTGAGATGGAAGGGGGTTGTAATTATTGATTTTATTGATTAGGCGAATTAAGGAAAATATCTTTGAAACAAGAGTGTTTGCTTTGACCTTTAAAGGATGTAGAGAATTGTCAGTCTTTTAGGGCTAGGGAAAATGGTAAGCAGTGGTGTAGAGGCAGGAAATCTCAGGGAGCGTACAGGGGACGGCAAATAGTCCTGTTTGATTGGAGTGTAGAGGATGTGGTAGTGATAAAAATGGGAAAGTAGGGTTGGCTTCTGCTCTGCAGGGCCACAGATACCCGGCTAAGGTGTATGGATTCTATTTGATAGTCAGAGGCCAACCATTGCAGGGTTTTGGGTCAGTGGGTGACATGACATACATAAAGAGAATTTCAACATTTCACAGGTGCACAATTCTTTAGTGTGGGTGCTGCTTCTACCACTGTGATGCATCTACTCTCTGCCTTAGTATGTGGTATATATTCATCTCCTGTAGAGGAGCCAGCCTCCTCAGTCAGCTACCACCCGCAGGGCAGGCAAGGCAGCCCAGCTTAAACAGCAGGGACCCCGAGGGAGAAATGATACGCAGCTTGTGCCAGGCAAGTCCAGCCACCCCCACCACCTTGACTGTCAGCTCCCCTCAAATCCCAGTGTGATAGTCTAGGATTCCAAACCCAAGAGCCCTAGGAATGTGCTTCCAGCCCAATGCCCTTGGCTGTTATCCTGGAGAGCAGCAGGTCCTGCACGTGCAGCTGCTGAAGCCCCAGAGAAAACTCTTGGCACCAGAGCCCTTGGCACTGTCAAATGCATCAAAAGCAGAAACTGATAGGAATTAAAGAGGCATCACAGTCTGCTTTGCTGCTGCCCTCAAAGGACCCTGGGTCCTTCTACCTGATTTGCAACTGAAACGTTCCATTAGTTTTGTCTCCCCTGTTATAACATGAGCTGCTCAAGAGCAGAGGCTGCCTGACTTTTCTGTTTGTATCCCCAGAGTTTAGCCTAGTGGTCTGCACTTAATGAATGCTTAATGAATGCTTTATTCATTTATTAGTCCTTGGAGACAGGCTGTAAAATCACATGGAGCTCTTCATAGGATGTCTGATAAAAGAATGAGGCATCGGGATCAGTCTGCGTCTCTATAAGAAAACTACAGCAGGCTGGCTTAATGCAGTAATTAAATTTAGAGTTAGCCCAGCTGAGTTTAGAGAAGCTCACTAGCAGTTTTCATCAAGAACAATGTTTGAAGGCCTCCTACTGAGAAGTGGAGCTCTGCTTTAGTGGACACAGTGACCAGACAGAAGAAGCGAGATCCTTGAATTATTGAAGAAGGATGCAAAGCTGCTTTGCTTATCAAATTACCTTTCACATATGGTCCCTTTTTTCTAGAGGTGAATAAAATTCAAAATAAAATTTTGCCTGGTTCTCTTTAAAAACAGAGAGAGAAGGAAAGAGGCATTCTGGCCTTTTTTTTTTTTTTGGAGGGGCAGGGTAGGGCAATTGGGGTTAAGTGACTTGCCCAAGGTCACACAGCTGGTAAGTGTTAAGTGTCTGAGGCTAGATTTTAACTCAGCTCCTCCTGACTCCAGGGTTGGTGCTCTATTCACTACGCCACCTAGCCACCCCTGGCCAACATTTTCTGATGAGCCTCTTCAGCTTTAGCTGCCTGGTCCTCCAGAGCAAACCTCTGTCACCAGGCCCACAGTTGAAGCTTTTCCATCTATATAGGACTTGCCAGAGCTTACAGTCTGCTGGTGTGGTCTTTAAGGACACCGTGTCTTGGTGAGGTAACAGAATAAAGTTGTTGTGAAGGAAGATACTTAGCGTTATTGTTACTAAGTGCTGAATAATAATTTCTACTTTGAGATGTTATTTAGCATGGCCATTGCCCAGGAGTCTAGAGCCATGATATTTACTATATATTTTCGAAAAGACTATTTGTTAATGTACCATAAATATCTGAAAATCTTCAGTTCTATATTGGACTCCATAAAAGTCCAGTGAATAAAAACTGCTAAAGTTTTGTCTGGCTATTTTTTTACCCTTATAAACTTTGTGATTTGAAATAACCTCTTAGAATGAAGGCCACTTTTTTTAATTAAACTTTTTTTTCCAATTAGACATTTTCTCCTTCCTGTCTCCTACAATGGAGGTTGGTGAGGTTGGCGTGAAAATTCTTGCAACAAATATGCATAGTCAAGCAAGACAAATGCCTACATTTCCTGTGTCCAAATGTCTCATTCTGCTTATTTAGTCCATCGCCTTTCTGTCAGGAGGTATTCCTACTATTTTTAATATAATATAATATAACCACTTTCCTGAGGACAGCAAATACAATATATTATCAAATGGTCTTCTTCCTTTGCTCTTTTTAAAATAGTTTTATTTATTTTTAGTTTTCAACATTCATTTCTGTAAAATTTCCCTCCGTCTCCCGTCCCCTCCCCAAGCCGATATGCAGTCTAGCATAGGCAATACATGTGCAGCCATATTAAGCACATTTCCACATTACTCATGTTGTAAAGAAGAATTAGAACCAAAGGGGAAAAACACAAGAAAAAAGGAACCAAAAAAGAGAGAATTGCGTGCTTCAGTCTGCGTTCAGACTCCACAGTTCTTTCTCTGGATGTGAGTAGCTGCTCTTCTTTCTCAATAGGCTGTATTTTAGCCTTCCAGCACATCTCCAGCGACTTGTCACTTGACTTTTTCTCAGGTTCCTGTGCCATAACACCTGCCAGTAACCATAAGCCAAGGAGCACTCTTGGACAAAAGATGACATTTTAAAAAAATTGTTTAAAAGCTCAGATCGCCTTTGACTTTTAATAGAACTCAGAGGATGGTTTAGTGGTTGCTTTTTTTTTTTAAGAGTTCATTTACCGGGGGCGGAGCCAAGATGGCGGAGTAGAAACAGCTCCTCCAAGCCTCTCTGCCCCCAGATTCTCCACAAACTATGTAAAAAAGGACTCTGAAAATCTTCTGGAGCCCCAGCACCCACAGAACGACACAGAGAAGCTAACCTCCCGCTGAGGACAGCCCAGCACCCTGCAGGAAGGACCAGTGCAGTGGTCTGGGAGCCGGCAGAGCGCAGGAGCCGAGCTGAGCCCAGGTCCACGTGAGCCGAGGTTTTAGCCCCAGGGCGGCAGGGCCAGCAGCCGGCTGGAGGAACCCCAGAACACCAGGAACTGTGGAGACGCCAGAATTATCAACATAGACTTGCCTAGGACAAAGTAAGAGGTTGGTGTCCTATGGACTTTGGGACCTGTATTTGGGGAATGCGTCAGCTCCCTCCCCTGGGGGCTAGAAGCTGCTGAGGAGACACGCCACTGTAGTTTTCAGAGGCATTTCTGGCTCCCAGCCTACAAATCGTGGGGAGATCCAGCGATCAGTCTTGGGGGGTAATCGCTCTTGCTTTAACCTCCCTGGATCTGGATTGTGATCTAGGGTGGAAGTTGTGGGTGGGTTTATAGCTTGCCAGAAACGGAAGTTGCCCCCACACGTTTGGGACGAAAATTCCTCTATCTGGCCTTAAAGCCATAGTGTGGCAACAAGCCCAAAAGTCAAGCAATAAAGTGGCAACATGCCAAGGCAAAGGAAACAGAAAAATGCAACCCTAGACTCCTATTTTGGGGGCATAGAGCAGGAAAAGGACTGTGAGGTCAGAAGTCCTGCTCCAAAAGCCACAGGGGAAAACATGAGCGGGTTACAGGCCATAGAGGACCTTAAGAAGGACTTTAAAAATCAAATAAGAGAAGTGGAGGAAAAATTGGAAAGAGAAATGAGAAGGATGCAGGAAAAGTATGAAATGAGGTCAACAGCCTGACTGAGGAAAACAACACCTTAAAAAATAGACTAACTCAAATGGCAAAGGAGGCCCAAAAGGGCAATGAGGAGAAGAATGCCTTAAAAAGTCGAATTTGCCAGATGGAAAAAGAATCTCAAAGTTCACTGAGGAGATTCATTCCTTCAGAGTTAGACTGGAGCAAATGGAAGCTAATGACTTTATGAGAAATCAAGATGCTGTTAAGCAGATCCAAAAAATGAAAGATTAGAAGGCAATGTGAAATATCTCATGGGAAAAACCACTGACCTGGAAAATAGATCCAGGAGAGAAAATTTAAAAATTATTGGACTACACGAAAGCCATGATCAAAGAAAGAACCTAGAAATCACCCTTCAAGAAATTCTCAAGGAAAATTGCCCTGATGTTTTAGATCCAGAGGGCAAAATAGAGGCTGAAAGAATCCACTGATCACCTCCTGAAAAAGATCCCAAAAAGAAAACTCCCAGAAATATTATAGCCAGGTTCCAGAATCCCCAGATCAAGGAGAAAATCCTACAAGCAGCCAGGAAGAAACAATTTCAATATTGTGGAAACACAATCAGAATAGCCCAGGACCTGGCAGCATCTACACTGAGGGAGAGAAGGGCATGGAATATGATATTCCAGAGGGCAAAAGAACTGGGAATGAACCCAAGGGTCACCTACCCAGCAAAACTGAGTATTTTGTTTCAGGGGAAAATATGGTCATTCAGTGGAATAGAGGACTTTCAAGCATTCTGAGGAAAAAACCAGAGTTGAATAGAAAATTTGACATCCAGACACAAGAAGGAAGAGATGCCTGAGAAGGTAATCAGGGAAAAGAAATCAAAAGGAACTCATCAAAGTTGAACTATTTACATTCCTATATGGAAAAGCAATAACTGTGACTGATGATATCCTTCTCACTATGAAAATAATGGAAGAAGGGGGTGTGGTCATATGAATACATATGTGAATGTGTGTGTATATGGTTACAGTTATATGGAAAGAGGGCATAGGTTGAATTTGTTGGGAAGGGAGAATACTCAAGGGATGAAATTATGAGGTGAGAGGAAAGTGGCAAGAGGAGATGGGGAGAGACAGGGTAGGGTAAACTATCCCATGTAGAAGAAGCAAGGGGAAGTGGTTGCAAAGGAGGGGGAGAATAAGGAAGGCTAAAAAGACAAAACCACATTCCCATTGAATTTGGTTCAGGGAGAAAATGACATACATACTAAATGGGATATCTCAACCTGCAGCAGGATAGGGGAAGGGGGATGAGAGGAGGGATGATGGATGGGAGGGCATCCTTGGGGTGAGGGGAGGTTGGAAGAACCCACTATAGAAGAGGGACAGGATCATGTAGGGAATGGACCAGGTGGGGGGTGGGATGAGTGGGAGGGAATTATAAGCAGCCTTGTACAATATATCTACTATGATAATGTTTTGCATAGCTAGACATGTACAACATATACTGAATTACTTATCTCCCCAGAGGGAATGGGTGACAAGGAGGAAGGAAATGGATCTGAAATTCGAGGTCTTAACATTAAATGTTTCAAATATATATAGATACTATTATTAATACTCTTTTGCTTATAATTGGGAGATAAGATGTGCAGGCATTGGGACACAAAGATTCACCTTCCTCTAATGGAAAAGTCGAAGGGGGTATGGAAGAAGGTATGGGAGAGAGCAGATTGGAGGAAGCGATATCTTGTGGGACTGCTATTCTGGGAGGTTGGGTAGGGGAATAATGGGGGGAAAATGATTGTAACTCAAAATATGGCGGAAATGAATGATGTAAAACAGAAGTTAATAAAGTATTTGTTTAAAGAAGAGTTCATTTACCAGAAATAAAGTCTGCAGCTTCGTAATTATGTTTGATCTATTCCAAATTAGGATATTACTTCTATAAATTTGCATTCTTTATGTGACTTATGAGGTTAGGGGGGTGGCTAGGTGGCTCAGTGAATAGAGCACCGGCCCTGGAGTCAGGAGGACCTGAGTTCAAATCTGGCCTCAGACACTTAACACTTATTACCAGCTGCGTGACCTTGGGTAAGTCACTTAATCCCAATTGCCCTGCCCTCCTCCCTCCAAAAAAAAACAAAAAAATTGTGATAAATGAGGTTAGAGTAGACCACATTAATGAGCATCTCTTTAATAAATAGTTGCCTGTGCACTTTGATTTTAGTGAAGTGATCAAATTTCTTATTATGACCAGAAAACAGCTTTGTTGGCTGGAGATACTTTGTCTCAAGGGAACCAGCATATGTTCTGAGTAGTTTCGCATCGAATTGTCTTGTGCTTTTAGGCTCCCTATTTGCAAAATGACAAAAATGATGTCCACTGGAAGACAAAAATCAGTAAAATTGCCTTTATACTGTTAGTGTTGCATACTGTATTACTCCCTGTCTTCTGGGTTTATTGAATCTACCAGGGTTTTACTGTTGACGGTGCTGTGCGAGTGAGGGCATGAGCACTCTTTAATAATGAGCTATCATGAAAAAGTGGGGGAGTTCTAACGTGCTCTGCAGTTTTAGAGCAAAGGTTCTGATAAACATAAAATATCCCTAGAAGTAGGAGGGAAATATCGGTTTTAATTCTAATTCTGGCCTAAGGGACACGTGGCATTTATTTGCCTCTGTGGGGAAGCCCTCCGTGTAAGTGTCAGTCTGGTGTGGTGGTCAGTGCCAGCTACTGGGGCAGAGCAGCCTTGCTCCTCTGGAGCTGGCCTCAGCACTGGAGGAGAAGCTGTTTTCTTACACAGCCGGACTTGGCGAAAAACACTTTGAGCAAATGCTCTTACTTGCCACGTTACCTCCTCAGTACTGAACTGTCATCTGTCATCCTGTCCCCCTCACAGCCCATCACCTCTTCTTGCCCACTTTGATTCTTATTCCTATCTTCCCTGAAGTCCTCACGAAGGGTCTGCTCTTCGCAGTGGAGGTTTTCCTCTAGGGCTTGTGGATACCAGTATGATGCCAGCCTGTCCTTTTGTCATCCCTCGCTCTTCTGCATTAGATCTCTATGCCACATCTTGTGTTCAAGGCCATGTTGGAAATGTGCTGTGGCCTATTTATGCCAACCATACATTTTTCTGTTTCTTTGTGGTCCCCTATATCAGGCTCTTGTTAGGGCCTGCCATGTGTCTTTTTCCCCTTGAGTTATTTGTAGTTTTAATTTTTTCCAGTTGCTTTTCTGCCCTTCCCCCATGCCTTTCCCTCCCCTATTCCATCTCCTACCGAGTTCTTGAACTGTGAACCATGAGAAGATCAATTTTGTCGTTGTTCCTGGTTGTTCTGTGTCATCTTTCTCCTATGGACCCACTCACCATACCTGTAACTTACCCTGTCAGAAAAACCCTTTCTGATCACCACTTCTCTTTGTGAATTCTCTCTCTAGAAAGCAAACTTCCTGAGCCCTGGAACTGTGTACTTGTGTCTTCAGAACGTAACACAATGTGAGGCATGTATTCAGTGCCTGATAAATATTTATTCATTCATTCCGAGATTAAAGTGTTCCATGATTCACAGTCAGTATCGCCGGCAGGATTTTGGTGTTAACAGGATGACTGTCTTAGGGAGGAGCTTGGGATCACTGAACACTGCATGTTTTTCACATTGTATTCTTCCTGTTGAATTTTGTCCCACCCCTCATAAGGAATCTCTTTTCCTGTTAGACTTTGCCCTGAGCATCCATGTCAGACGTGACCCAAAGGCTGCATATGGCATGTAATACTCCTGATTAAACCAGATTAAAATGTAATTTGGAAAATTTAACAAAACTAATTAAAATAGAGTAAAAAGTAGGTAATATTACAATTAAAAACTATTAAGTCAGTATGTGTCTTGAAGGAATCCTTAGTGGCTCCTGTTTCTCTTTGAGCTTGACCCCACTAATCTATAACACAATCAAGTAACCTTGTCAAGCGTGCATCTCACTTTTAATACCTCATTTGATATTGATAATCAGGGATATTAAACAAAGTAATCTCTGTTGTATCTATCAAGAAATCTTAGATGATTTTAACTTGTGTATGGGAAACATCTTTTTTGACTGCAAGCCTTTAAGGCTACATTTACTCTATCCAATTAGATGCTGCTTTAAAAAAATTAACATTTTGTTTTGATGCAATAGATCATTCCAAACAAACCTTATAAAGTGCATCCCCTCATCAATTATTGTGTATCGTTTTTTACAGAGAAGAATATGTCCTTTAACGGTGACAATGAGGTGCCACCTCAGCCATCGTATTTGACCTTGTTTTGTTGACTCCCCTTGTTGGCTTACTTTTTTACTTAGCTTTTTTAAATGCAATCAGTATTATCAACAAAAGAGTATTGTATTCTTTTGCTTTTCAGAACATAAATGGCTAAAGATATGGATTGCAGTAGAAAGTTGTTTGTGAAAGCCTGCCTTTTCTTATTTTTACTTGCCTGTTAAGACCTGTCAACAGACTTGACCACTAATTGTTTATAACTTGCATTTTCTGTGTTTATTTGGAAAATAATGTAATCACTATGACTTTAACTCTGTTACACAACAGATAAAACATGTACAGATGACTTTTCAAAATTTTCTTCCCTTCTTTCCTTATGCCTCCACCAGCCCCTTATTTTTATTCCACTCCCCCCAGTTGCACCCAAGGCTACTGCTATGGGCCCCCGGCCGTCCCCCGTCATTCCAACACTCCAGGGAGCAGTCTCGCCCACTTTGGGAACTTATGTCTATGGTAGGCCCACGGGCAGTATGTGGTGTAGGCTGTATTTACATCCTCTGCTTTTTCCTCAAGCCGCCTGAAATCCTTTGGAAGGCTGTATGTTGTGTAGGCCTGGTTTAGAGCAATGATGTGTGTGACTTTTTTTCCATTTGTTGAGTATCTTTTCTTCTTTCAGATAGCTTGAGAATGGATCCCTCCATAACCTCACATTGTGTGATCTCCAGCACAAAACTCCTCTGTGTCTGCTTAGTTCAGATCCAATTACTTTTTCCACCTTTACTTACTTTGCTGTATCTGCTTCCTGGTACAATCCAATGGGGATAGATGTTATAGTTCATAAGGGATTGATGGCTCCACCGTCATTAATACAGAAAATGATTTCTTATAGAAATCTTGGCAAACCTTTTCCTTTTATTGTTTGTTTTTCTTCCAATCTCATTTTTAAATGCTCTTGGGATAAATTTAGGGTTAGAAGTCTGAAGGTTAGGGTTAAAATAGCAGGCAGAGAAGGGAGGTTTAGGGTTCTAGTCAGAGATGAATTTGCGGGTATGGCTAGATGATCTGGTTCAGTTAGATCTTACACCTACCTTTCTGCACGCTCATTTTCTCCTAACCTATTTTGTTTCTGTTTATGGATGTTTTGTTTTTTGTTTGGATTTTTTTGGCCTTTTTATGGGATGATTCTGCTTGTAATCTTTGTTTATTCTACTCTATAAAGCTTTACAGATGAGTTTATATTCTAAGCCCATTATACTATGGGCTCCCATTTTTCTGCTTGGCAAAGGCAGTTTGGGAGCTTTTTTGGCTGCCTTGTTTTGGATGTTGTTTGGCATTAGATAAGTTTCTGTTGAAGTGGCCCACATTGGTGAAGTTCATTTGAATAACTTGCATTAGAGCTTTCATAATTGCATGCCACATCTTACCTTTTTCCATTCCAATTTAGTATTTTTGCTTTACTAAATTAGTGGTGTGACTAGACACAGCTGGTTTGGAAATGCTTCTTGCATCCATGGCTAGCCATTTTCTGTCAACGTCTAGTCAGTGATACTACTAGGTGCTCAACATGCCCATTGCCTCTATACTCATTACTTGATGAAAGAATTCATGTTCGGTGGGGCGGAGCCAAAATGGCGGAGGAGAAACAGCACGTCCAAGCCACTCTGCCCCCAGATCACATCCAAACTATGTAAAAGGGGACTCTGAACAACTTCTGGAGCCCCAGCACCCACAAAACGACACAGAGAAGCTAACCTCCCGCTGAGGACAGCCCAGCAGCCCTACAGGAAGGACCAGCGCAGCGGTCTGGGAGCCAGCAACGGAGCCTGAGTCACGGTTTTAGCCCCAGGGCAGCAGGGCCAGCAGCCGGCTGGAGGGACCCCAGAACACCAGCAGCTGTGGCGATTCCAGAATTATCAAAATAGAGATGCCTAGGACAAAGTGAGAGGTTAGTGCCCTATGGACTTTGGGACCAGTATTTGGGGAATGCGTCGGCTCCCTCCCCTGGGGGCTAGAAGCCGCTGAGGAGACACTCCATTTTGTAGTTTTCAGAGGCAGCTCCAGCTCCTGGCCTGCGAACTGTAGGGAGATCCAGCGATCAGTCTTGGGGGGTAATCGCCCTTGCTTTAACCTCCCTGGATCTGGATTGTGATCTGGGGTGGAGGTCGTGGGTGGGTTTCCAGCTTCCAGAAATGGAAGTCGGCCTCCCCACACACGTTTGGGACGAAAGTTCCCATCTGGCGCCAGGCCATACTGTGGCAACAAGCCCAAAAGTCAACTAATTAAGTGGCACCATGCCAAGGCAAAGGAAACAAATTAAGCAGAAAAATGCAACCTTAGACTCCTACTTTGGGGGCAAAGAGGATCCAAGATTAGAGCAGGAAGGAGACTGAGAGGTCAGAAGTCCTGCTCCAAAAGTCCCAGGGGAAAACATGAGCGGGTTGTAGGCCATAGAGGACCTTAAGAAGGACTTTAAAAATCAAATAAGAGAAGTGGAGGAAAAATCGGGAAGAGAAATGGGAAGGATGCAGGAAAAGTATGAAATGAGGGTCAACAGCCTGACTGAGGAAAACAACACCTTAAAAATAGACTAGCTCAAATGGCAAAGGAGGCCCAAAAGGGCAGTGAGGAGAAGAATGCCTTAAAAAGTTGAATTTGCCAGATGGAAAAAGAATCTCAAAAGTTCACTGAGGAGATTCATTCCTTCAGAGTTAGACTGGAGCAAATGGAAGCTAATGACTTTATGAGAAATCAAGATGCTGTTAAGCAGATCCAAACAAATGAAAAATTAGAAGGCAATGTGAAATATCTCATGGGAAAAACCACTGACCTGGGAAATAGATCCAGGAGAGACAATTTAAAAATTATTGGACTACCTGAAAGCCATGATCAAAGAAAGAACCTAGAAATCACCCTTCAAGAAATTCTCAAGGAAAACTGCCCTGATGTTTTAGATCCAGAGGGCAAAATAGAGGTTGAGAGAATCCACTGATCACCTCCTGAAAAAGATCCCAAAAAGAAAACTCCCAGGAATATTATAGCCAGGTTCCAGAATCCCCACATCAAGGAGAAAATACTACAAGCAGCCAGGAAGAAACAATTTCAATATTGTGGAAAAACAATCAGAGTAGCCCAGGACCTGGCAGCTTCTACACTGAGGGATAAAAGGGCATGGAATATGATATTCCAGAGGGCAAAAGAGCTGGGAATGAACCCAAGGGTCACCTACCCAGAAAAACTGAGTATTTTGTTTCAGGGGAAAATATAGTCATTCAGTGGAATAGAGGACTTTCAAGCATTCTTGAGGAAAAAACCAGAATTGAATTGAAAATCTGACATCCAGACACAAGAAGCAAGAGATGCCTGAGAAGGTAATCAGGGAAAAGAAATCAAAAGGAACTTATCAAAATTGACCTTTTTACATTCCTATATGGAAAAACAATAACTGTGACTGAGGAAATCTTTCTCAGCATGAAAATAATGGAAGAAGGGTATATGGGCATATGAATACATATGTGAATGTGTGTATATATGTTTACAGTTATATATGGATAGAGGGCATAGGGTGAATTTGTTGGGAAGGGAGGATACTCAAGGGGTGAAATTATGAGGTGAGAGAGGAAAGTGGCAAGAGCAGACAGGGAGAGACTGGGTAGGGTAAACTATCTCATGTAGAGGAAGCAAGGGGAAGTGGTTGCAAGGGAGGGGAAGAATAGGAAGGCAAAAAGGCAAAACCACATTCTCATTGAATTTGGTTCAGGGAGAGAATGACATACATACCAAATGGGATATCTCACCGTGCAGCAGAATAGGGGGAAGGGGGATGAGAGGAGGGATGATGGATGGGAGGGCATCCTTGGGGGGAGGGGAGGTTGGAAGTACCCACTGTAGAAGAGGGACAGGATCAAGTAGGGAATGGACCAGGTGGGGGGTGGGATGAGTGGGAGGGAATTATAAGCAGCCTTGTACAATATATCTACTATGGTAATGTTTTGCATAGCTAGACTTATCTTCCCAGAGGGAATGGGTGACAAGGGGAAGAAGGAAATGGATCTGAAATTCGAGGTCTTAAATGTTTCAAATATATATAAATACTATTATTAATAATCTTTTGCTTGTAATTGGGAGATAAGATGTGCAGGCATCGGGGCACAGAGATTCACCTTCCTCTAATGGAAAAGTCGAAGGGGGTATGGGAGAAGATATGGGAGAGAGCAGATTGGAGGAAGCAATATCTTGTGGGACTGCTATTCTGGCAGGGTGGGTAGGGGAAAAACGGGGGAAAAAATTGTAACTCAAAATCTGGCGGAAATGAATGATGTAAAACAGAAGTTAATAAAGAATTTGTAAAAAAAAAAAAAAGAAAGCATTCATGTTCTGTAGGCATGGTGCTGATGTGTAGTCTATAAGCCTTTGATCTCATTTTTTAACACTGACCCATATTTTCCAGCATATTTGTAAAAAGTGCTTCTATTTAGCACAGTGCCTGGTACCTTGGACCTATGGAAAATATTTATTCCCTCCCCATTTTCTTCATGCCCACCTTGACACTGATGTCACCGAGTATTAAACTTTCTGTTGATTCTGACTAGAGAATTTTATCCAGGTTTTTATCTAATTTCTCTCCCTCTTCATTCCCTGCAGTAGATGTTGACACACATGAAGTGGTTTGTGTTGGTCTTCTTGCTTTATGCTTATCATGCAAGGGAACGTAACTGAATGTTCCATGAAATACTTCTTGGTTTTGGGTACACAATGAAACAAATTTTGTTAACTCTGTTTATTTGCTGCTCCAGGCAGAGTCTGTGAGCCATCCTTCAATTTAGCTGCAATTTCTGATTTGATTTATGGCAAGAATTTAAAGATTGGTATGATCCACTTGTCCTGATAGTATGATCACTTGTTGGTAATTGCAAAGGGTATGGTACCAACTATGTATGGTACCAACAACTCATGGACTATCTAAAATCTGTGACTCTCCCCTTTTCTACCATCTGCCACAATCTCCATAGACAGTGGAAGGGTACAGAAGCCTGGCTTGTATTTTTCTTTGGATCATCGGTTTCTGTGATCAAAAAACTGGTAGACTGGTGGCTGTCCTTTTGGTGGTCAACTTCTCCATACTTAGCAAGGCTGGTTCTCAGGCAGCAAAGACAGTCTATCGCCAGGACTGTGCAACCAGCCCACCTAGCATGGGTTAAGACCACCACAGCCTTTGAAAACCCAAGGCCATCTCCACAATGTGGTAATACATTAGAGTAGAACTTTTGTGGAACGCTGTTGTGTCACCACATAA
Organism: Gymnobelideus leadbeateri; assembly: GCA_011680675.1. Lineage (NCBI taxonomy): Eukaryota > Metazoa > Chordata > Mammalia > Diprotodontia > Petauridae > Gymnobelideus > Gymnobelideus leadbeateri. Next base: position 61,031 of record WOXC01010495.1, read on the forward strand.
TTCTACATTATTTTAATGTAGAAAATTAACATGAAATAATTGTGAAAAGTAAAGATCAGGGGCAACTAGGTGGCACAGTGAATAGAGCCCCGGCCCTGGAATCAGGAGGACCTGAGTTCAGATCTGGCCTCAGATACTTAACACAAAAACTAGCCATGTGACCTTGGGCAAGTCACTTAATCCCAGTTGCCCTACCCTCACCCCCCAAAAAGCAAAAACAACAACAAAGGTAAAGATCATAATTTACAGATATTAAGAATACTCGTTTTCAACAAAATTATTTTTAAAAAAAAGGTAAAATAACCCTTTTTGAGTTCAGGATTTTTAGTGTCTTTGTACTCCCAGTAGGATTGGTTAAAATTTTTTAACATTACAAAAAAATTAGATATCTAAAAAAAAAAAACTGACATGCTTTTATTTTCAGGGAAAACACTCTGCATACCTTGAAACAGCGGCAATTAATATCACACGTTGGAAGTGCTCGTCCTCTCGTGACTGAATTGGTAAGTGTTGCCTGAAGGAAAGACTACTGTAAAAATTTAATAGCTGTTTTTGGAATTGAGAGTGTTTATTTTCTGTAGGTTCTTGAGCATAGTAAAAATTACTTTAAAAGTATTTAAGCTAGGGCGGCTTGGTGGCACAGTGAATAGAGCACCGGCCCTGGAGTCAGGAGGACCCGAGTTCAAATTTGGCTTCAGACACTTAACACAAAAACTAGCTGTGTGACCTTGGATAAGTCACTTAACCCCAATTGCCCTTCAAAGAAAAGGTATTTCAGCTTCAGTATAGCAGTTCTTTCACGATCTACCTCAAAGGATTGTTGTAAGAAAAGTGACTTGTGAAGGCCTTGGTGACTGTGGCTGTTGCTACACTTCTCCCCTTCCCTCAGCCCTCTTTTCAAGCAGTATTTTGGAAGGTCTTGTTATTATGTAGATGCTTCTAGGATGTGATGAAGAGGACTTGACTGAAGAATTTTTAATAGCTGAATCTTTTCTACAGGACCCTGATGCACCTATGAGACAGAAAATGCCCCTGGACGATTTGGATCGAGAAGATGATAACAGATTACTCAAGTACCTTTTCACACTTATCCGCTCTGGGATGACAGAAGAGGTGAACCAGAGAACACCCCTAACTTGCCTATGTTGTCCCACTTTCCTTACGTTCTTCCTCCTGTTATTTAAGATTATTCATATAGGATATTAATTATGTATCAGATTAGGCGGTGTAGCTGATGACTGTTTAAATCTTGGCCTGAGCCTCTGGTGACTCTTCCAGTGGGGGTGGGTCCCGGAGGGGAAGAGTCTGGGAGCCTCGGCTGTTGTCAGAGCCCCTGTTTTGCAGTTTCCCCATTGTTGTGCTCTCTGAATAGCTACATGGAGTTGTGGCACGTTCTGTGACATATTGTATGCTGATCCATTGCTCCCTTTCATTTTTGCTCTCTTTCTAAACTCTTAAGAAAACAGTCCTTTTCTTTTTATTGTCTCACTGCCCTTTCTTGTTTTCATAGGCACAGCGTCTCTGTAAACGTTGTGGTCAAGCCTGGAGAGCTGCAACACTTGAAGGGTGGAAATTATATCATGACCCTAACATCAATGGCGGTACTGCAGGAAATTTCACAGATGTCTGTGTCGAAGAAATGTAGCTTTTGTTTAAGCCTCTGAATTGTGTCCCAATTGTCTTCCCTTACTGTTTTTATTCTAGGAGCAGAAATAGAACCAGTGGAAGGGAATCCATATAGGTGCATTTGGAAAATAAGCTGTTGGAGAATGGCAGAAGATGTAAGCTAATAACCAGGCAGTAGTGATGGAAACTTTTTAAATACAGAGCACTGCTTCTACTGACATGTTGTTGATGAAGTAGTTCTTTTTGAAGGTTTAGATGTTTATTGAATACCTACTGTGTGCAAGTGTTATGCTTTCACTCCTTCCATCTGGTCTCCCATGTTTTAGAACTTGCAGTACATCCAAGTCTTCATTTCTTGTATTTAGTTGGTTGCCAAGTTCTAGCAGTATCTTTCATACAGCATTTTTCCTGTTTCTCTTTTTTGTAGTCCCATTGCCACCAGTATAGAGCAGGCCCTCATCACATACCTAGACATTGCGACAACCTCATCATAAACCTTTTCCCCTCCAATCTGCTTCCTCCAAATATTCTATTATGCCATTGCTAGAATAGTGTTTTTACTATGAGTAATAAATACAAATAGCATATTTACTAGATAGATGTGCCCTTGTCATTCCTCTACTCAGAAGTCTTGAGTGCTTCTTATTGCCTATAGAAGCAAGTTCAGGCTCTTTTGCCTGGTATTCAAGACCCTCAGCAATCCCGCATTCCTCTCTTTTTCCAGCTTTATTTCATGTTATTCCCCTCCAGTGTATTAGCCATGCTAGAAAACTACCCAGTTTGCACCTCATTCTTTGTTTTTGTTTGTATTATTCCCTGTGCCTCTAATGTCCTCTTTTCTGTTCTTCATCTTTTGAATTCTTGTTCTTTCCATAAAGATAGCCCAGCCCAAAGGCCACCTTCTCCATGAACTTTTCTGTAATTGGAGGGTAGAAGGTGGGGTTTAGGGCGCAATGGAGACAAAGTATAAAATATCTAGAAAGTTTAAACTCAATACAAAGCAACCTACAAAAGATTGGTTTCACTAAAAGATAATTTTGGTAATTTTAAGGTTTCTGTTATGTGCAAGGCACTGTATTTAGTACTGTGGGAAATACAGAAAGAATAAAACATGTTCCTTGCCGTAATGGAGTTTATAATCTAGCAGATGCCACACAGTAGTACATGATGAATTCCTAAATGAATGGAGTGAAAAATAAATCTGCCATGAGTTTAGAAGGAGGAGAGACTGTTGTTCATTTGAGTGTGCTGGGAAGGCATTTTAAAGAAGAAGGGACTTGAACTGGGTCTTAATCAGATTTAGATTGGCCGAGGGGAGCCAGGAAGGCATTCCAGACAGGAAGACCGCAGAAACATACAGGGAAACAGGAGAGTGCAAAGCATGGTTGGCTGGAGAAGGTTCTGTGTGTAAGGGAAGGAGGCCTAGAAATGGGCTGCATGTACTGTGTTGGGAATTTGGGCTTCTTTGGGGAGCTTGAGCATTTTAAGAGATTAATCTGAGAACAGTATAACAAATACACTGAGGGGAAAAGATGAAAAGTGCTTAAGAGGGCTAGAAGGACAAAGACGAGACTTTGGTTAGAAGGATTGGCAGGTCTTTTAATTGGCTAAGGAGTCAAGTATGACAGATTGCAGGTTTTGCCTATTAGGAGAATGATGCTTCTCTCGGGGATGGGCAGATCAGGACAGAGAGTAACCATTGGGGGTCAGGGGCAAGAATGTGTTAGCTTATGGCACATAACATTAGGTGCAAAGGAGAAGGTCTTTTACATGGTGTCCACATCTCGTATTTCATAAAGTACAACTCAATTTTGAGGTAGTATTTAATAAATTTTTACAGAAATTTACATTTCATATTTGAATGTTAATAATCTTGTATACAGATGTCTGAATAATAATCTGAATAAACAGTCATACCATTCACTATTTACAAATCACTACCTCACTTTCAAATTTAGATATTATGTTACTCAAATTTCCAGTGTTTCCAATAAATAGCTAGTAGATATGCTATTTGGAAACTATTAAATAAATAAAGATCAGTGTAGGAAAATGTATAAAATTCCAGTTTAGTCTTAAGGGAACAAATGAGAAGAAATTGAATCATTTAAATTTGTTTTTGCCCTTTGTGTTTTAGGAGCTGTTTAATAGATATGAGAGAGCCATCTATGCTGCCTTAAGTGGGAATCTCAAACAAGTATGTAAGCCTTTTTTTATATTAATTTGCAGTATATTTCCATTGATCAAAGTTGGGTACATAAGATTCTCCAGTAACCCATACATAATTCATCTTATAAACTTATGTCATATTATAAGTGAATGGAAAAATAAGGGATAGTAAGGAATAGAATAATGAGATAGAATACTCCAATGTCTTATTAGATATCTTATCACAAACACGTAATAAGCAGTTCCCTTCTTTGAATTTATTACTGAAGATTAATACCAAATTTTATTATTATTACTAATAAACATTTTTAAACCACACATACTATCCCAGTTTATATTCAGAAAAAACAAATGCATGGTACCTGTTTAAACTAGATTTTGATAGGATTTTTTCCTGTCTTGGGAGGTATTAAATTAGCTATTTGAAATGATGGTATGTAAAGGGCATTCTGCTGTCAAATCAGTATGGAAGATTTCTTCACATTGCAAACCCTTTAGAAGATGATGTTTATAATATGAAAAACTAGATTTTCTAAGACATTGGATAAAAGTCTTATTTTTGGTGACAGTGTTGCATTTAGGCAGATTATATTCCAGGTGACTTTTTGTGGATTTGTAATTGTTTTCTTTTTGGGTTTGGGGGGAAAGCTTCTCCCAGTCTGTGAAACCTGGGAAGATACAGTGTGGGCCTACTTTAGAGTGATGGTGGACAGTTTGGTGGAACAGGAAGTTCGAACCTCAGTTGTATCATTAGATGAAACTGAAGAACTGCCTCGAGAATATCTGGAAGCAAAGTGAGTCTCTCGGTGGTTGCAGTAAATTGTGTTCTCTAAAGTCTGTCTTGCAGTCTTCCTCAAGATTATTAACGTTTTCTCCCTGTCCCTGTTTTTCTTTCTTTCAAAGTTGGACTTTAGAAAAAGTTTTTGAAGAGCTCCAAGCTACAGATAAAAAGGTAAATATTTAAATTGGATATTCTAAGACTATACCTTGGGATGTGAAAACCAATAAAAACCAATGCTGATAGATGCTCTGGTGAAGGACAGAAATTAGAAGCTCGGTTTTTGTCCCATCCTCATTTTCATGTCAGTACTTTGAAAACAAGGGCATTTCACAGCCCTCCAGTCTCTTTCAGTTCTTGCTTCATGCGCTCCTGGCCCCAGTCTCTAGGCTAGGTTTAGTGCAGATGTAGTTCATCTTTATCCTTTTCCTTTAGTGAACATGGTTCAAGTCCAAATAGATGTTTTAGATGTAATAAGTTAGTTGTTCCCTTTGAACTCTCAGGATAAATACTGGGAAATCCTTGAAAAGAATCTCTTTTTTACATAGGTTCTAAAATAATAATCACTAGTATTTATACTGTACTTTAGAGTTTGCAGAAGTGCTTTATATACATACAGTTTCATTTGATTTCCTGTTGTACAGAGAGGAAACTGAGGCTGAAAGGTTAGGTGATTGCCTCAGGTCTGAGGCATGACTTGAAAAGTCTGATCTTCCTGACTTCTCAAGTTAGCACTCGGTCTTGCAATACCACCACCTAGTTGCCACAGAATTTAAGCCAGATGTTCTAGAAATCTACTTTTAAGATTTGTGGTGAGTCTGTTGTGTGTTTTTTAACTGAATTTATGAATTTTCTGTATTCCATGTTTTAACAGTCCTTTGATGTTCATTTTTAAGTCATCTGATGAACCTTGCCATTCAGCTTGCTTTTGACCTAAGTTCTTTCGGAAGTCAATGAATACTATACTGCTGAATAGACATTCTAGATAAGTGAATGGTTTATGGAAAATGTGAATTATTTTTCAGAGAGTTTTAGAAGAGAATCAAGAACACTACCACATAATTCAAAAATTCCTTATCTTGGGTGACATTGATGGTAAGCTTTTCTTAGTCTTATTTGGCTTGAGGCATTTTCTCATTGTGTTTTTTTATAATAGCCGTTATTAAGGATGAAAGACTTTTGTAAAATAACCCGGCTGGTTCCCAGTGTTTGATTCTTCAACAGTTGTGTTCATCAGCACTTCTGTGTCCCAAAGGGTACATAAAAACGTACAGCTATGTGGAATCTGAGTTTAAAGAGTTAAGACATGTATTTAGCAACATTTCAAAAGATTAATAAGGTGTTAATTGTACAGGCAGATTATTGGAGCAGTCAGGAAAGAGACGGCACCAAGTGTCTCTTGGTTTTATCACTAATGTTGAATATTTGGTTAATTTGTCACAGGTTTGATGGATGAATTTAATAAATGGCTTTCCAAAGGAAGGAACGTTCTCCCGGGACACCTTCTCCGCTTCATGACGCATCTCATTTTGTTTTTTCGCACTCTGGGAATCCAGACCAAAGTAAACAGAAACGGCTAGTCTGTCTTTTATGTTCATTCAGTAAATATGTATTTTATTTACTGAGTATAGAGCAGTGTGTTGGGCACTAGAGGTACAGTGTTGGGCAATAAACCATCCCTCCCTTCATGGAGCTTTTGTAGTGGGCGTATAGACACAGGCATAGATGAAATAAAGTATAGAATGTTGCATAATAAGGTGTTTTACAGAAGTGAGAAAACACAGCTCTGTGTGTGTCCAGGGGGAAATGCTGATGATAATAGTGATGGCCAGTACTTCAGAGCACACAGAAAGAAGCCACATTTGAGGGAAGAATTTACTAGTCAAAGTGTGGAAGAGCCCAAGGGCCAGCCTAAGCAAGGGCACAGAACTGGGAGAATAGATAATCCTGTTTAACAAGAGCAGGAAGAGTAACGGGAGAAGAGGCCAGAAAGATAGGAGGGCACCAGATGGACGAGGTCTGGCCATGCCAGGCAGAGGAGGGTGCACTGGACTCGGGCAGAAGCTGTTGGTGACTTTTTGAGCAGGCGAGTCACGTGACCGTGTCTGTGAACAAGAAGTCTTGGCAGCTGTGGCATGAGGACAGGTTAGGGTGGGAAGACCCCAGCCAAAGACCACTGTGGTGCTCTGGGTTTATGGTAAGGGGAGTCTGTACAAAGGCGGGAGTAGAGGAGAAGGGGTGGGGGCTGCAGAGCCTGCAGAGGTAGACTTTGCCAGGTGAGCTCTGGAGGAAAGTCAGACGTGAAACCAAGGGAGAGTGGGGCCGCAGACAGAAATAATTAACTAAGAAGTACTTTTAGGAGGGCGAAATCATAACATCATAGATCTGTGGCTGGGCCTTAAAGGTCACCTAGGCTGAGCCTCATTTTACAGATGAGGAAACTGAGGCCCAGAGTGGCCCAGTGCTTTGCTCACTGCTGAGTGGCAGAGCTAGGTACCAAACTCAGGTCCTGTGACTCCAGTGCCCAGCTTCAGTGCTCTTTCTTCCACACCTGGTGGCCAGTGGGACATGCAGGCAGAGGTGTCTGCTGTGTGGTCAGAGCTAAGTGTTCTGGACTGAGTGGAGAGATTTGGATGTGACATAGCATGCAGGGGGTACTTGACAGATAAAAAGAGGGCCAAGGGGAGGTTTGGGGAACATCCATGTTGCAGAATCAGGAGGACAATGAGAACCAGGAAAGTATAATAATGTCTTGACGTGAAATGGAGAATTGAGGGGAAAGGGGTACTCAGCATGGTTCAAGGAGGCTGAGCCCTGATTTGGCAGCTAGACTGTCATTGGCTTTTAAGCAGCAAGGGCTGGGGTACAGATTGTTTTACAGTGGGGAAGAAGAAAGAGTGGGTAATGAGAAAGTTCAGGCATCAAGCTGGCGGGGAGTTGCAGGCGTGCAAAGTAGCTGACGATTGCCAGGTAGAAGTGAAGTGCTGAAATTAGAATTGGGGAGGCCTGAGCTTGTTTGTAGTTAGGTAGCAGAAAGCTATTGGAATGAGAGATACGTGCTCAGTGGGGTCCTATAGGGAATGAGGGGGAATGGGAAAAGGAGAGAAGGCGAAGGATTAGACCTGAGTGTCTGGAGGTGAGCCTTTTGTGATGGGGAGAGTGATTTGGGGAAGTTTAGAGAAATGGAGGAGGGGACTTGAGGGAGATCACACCTGACGGGCGGCCTAGATCATTTTAGTGAAAGTTGGAAGGCTCTGGTGTCTGCCCTCAGGAGTGCTTGGAGGCAAGGGGAGAGAAACAGTTATCATGGTTCTTGCAGTAGGTCATCAGGAAGACATGCTTTGAGATTTCTTTTGTCAGTAATCACAGGTTTACAAAGAATATCTGCACATTTTTTCAGTCAGTCTTATGACACACGTGGAGCTGAATGACCTCTGTCCAGAGAAGAGTAAGCTTCCAAGTACTGACCTCAATTCTAACCAAAGTAAATTTGAGTTCACTGGTGATTAGATTAGTAAAGCCCAGTGACTTAAATAGCTAATGTATGATACTTAAATTGTATTTCATATTTGTTTTCATTTATACGTTAGCATCCATATAAGACTATCAGGATCCTTGTTCACTAAAAGAATTTCTATTCTTTTGCTGGGGGTATACAAGCTGTTCTGTGTGTTTATCACTGAATGTGTATGTTTATTTTTTCCCCATAAAGGAAGAAGTGTCTGTGGAAGTTCTGAAGGCCTACATTCAGGTAAATGGCAGGAATCTCACATTTGAAACTTGATTCAGTGAAAATCAGATTAAAAGTAATGTTAGCTTGTTTTAGATAGAAAAGCCACCAAAGTAATGCCCACAAACCAGGGGAAATCATTTAATTATCATTAAATGCATTTTAAAGTTCAGTCAGTGACTGTTCAGCATTTTGATGTCAGCCTGGTTTGCTCTCTTTATTTCTATGGTATATACTGAATGAGCATTTTTCTGTTTTGCAGCTGTTAACATCTGAGAAACATATCAGCCTCATAGCATTTTACACTTGCCATTTGCCTCAAGATCTAGCCGTTGCTCAGTATGCAGCCTTTCTGGAAGGCGTTACAGAATTTGAGCAGCGCCATCACTGTTTGGAGTTGGCTAAGGAAGCAGGTGAGGAATGTTGCCCATTTTTCTCAGAGGCAGCCAGTAGGTCATTTAGTGCCCTGCTTGGTCAGAACAGCTCTCTCACCAGTGACAAAACTTAGAAAAATTTTCTTTTGAGAGAAGCTCCTCTCTGTTCTGCAGGTATATGTTTTAAGATTAGGATGACCATTTACTCTCATCACATCTGAACCAGTGAGTGGCTAAGTAGGGCTGTGACCGGTGCTCCTGGAGCCTGCCAGGGATGAATGTTGGTGGGCATTTGTCTTCACCTTATTCTACTTAATTTTATAAGATAGCGATATGCGGATTCCATAAACTCTTCCTCTGCGCCTGAGTGGGCCGTAAGCATGTTGTTTTCATTCTCTAGGTCTGGATGTTGCAACGATAACAAAAACTGTGGTTGAAAACATTCGGAAGAAAGATGCTGGCGACTTCAGTCATCATGACATGGCACCTTCCCTCGATACTGTCACTACAGAGGTAACTATGGGCATAACAACCAGAAAGACACCACACGGTTTTCCCCAACCTGTGAATCCCTTTTTTTTAACTTTGAAAACTTTCATAAATTTTCAGACTTTTTCTCCAATGTGATTATCATTCTAATTCCAGTAGCCATTGATTGAAGAAATACATGAACCAAAGGGTATTATGAATTCTTTACATTTACAAATGATTTTTATTATTTATATCAGTAGCAACATTTGAAAAAAGAAAAACATTTTTCACACTGCACATTTTGATATGCAGCTAGATAAAGAACAAAGAACAATACTTGGTTCACATGTGGCTTTGTAGAAATGTGGCAGTAACTTCTTTAACCCATAGATCAGAGCATTTCCAGCACATAAGGCCTCTGTGATATTACTTTATGGACCTAGTTTAAGTGAGTTAGCCAGAATCCTTTATACAGAAGATTGAGTTCAACTAATAGGTGGCAGTCTGGAATAGACAGTGTATAGAGAATAATATAAATGAGGCTAGAAAGGTAGTTGGACTGATTGTCAAGGACCTTAAATGCCAGACTAAGGGATTTATACTTTCTCCTGTAGGCAGCTAAATGCCACTGAAGGTGGTCCCAAGTTCAGACTTCTTTAGTTGGCATTTTACATCCTGGCTAAAACAAACCTTTCCAGCCTCATACATTACTCCCCTTCATCCATGTGTCAGTCCAGCCAAACTGGCCTCGCTGTTCCTGATACCTGACACCCCTCCTATGTCTGTTTTTGTATCAGCTGCCCCCTGTGCTCAGAATGAACACCCTTCACCTCTTATAATGCCCCGGTTTCTTTTGAAGCTCAGCTCAAGTTTGATTTTTGAGCAGAGGGGTTTGACCATATCTATTAGGAAATTTGCTTTGACAGCTGTATGAAGGATAGACTAGAGAAAGGGACATTGGGAAACCATCAAAATTCCATAAAGTAATGAGAACCTGGACAAGAATAGTTTACTGTATGAGTAGAGAGAGGGGTCTATGTATGCAGTATTGTAGAGGTAGATTTAACAAGAATTGGTAACTGATTTGATATGAGATAGTGAACAGTCAAAGACAATTCCAAGGTTTTGAATGTGGGCACCTTAAAGAATGCTAATGCCACCGGTAGGAAAGTTGCAGGGAAGAGGAGGAGGAGAGGCTTAGGAGGAAGGTGATGAGTTATTTTGCACATGTTGAATGGTAAAGTAATTTACAGAGAGCTATTGGCTAAACAAATACAGTTTTGGTCTTCTACCACCCTAGGCCATGGAAACAGCAGAGGTGCCAAATCTTGTCTTAAAGATTTATAACATTGTCACAAACAAAAACCTAGCCATGTAACCTTGGGCAATTTACTTAACCCCAATTGCCCTAAAGGGGCGGCTAGGTGGCGCAGTGAGTAAGAGCTCCGGCCTCGGAGTTTGGATGACCCGAGATCAGATCCGGCCTCAGAAAATGAGCACCCACGCATAAATAATGACTAGCCGTGTAACCTTGAGCAAGTTACTTAACCCCAATTGCTTTAAAAAAAAAAAAAAGATTTATAACATTGTTCTGATGGATTGATTCTTAAAAACTAGTGGTCTTTTTTCCCAGGTTGTTAAAATCACTAAAAAATAATTAATTCTTATTCTTCACAATTGTTCCTTTATTTTATAATGAAACTAGGAAGCATCATTCCCATATTTAGAAAATAACCAACAAAGAGCCATGGAGGTACCACCAAACTGACTTAGAAAGGAAGCACCCCAGATAGCAGGCAGCAGAACTATAAAGAGAATCCATGTTTCCAGATTTCTAGTTTAATAGAGAGCTGTAGAAACTAGAAGGAGGATAGGACCCTGGCCAGCTTTTAGAGTGGGGTGGAAGGGGTTAGTCATTGAGGATACTAAATAAAAACAGCTTGAAGCTAATTTTCAGACTTAAAATATACTTTGAGTGTCTGACTCGAAAGATGGGATGCCTTACCTTTTCGAGAAGAACTTGAACTTTGGACTGAATCACTGCCTTTTTCTTTCTTTTTAAGGAGGACCGCTTAAAGATTGATGTGATTGACTGGTTGGTGTTTGATCCTGCACAAAGGGCTGAGGCACTAAAGCAAGGCAATGCTATCATGAGAAAGTTCTTGGGTACAGTATCTTCTCTTTAAAGTTTTGTTGTCTTTTGTTCTTCATACTGAAGCATACATGGATTCTCTCTATATATATTGAGTGCAGTCTGAAAATTATTAGACTTTCATGAACTGCTTTTGGAAACACTATTTAGTTGATTGTTTCCATCAGTAACTTATGATTGCTTTTAAAAACTTAGGACTTTCAGGGCAGGCCACTAGGCAGATCTGTTACTCAGTATTTAATGTTAACTACACTTAATGACTTGATCATATTTAATACTTCATCTCTTAAGAAAAGTAAGTTGTCAGTAGTGATTTCAGCTGGTCAGTACCCTCACCTCTCTCAGCAGGAGGTCATGGACTATAGAATAAAAGAATAAAAATAAAACATTGGTTTTCAGACATAGCAGTTGTGATTTTTCACTTGACTGCTTATTCATTACAAGGATGTGTTCTGTGGGGGCAAGAGGACCATTGGGAAGTCACAGTCATGTTTGGGGGGGAAAAAAAAGAAAAAAATATGTATTAAGAATTCACCAGGGACTTCAATATACCTTTTCTGGGACCTAAAACAAAAGCAGATTTCATTTTTTTTCCCATCAGGAAAAAAATTGCCTACTAATGAACTGATTCTTACAGCCTTAACTTACAGTAAACTTTTGTACTAAAAAGACTGGATGAATATTGAAATTCTCTGCACCTTTGTTCTATACATAGCATCTAAAAAACACGAAGCTGCCAAAGAAGTGTTTGTGAAAATTCCCCAGGATTCAATAGCAGAAATTTACAATCAGTGGGAAGAACAAGGGATGGAAAATCCACTTCCAGCTGAAGATGACAATGCCATCAGAGAACATTTATGCATTAGAGCTTATTTGGTGAGAATTTGAAGAAAATAACCCCACAAAATGCCTGTCCTTCCTAGGCATGACACTACTGACTCACTCAGAAATTTTCCAGGAGTGATGGTAGTGATGGTAGAGTCATGTTTTCTTGCCTATTTTCCCTTGTGACCAACTCAGTGTTTTGGTAACTAGAATTAGGGATATGCAGCCTTTGACCATGAATCCAGTGCATGTAGGGATTGACCCCATGACCATGACCTAATCAAGATGATGCCATCTTAGATGGTGTCGTGAAAAACCAGAACTTGGTATCCACTGCAACTAAGAAAATATCTTATTAAATGACTACTGTGTGCATAGCACTGTGCTCCAGGTTCTGGGAGACTGAAAGTTAAATGAAACACAGTCCTTATTCTCATGGAGTTAAAATGTAGTTGGGGGATATGACACACACAGATAATTCATACAGCATAGAATGTAATGAAAGTATAAGAGATACAAAGGACCAAATGATAACCTAGAAAGATGTAATCATTCTAGTCTTTACTTAAGGTTCATTTCTCTGAAATAAAAACTCAGTCCCATACTTGGGTTAAAAAGGAGCCGATAGTGTTAATAAGGCTGTGTGATTTTGTATTAATCTTAGCTTGATGTTTATGTTTTTGGCACATAAATTGATTTCAGGTTTTCAGCATTTGGTATGCCTAGAAAAAATAATAGCCCCCAGAAAACATGACCTAAACATTTTTTCTTTTTTTTTTAGGGCAATTGGGGATAAATAACGTGCCCAAGGTCACACGGCTAGGTTTTTGTTTGTGTATGTGTTAAGTATCTGAGGCCGGATCCGAACTCAGGTCCTTCTGACTCCAGGGCCAACGCTCTACTCACTGTGCCACCTAGCCGCCCTGACCTAAACATTTTTGATGATAACTATTGCCAACACATTTGTCAGAGCAGTTCCTTAGTAATACAAATACTGAGCCATTTTTTAACTTGGACCCTACAAGAATGTGCCAAAATTGCTAACTCTTAAAACCAATGACAATCAGAATTTCTGAAAGCCTTTTCTTGACTTTTAGGAAGCTCATGAAACCTTTAATGAGTGGTTCAGGCATATGAATTCAGCTCCACAGAAACCTACTTTGGTACCTCAAGCTTCCTTCACAGAGAAAGTAGCTCATGAGCACAAAGAAAAGAAATATGAAGTAAGTGAATTGTGGGTGTGGGCTTGTGGGGTTTATGTACTTTCTGAAAGGTTATATTTTTGACAGCTACACACCCATTGGAACAGGTTTATAGAAATACTTTGACCTTTTTGTTCATTGTTCTGCCATCTGTTTAACTTTTTTCCCAATTTAATTATTGGGATTCTATTTAATTAGAGAATAGAAAAGACTCTTCAGCTGGTAGTCCGTATTCTTTAATAAAATTAGAATCCAAAGAATTGATTTAATTTTCAAGTTGTTGGTATTGACTGTCATCACAGTCTGTGGCTGAGTTCTATAGATGCTTTTTAGAATTATTGTCTCCCAAACCACATCTTGGTCAGTACTCCAGAAATGTTTCTTACCTTGGCTTAAAGTACACCATATTTTTTCTGCAGATGGACTATGGCATATGGAAAGGTCATTTGGATGCCCTAACTGCTGAAGTAAAAGAGAAAATGTACAATGTCTTACTGTTTGTTGATGGAGGGTGGATGGTAGACGTCAGAGAGGTAAGTTGTGTAGGTTGTCTATAAACAAAACTACAAACACTAATGTCTCTTAGCAGGGAGATCTTTCATTGCGTGTTTATTCTCAAATGAGTAAATCCTATTGTTTGAACTGAAACTGAAAACACAAGCTAATTAACTGACAGGGTTAGAGTTCTTATCCCTACAGAAAAAAATGGGAGGCTTACAGAAGGGCAGATTTGGGGCTGCATGTGAGGAAAAGTTCTAGCATATGGAATAGCTGCCTTAATATACGTAGTTAACACTCCATCCCTAGAACTGTCTGAGCAGAGGCCAAATGCCCCATCAATGAGCTGGGAGGCAAGTGTCCTGCCCTGGGGAGGAGATTGGACTAGGAATCTTGTGGGCAGAACCTTCCACAGCTGAGTTTCCTTGAGCCCATCATAACATTTACCTGAAAAGAGTCTGAGCTGTGTTCTCAGCCAGAAAGGATCTCTGTGCACACAATACACTTCCTCTCTGTGGGTCTTCTTTCTTTAATTTGTAAAGTGATCTCTGACATCCCTTCCAATTCTAAAATTTTATAGTCCTATGAAAAAGCACCAGTGAGTATCAGTTAACAGGTTTTTGACTTAATGTAAAGAGGAATTCCCTAATTAAAGCTCTTCCAGGGTAGGGCAGGTAACTTCTCCTGAGGTAGTGAGAACGAGGGGAGATGCCCTAGGAGAGGCCAGGTGATTCCTCACTGCTGGTGTCAGGACCTTGTGCTTCGGGGAGTTCAGGGAGATGGCCTCTGAGCCCCCTCCTCTCCGAAGTTCTGTGGACTATAAACTATCAGGTAAACTGTATTTTAAGATGTAGTGTATGTGCTTATTTGGGGAAGTAAACAGAAGATGACTTCTGTCCAGCATCAAGACGTAAGCGTTAATGCAGTGCATACAGACACAGGCTTTTCCAAAGGGCTTTGGTCATCCAAGGGGACTGAGTGGGAGTCATGGTAGCAATTCAGTTCAGTCCAGCCAACATTTATCAAGCACCTACTTTATGCAGCATCCTTTGATATTCCTGTTGGTTACAAAGATGAAAAATAACATAATCTTTGCTTCATGGAGATTAAATTTTATTGGGATGATATAATATATACACACATAAGAAAAAGAAAATGTAATAAGGTAAAGGAGAGATTCTAACAGTGCAACAGGAAAATGTGAGGCAGGGGAGAACCTTTTCATCTGTGGAGAAGGCTTTGTGGAAGGGGGTAGTCCCCGAACTGAGGCCTAACCAAGCTTGATAAAAAGAAAAGAGAGGAGGAGTGTTCGAGGTCCAGGGTATACCCAGCACAGAGAGAGACAGGCAGGACATAGCAGTTCAGGTAAGAGCCTGCAGTCTCTGGAGTGTAGAGTGTATGGAAAACAATACACTAGGAAAATAGGTTGAAGTCAGATGCCAAGTACAAGGAATTTATACTTTATCTTATAAGCTATTAAGACCTACTGAAGATTTTTGAGCAAGAGCATAACATGTACAGTAAGAAAATTATTTTTAAAGCTCTATAAAGAATAGCCGAGTCAAAGGGAAACCAGTTTTTACAGTTGTCAAGAGAAGGACCTGAACCAGGCTCATGGCTATATGAGTGAAGAAAAGGGGGTACACATGCAAAAAAACGTTATAGAGGTAAAATCAACAGGACTTGCCAATTGCTTGAATGCAAGGAAGAGAGAATGGTGAAAGCTGATTGCAAAGTTTTGAGCCTGGCTGCTTAAATGGTCCCTAATGCTGTCACAGCAGTAAGGAAGTTAGAAGGAAGCATCAGATTTGGGGGGAAGAGTGATGAGTTCCATCTTGGGCATGTTGAGTCTGAGGTTCCAGAAAAACATCCAGGTGGAACAATTTGAGGCTGGTGGGTAGTTGAAGATGCTGACTGGAGAGAACAGTTTATGAGTCATCTGCCTTGATGATAATGCAGCCTGTAGTTGGCTGATTACTGACAGAGTATCTAGAGAGGAAAGGAGCCCACGACAGGACTTTGAGGGACACCCTTGCTTAATGGGTAGCACTTAGTTGAAAATCCAGCAGAGAAGTCTGAGAAAGAGCAGTCAGGTGGAAGAACCAGGAAAAACTCAACAGAAGTGGAGAGACAAGAATGTCCAGGAGGAAGGAGTGGGCAGCAATGCCAGAAGCTACAGAAAGTCAAGGGAGGAGAAAGACTGAAAAAAACTCATTGGATTGAGCCATTAGAGCTCACTGGTGTCAGTGGGGAGAAGTTTCATTAGAGCGATTGGGGAGTGGGGCGGGGCAGAATCTATGTTGAAAGAGGCAGGCAAAGCAATGGAGGCAACCGCCTAGAAGATTTTCCCCCTGAGTGTGTTAACAGAGCTTGACCCTGCCCAAGAAATAGGTCTCAAGTGCCTCCCGCTTTGTGCTCGGGGGTTGTGGGAGGGGCACAAAGGGATGACGCAGCCCCTCACCTCGTGGAGATTACAGTGAATTCAAGGTCCTTTGGTAATGGAAGAGAAGTGCCTTTTTTTTTTTTTTTGCTTTTTGGAGGGCAATTGGGGTTAAGTGACTTGCCCAAGGTCACAGGCTAGGTTTTGTTTGTGTGTGCATTAAGTGTCTGAGGCCGGATCCCAACTTGGGTCCTTCTGACTCCAGGGCTGACTCTCTATTCACTACGCCACCTAGCTGCCCCCTGGACCTTTTTTTTTTTTTTTAATTCTCTTGGTGTATCTTCCCTCACCCTTAAACACATTTAAACAAAGCCAACCTATACAACAGCCGCATCAAGATTCCTCCCCATTCACAGTGTCCTCTCTCCCCACACACACTGAAGGAGAGGACAGTTTCCTTATCCAGAGATAACGTTTGAGCCATGCCTTAACAGAGGGGTGGGAGTGGAGCAAGGTGGAAGATGGGGTGGACAGGAGTGGGCAGACAGAATTGAAAAGATGGGAGGAGCAGCAGTGTGGCCCAGGTAAGTACAGGCTCTGTTCAGAGGTCATAGGAGATAAGGACGGAATTGGATTGTGAAAGGTCTTGATTTTCAGACCAGAGTATGGACTGTGTCTCTGAAGAGTTGAGCTGAAGAATTTCTGTTAGTCGTTTTCAAAAGGAATAGTGAGCTATTTATGTTTTCTGAGCCAAGGGGTGACATGATTGAAGGAGTACTTTAGGAATAGTAACAGCAGTGGGTAGGGTAAAGCCGAAGCAGAAGGGACTGAAGCCAGGAAGGCTAGGATGGTAGACGTGGGAATGGGAAGCTGGGATAGAATTTACAAAACTGCAGGACCTGGCCACTACTTGGATAGTGGTGTCAAAGAAGAAGTATCAGAGGTGACCAGGTTTGAAGCCTTCCTGGTTTCATTCCTAGAAGCCTCTTGAAACATGAGAGATGGTTCAATTATTGGAAACCATTGGGTTTTTCTCACATATTATATAGACCTGGAAGAAACTTTGGAAATCAGACCTGACTCGTTTTATATATGAGGAAACAGAGCTGTCCAAAGACTAAGTGGCCTCCTGAGGTCACCCATGATAGCAGAGGCAGGGTCCCAGGCCGAGCCCTGCCCATCCCAAGTGAGCATTTCTCTAATGGAGCTCACTACACACCCCCCACCCCCCAGTAGGGCCCAGTCTTTAAGTTGATCCCTGCTTTCATTTTGTGGGTGGAGGATGCTGAAGAAGACCATGAAAGAGCCCATCAGATGGTTTTGCTGAGGAGGCTTTGCCTGCCCATGATGTGCTTCCTGCTTCACACAATTTTGCACAGCACAGGCCAGTACCAGGAGTGCCTGCAGCTTGCTGATATGGTTTCTTCAGAGCGCCACAAGCTGTACACGGTGAGTTGGAGAGAAAACACTCTTTAAGAAGGGAAATCTGAACAAGGTAGTTGAATGTTCCATTTTGTCAGGAGTTTATATAAAATGGCATATCACTTTGTGATTGTTCAAAACAAGTTCCTTTAAAAGAAATTTTCTTTTTCATAATGAACTCGTGGATTTTAACAAAGTATTATTCCAGCTATGGAACTGGGGATGCTTTCTCCAAATTTAGAATCTCAGATGTTAAAGCAGTGCTCTGGTTAGATGTTTATAGAAAGAACTGGTTAGATGTTTATAGAAAGAACTATCTTGAATTCTGTAAAATAAAAGCTTCAAAATAGCAAATTTTTTCACTTTAAAGTTTAAATCCATGAAAATATATGCCAGTCATATTCATTAGTTAACTTTGAGTGTGATTTGTAGTGGGATTATTTTTTAAGGCCAATTTTCTAATTTATATCTCTTTCTCATCAGGTATTTTCTAAGGAAGAACTAAGGAAGTTGTTACAGAAGCTGAGAGAATCATCATTAATGCTTTTAGATCAGGGACTTGATCCATTAGGATATGAAAGTCAATCTTAATTTTCTATTTTGTATATTCTGTTCATTTCCTAATGGCACCGTAATGCAGATTTCACTATATATGCACATCTGTGTTTTTTGTTGTTGTTGTTCTTGTCATTTTTAGAAAAAGGTGTAAAATTTAACATTTGGATTTTTTTTGTACTTTTAATAAAAATTATGGCAGTAGTCCTTTGCAAGTTATTATTGCAAAGTATTTCTTGAATCATGTTTATTAATAAAGTTGTATCTTAGCTTAAAATTTTTCTTCAGATTCCTCCAGTGAAAATCAGGGCAGCTAGGGGCACAGTGGATAGAGTGCCAGGCCTGGAGTCAGGAAGACTCTCTTCCTGATTTCAAATTTGACCTCAGACACTTACTATCTGTGTGACCCTGGCAAGTCACTTAACCCTATTTGCCTCAGTTTCTTATCTATAAAATGAGCTAGAGAAGGAAATGACAAATCACTCCAGTATCCTTACCAAGAAAAACCCAAAATGGGATCACAAAGAGACAGAAATGACTGAACAACAAACAGTGAAAGTAAATTTGAAGGACCTGTTCTTTGTTGTATATTGAAGATATGAACTTCATGTTAATTGGTTCTCCCCCTCCCTCCTGTTTATAGCTATAAAAATGTTAGCATTTTGAAGTTAGTTCAAAGAGACTGGAGAAGCACATCACTAAATGTTGACATACTTTCCCCCTTGTTGTAAATTCTTAGGACAATTTTTGTGAGATAAAGTGGATGTGGGGTAACTTCTCAAGCAATACATTAATTTTCTTATCCTAAATACATTTTAGGATCAGACCTAAAGCTGGAAAGCTATTCCAGGAGAGGAATGGTAGAAAGGGTTCAAGTATTGCCCTGCCAGCCGACTGAGGCTACTTCCAAGGACCAGCCTAGTCAAGTCCTCAAAGGTTCATCACTAATAGGTCACTTGGTAAAACAAACAAACATTTGGCCATGGCAGCCCATGAAACAAAAGATGCAAAACGGTATTGGATCCTGTCCGCTCCCTTCTGCTTACTCTGTGGCAATGTGGGGACCATAAGAAAAGAAAACAGTAAATGCTAAGGTCATGGTTAAGACAAGCTACAGTATCCTGCTGGAGGAGATAAATTACACCGTTTGCACTGTAAATAGAACCAAAAGAAAGGAAGCAGTGGCTGAACAGAAGGATGGCTTGGTGTTCCTTGGAGAGCCAAACAATGGTGTTGACAAGGGTTGATCTTTATCATATGCTCAACGGCAAAAAAATACTTCAGAGGAAGTTAGGTAACTTCATATTGCAGGCATTTTCTAATTAGGTGGCTGTGAAAGTAATTGTAGTTTATGCATCAACATTGGTTAAAGAATTGGAGAAATCCTATGAAGAGCTTGACAAAACTCTCCAAAGAAGCTGTTAACAGGATTTTACTGAACCAGTTTCTAACTTGAGAATGATGATATAGTAGGCCAGAGACAAAGTGCAGTAATTAGGTAGCCGTTTAATTAATTAGCTTCATTATGAGGAGCAGATTTGCAAATCGGGAATTCTGATCAGAATTCCACCTTGCTGAAGTGAAGACAGATCACATACACAAATCACAGTGGGAAGGTGGATGACAAACAATCGTTTACCAGGGTTTGAATGGTTTCCCATGACGGTTCCACAAGTGGAAGAAAATACAATAGTTCTGGGTCCTGTCGGAGCAACATTGTTCAAGTCTCTGGGAGTCGTTACTTGGTAGGTTACAGGACCAGAGTTCTGTGACGGGAAAGGATCTGAGGTCTTTGATTGACTTCACTTAAGGTACACGGGCACAGGGATGCAGTGAGAGCGTTGTCAAGGGTTTAATCATTTCAAACTGTATTGTTAATTCTAA
Source organism: Gymnobelideus leadbeateri (assembly GCA_011680675.1). Taxonomy (NCBI): domain Eukaryota; kingdom Metazoa; phylum Chordata; class Mammalia; order Diprotodontia; family Petauridae; genus Gymnobelideus; species Gymnobelideus leadbeateri. The sequence goes on from WOXC01010495.1 coordinate 81,097, forward strand.
CAAGCTGGAAAAAGCAATTCTTGAGAATTTTAAATTATTGGTATATTCATTACACATCATATTGACTAATGTGAAAATCATAATCCCCTTCACAAAGTGAACATACACTTTGATATTTAGTGACTTGGTGGGAATAGGTGAGGAGAAATGTTTTGTAAAGCAAGGGTCAGAAAAAAGGAATAAGGCTAAAAACATAGACTTCATGGAAGTCTCATAGTTTCATGTCGTATTTATTTGAGAAATTGAGAAACACATGTGGTAAATGCTGTGTAACCTTCCCACCTCCACTGAAATTCTATTTTAACATACAGGAAAAGGTTGATTATTGATATGAGTGACAATCTGTGAATCGGCTCTGTGAGTGTAGTGAAGCCATTGGTTTGTTAAAGCAAAGATCAGAATTTGTTGTTCATTGATTTCATTCATGGTTGACTCTTCATGGCCTCATTCGAGTTTTTCTTGGCAAAGACACTGGAGTGATTTGCCATTTCCTTTTCCAGATTATTTTCCAGATTTGAACTCAGGGAGATGAGTCTTCCTGACTCCGGGCCCTGTTCACTTTGCTACCTAGCTGCCCCCCTAAAGATCAGAATTAGCAAAAAGCTACAAGATTATGAGAAAAAGCTATGACTTGCTCTTGAGATAATCACTTAATCCTGAACTATTAAGACAAGTAACTGATTTTTTAAAAATAGCTTATAGCAAAAATGGCAGTACTGATTAAAATAGTTTTATACACAAGTTCAACCAATGGAAATCAATTACCATAAAAAGGAAACCAAATGGAGCTAAAAAGCACTTTCAGTTGGGGAACATTCAGCTTCCCAAACAGAGAGATAAAAGCCAAAGGGAACACTAAACCAGTGTATATAAACTTGTAAATCTTGTGAGGAAAGATAATGGTTGATTAGAATCAGTGGAGGGTCCAACTAAACAAAGTCATCACTGTATTCTGTATGGAGATGATAAATCCACCATCTCAGTTACATAGAGCCCAGCACAACCTTGGGGAACACCCACAGGAAGTGGGTGAAATGCAGGCAGTGGGCCAGCAAAGGACACCTGGGGAGAACAATATCTATACACACACACACACATCTGCAAAAAGGGTAGTCAGCTGTGTCAAATGAAACAGAGCAGTAGATGGGGACAGGAAAAAAGGCAGACTTGGTGATTAATAAAGCCACTGGTAACCCTAGAAAAAGCATTTTTTGGTTGAGTAATGAGGTTAGAAGCCAGATTGCAAAAGATTGAAGAGAGGATCAGAAATGGAAGCCATAAGTATTGACCTTTCTAGGAGTTTGGCTGAGAAAGGGAGGAGAGAGATAGTGAAGTCTAGTGAAGTTTTGGGGCTTTTTTGGAGGGGGAAGGCAGGGCAGTTGGGGTTAAGTGACTTAACCAAGGTCACACGACTAGTAAGTAGTAAGTGTCTGAGGCCTGATTTAAACTCAGGTCCTCCTGACTCCAAGGCCAGTGTTCTATTCACTGCACCACCTAGCCACCCCATGAAGGTTTTTCTAAGAGACATATTTGAAGGCAGTAGAGAAGAAATTGGTAAATAGAAGGAGAGTGAATATTAGATTAAGAGAGTAATGTGAGGGAACAATCTGCTGGAGAAGCCAGGAGGGAGTGGTCAGGAACATATGTAGGTCAAAGAGAAAGGCCCCCTTGATCAGAGAGACTGGGAGAAAGGAAGCTAGAGTGAGAGATAAGGGTCAAAGGGCCTTGAGAGGAAGAGGGAGCTCAGTGATTGCCTCAGTTTTCTCCATAAAGTAGGAGGGGGTGAGGTCCTTGGCTGAGAGAGTTGAGGGAGGGAGATGGTGGCTTGGGAGACTTGAAGACAGAAGGATTGGAAAAGCTGCTGTGTGGAGTGAGACAGAATCCATGAGGAAGTAATAGTCTGCTACATGAGACACTGGTAGTGGGTTAATAGCTTAAATTTGTAATGTAACCCATGGGCAGCGTTGTAACTTCCTCCAGATCTATGTATCAGCACATAAGTAGGAGCAGAGGAAATAGACTGAGAATAACTCGGGGCAGTGGGGTTTGGTAGGGGATGAACAGAGGTAGGCTAAGACTGGGGCTCAAGTCTGTAAAGTTACATAAAAGATGCCAAACTGCATTGAAAGAGTTTCCCCATTAAAAGGGAGTTTCCCCATTCCAGACTTACTTATCCTAATGAAACCACAGATCTAGCCCCTTCCCTATCCTGTGTGCCAAACATAGTGCTGATGCTTTAAGCCAGACCTGATTCAGACCAAACTGCTGCAGTGGCTTTAGGGCTAGAATGAAAAGAGATTCAGAAATTATCTAACAGTTAATAAAAGGAAGTCTGCTTAGCCAGAGCAGGGAAAGGGTATTCAGCGAGAATAGATAATCTGCTGGTTAGAGGAAGGGGCTCCTGCCTCCTATGGGTTGATGAATTTACTTAAGCCCCTGGGTAAATCACTACCCCAGTAAGGCAAATCTGATTTTTCCTTCGGAAGTATTGAAATCAGTTTTAAGATTTAATTGGCATAGGGGACTAAAGGTTCAAACTAATTTCCTTTGAAGGAAAAACTAGACTTGTGTGGGGTAGGGCCTTAGATATTGCTCCTACAGCAGCTTGGAATGCAGATTAAAAGGTGAGAATCCCTCCTCTCAAAGACCTCACATTCTGCCTGGGGAGACCACACATATGAGATTTCAGCTTCAAGGTAGAAGGCAAGGTCCTGTGGTCCTCATTGTAAAGGGGCATGGTAGATAGCAAAGGCAAGGAGTCCTTGAGGTGAAGTAGTAGATGGCAATACCTAATCATCCTTACATCCTAGGGACGAGGCGGATGAGGGCAGTGTAGAGAAAAAGTTTGGAGATGTGAATCTGGGGCTTGAAGGAAGGAAGAATCTAAAGATACAGTATTGGGATACTCTAGTACACATGAGAGCTTTTAGTAGACAAATGTTTGTTGAATTGAAGAATAAGGAAGAATGAGATGACTTTACTCCCTGGAGCATAGGGATTAGTTTGCAAAATTATCAGCGCATATTTAGCGATATTCTGCTACACTGAGGTGTACAAAAAAATATGACATCATTCCTGTCCTACAGCAGATGACAATTGAGAAACAGACTCATAGTGTTGTTCAGTCATGTCCAACTCTTCATGATCCCAATTGGGGTTTTCTTACAAGGGTTACTAGAATGGTTTGCTGTTTCCTTCTTCACCTCATTTTATAGATGAGGAAACAGAGGCAAACAGGGTTAAGTGACTTGCCCAGGATCACACAGCTAGTGTCTGAGGCAGGATTTGAACTCAGGTGTTCCTGACATCAGACCTTGCATACTGTCCATTGCTCCACTAGCTGCCCCATATTAGAAATCAGTATAATTGGAGAAAGTACTAGAACAGAAGTCAGAGTCCTAGATTGAGCGCTGACACATCCATAACTAGGGCAGGCTTGCCAGAGCCTTGCCTGGGGTGTTGACTTCTAAGGGGGCAGAAAATGATCAGTGTCGAATTTGAAGTTCTTTCTCTATTCTCTTGTTGGAGATACAAAAACCACAGAGGAAACAGTTAAAGAACAATAAAACGCCAGATCAGCATGAGTTATTGGAATAAAACAGATTTGAAGGCCAAAATGTGCCAAGAGCTGTGATGAGTCAGGAAGGGGTCTGAGATAAGTGTTAGGCAGAGTGACTGAAGGATTCATGGGTTCCCCCTCCAGTGGGCTGCAGGGAAATCATGTGGCCTGAGCAGTTGCAGTGGACGCCATGACGTTCTAGATCCAAGCCTGGGAGTTGACAGCAGAGAACTGGACATAGAGGAGAATGAGGACTTCTTGGATCAAGCGAGTTCCAGAGCCAAGGATATGCTATTTGGTTCTTGCCCTTCACTTGAGAGTGACAGATCGACTGTGCAGGCCCTGGGAAGTGAGTCTGCTCCAGCAATACCGAGTCCTTCTTCCTTACGGGGGAGTCTTACCCCCTCCAGTAATTGGGGGATCCTGTGGATCCCTGGAGTCAGCCCTTAGCAGAGAGAGGAAGGCTGTCTGTTTATGGGTCCAGATGTGAGTCTGCATCTTCTACTTAAGTTAGATAATGACAAAGAAGTTCGTGGAAAGGGAGAACCAGTATCACGACAGGAAAAGGCTAGAAAGGGAACAAGCCAGTTAGGGGAGGATTGTGAGCATGGAGGAGTCAAGGGACGGCGCTGGGGGTGGCTAGATGGAGCAGAAGAATGTGTTTGGGAGAGTAATGTGAGAACACAGTTAAAGAAGGAAGATAGACCCATCATCTGGCAGAGGACCAAAGAGAAGCATAACCAGCGTTCCTTGTGTTGTGTCTTGTTGATTTGAATTTGAGAAGGCCTTGACTGCTAGGATGAGCTTGGGCTTGCTCTAGTAATAATCACAGCTAACACTGATATAGTGCTTACCTCGTGCTGGGCACCAGGCTGAGGCTTTACAATGATTGTCGTGTTTGATCCTCCCTGGGTGGTAGGTGCTATTTTTTTTTTTTTTGCTTTTTTAGGGGAGGGCAATTGGGGTTAAGTGATTTGCCCAAGATCACACGACTAGTTTTTGTGTTAAGTGTCCGAGGCAGCATCTGAATCCAGGTCCTCCTGACTCCAGGGCCACTGCTCTATTCACTGTGCCATCTAGCCGCCCCGAGGTAGGTGCTATTATTAACCCATTTTACTGATGAGGAAACTGAGGCAAATAGAGATTAGTCACACAGGTAGTAGTGACTGTGGCTGGATTTGAACTTGGGTCTTCCTGATTCCAGGTCTACACCAGCCAGCTACTATTAATAGATAATAATAATCAGAAGTGCTGGCATAGTGAAGGGTGCTAGATTTGGGGTCAAATGGCCTTGGTTAAATACCAGCTTTGTCACTTACTAGCTGTGTTACCATGGGCAAGTCATGTCACTTTTCTGAATCAGTCTCTTCATCCATACAGTGTGGGTGAGTACCTGACTTACCTCCCAGTACACACACACACACACACACACACACACACACACACACACACACACACACACACACACTGAGTTTGTGAGAATCAAAGCAGATAGGGTCTGTAAAATGCTTTGCAAACTTTGTGGCACTCTGTAGATATCGCTTATTATTTTTATTACTAGTCCCTGGGGGAGACTCAGAGATAATTGGGCTCTTGCTCTCATGGAACTTAGAATCTGACAGTGTACACGCATTCCTTTTTCTGGCTGAAATGTCTGTCCAGTCTCATTCATTCGTGAAGGCCTAATCTTGAATTCTACCTTCTTGAAGAAGCTTTCACTACTCTGGCCCAAGGGAACCTTTTTCTTTCATGACTACTTATAATATTTACTGTCCACACCATACATTTTGCCACTTGCCTTTATATAGGCAAACCCTAAAATATGATGACTGACACTTTTGGAGAAAAAGTACAGATAGGTGATGTAGTAGATAGAACAAACTGGCCTGGAATCAAGAAGACCTCAGACATTTTACTAGCTATGTGACCCTGGGCAAGTCACTTAACTTCTTCCTTAGTTTCCTCATTTGTAAAGGAAGGATAACAATAATACCTATTTTCCAGGGGTGTTGTAGTGATCAAATGAGATAATAATTGTAAGGTACTTAGCACAGTCCCTGATATATAAATGGTAGCTATTATTTAGTGGGGGGTGGGGGGCGGAGAGCACGGCTCAGTGGCACAGTGGATAGAATGCCAGGCCTGAAGTCAGGAAAACTCATCTTCCTGAGTTCAAATCTGGCTTTAGACTCTTAGGAGCTGTGTGACCCTGGGCAAGTCCCTTCACTCTGTTTGTCTCAGTTTCATCATCTGAAAATGAGCTGGAAAAGGAAATGACAAACCACTCCAGTATCTTAGCCAAGAAAATTCCAGATGGGATCATGAGGATTTGGACCTGCCTGAAACGACGAGACAACGATGTTATTGGTTGAGGACTATGGATACGAAGGGCTGGTGTTCACAGAGGCTTCCCCATTCCAGAGCCTTTCCTTCAGGCTCTTCTGACCTGTTGTTGCCACTGCTGCCAGCTTGAACCAACTCCCTCCAGAACATCACTGGAATTGCCAAATCCAGAGTCTCTACCTACCTCCCTTTTTGCAGGCCCTGAAGCCTTCTTGCCATAATTGTGTGACTTAGGGCAAGCTAATTCATGTCGCTGAACCTTAGTTTCTTCATCAGGAAAACGGGGTTGGACTAGATGAATTTTAAGATCCCTCTCAGCTCCAAATCTATGACCCGTAACTCCTACAGCCTCTGTTTCCCACTCCTTGACAGCCTCTGTCTGGCTGAAAGTTTTCTTGCCTCTCTCCAGAGTTCAGTGGGATTTAAGACTCAAAGAAATTCAGGGTTTAGGAGCACTTGAGGTTCAGAACTAGTGTTTAAATTTCAGTTATGTTAAGAGCTAAACAGGCTTTTGTGGACAAGCAAATTTTATGTTTGTTTCAATGAGAAAATGAATCCTAAATTCCACTTGAGTTACAAATACATTTGCGGGGTAATTTCTAGGTCCTATACAACTCTCTTCTAAGACATATTTTAGAAGCTTTTGGAGTGCAACACAACGTATTTCAAGTCTGTCGTTTGTATTTAGTTTTACACACTTCTTGTACTGTTTTCTCATTCGTTCAACAATACTTCATTATTTCGAGTTTGTGATTTTACTGATGCCAATATTCCACCAGTTCAGATCCTAACCCATCTACCTCTTGTTAAGACGGCCTTTGAGGGCTGCTCTGGCAGTGATCTTCTCTAGATTTATCTAGGCCAGTTTTTGAATGACAGACCTTAGCGTTTGTCAGCTTACCTCCTGTTTGGTGCAACTAGACACATCTTTCAGAACTCAGTAATCTCCATGCCATGATGAAGCATCAAAGTAGGAGTTAGTCAGAAGATTCAGTCTCTATCTGTAGCCTGTGTTGTATGCTGAGAGATGCAATATAAAAGATAAGCTACCCCCCTTCTTTACAGAGGCAGGGACTTTACAGATGGGTGACTTTGTCAGACATTGTTGATGTGTTGGTTAGCTTTGCTGAATTTTTCTGTTACTCTGTTACAACATTTACTCTTTGGGGGGGGCCATTGCCAGTGTCTTGACCTGTGTCCTGCCACTGGACTCCAGTGACTCTGAAGGAGAGAGTGAGGCTGATGACGGCACAGCTCTGCCTTGATTAAATCCAGTGCACTCACAAGTTAAGACATCACTGTCATGATGTTATTGGGCCTCTTCAAGAATGAAGGACAACCAACAACTGTCTGGGTAGGAATGGAGTAGATTTGGAAATTAAGGTCAAATCAGAACAATGTATGTCTGTCAGTAAAAACATTTTACGACTCCTTTTTTTCTCTTTTTTTGGAGGGGGGAAGGCATGGCAACTGGGGTTAAGTGACTTGCCCAAGGTCACATGGCTAGTAAAGTGTTAAGTGTCTGAGGCCGGATTTGAATTCAGGTCCTCCTGACTCCAGGGCTGGTGCTCTATTCACTGTGCCACCTAGATGCTTATTCTAAAGGGTCTCCTTTTAGCCCTTAGGAAAAAAAGAAACTTTAGGGAGAATATGATAGATGTCTTCAAATATTTGAAGATTTGGGATTTGGAGGAGAAATTAGATTTGTTCTATTTGGTCTCAGAGGACAAAACTAGGAACAGTGGATGGACATTTCAGAATGACAGATTTAAGCTTGAGGTCAGGTAGACTTCCAAACAACCAGAGCTATTCAAAAGTAGCACAGGCTGCCTTGTAGTGGTGGGGTTCCTCATCCTCATAGGTCTTAGTGTAGGGATTGGATGACCACTTGCTGGTTATTAGCAGGGATTGCCTTTTTTGTTCTATGATATGCAAGCCCTTCACTTTCAGGTACTTAGAATTTTCTAATCTTTAAAATTATAGGATTGACTATTGGTCTATATCCCGAAGAGATCATAAAAAAGGACCTCTATGTACAAAAATATTTATAGCAGCTAATTTTTGTGGTGGCAAAGAATTGGAAACTGAGGGAATGGCCATCAGTCAGGGAATGGCTGAACAAAGTGTGGCATATGCATGTGGCATATGAATCACTCCAGACTCCACTCCAGGAGATGGAGGCAGATGATGAAATCCGAACACAAATCATACACCGTCTCTAATTCAGTCTATCCTCCACACAATTACCGAAGTGATATTCTTAAAGTGCACTCAGTGATTCTCTGTTACCTCTGGGATCAAATATAAACCCCTCTGGCATTTGCGGCTTCTTACCACCTGCTCCATCCTGCCTTTTTTTGTCTTATTATGCAAACTAGCTTTCTTGCAGTTCTTCACACAACATTGCATCTCCCAGATTTTCATGGGTTAACTCCCACGCCTAGAATACACTCCTTACTTTAGACTCTTGGAATCCCTGTTTTCATTCAAGATGGTCAAGAACCAACTTCTGCTTGAAGCCCTTTCTGATCCCTCATTGCTAGCTAATTTTGTGGTGGCAAAGAATTGGAAACTGAGGGAATGGCCATCAATCAGGGAATGGCTGAACAAGTTGTGGTATATTAATGTAATGAGATACTATTGTGCTATAAGAAACGAGGAGCAGGTCGATTTCAGAAAAATCTGGAAAATACTGCACTGATGCAAAGTGAAATGAGCAGAACCAGGAGAATGTTGTACACTATAATAGCAACATTGTGTGATGATCAACTATGATTGATTTAGCTCTTCTCAGCAATACAGTGATCCAAGACAATTCCAAAAGACTCATGATCAAAAAATGATATCCACATCAGAGAAAGAACTGATGGAGTCTGAATGCAGATCAAAGCATACTATTTTTCACTTTCTTTAGACTTTTCTTTTTTTCCCATGTTTTTTTTCTCTTTTGTTGCGTTTCTTCTTTCACAACATGACTAATATGGAAATATTGATTGTATATGATTTACTTGATTGCACATATATATATCAAATTGCATATCCTCCTCGGGAAGGGGAAGGGGAGGAAGGAAGGGAGAAAATTTGGAACTCAAAATTATTTTATATAAAACTGAATGTTAAAAATTGTCTTGACATGTAATTGGAAAAAATAAAATACTATTTAAAAGAAAAAAATAAAATGATGGGGTTGGGCTAAATAGATGATCCTGGAAGTTGCTCCTAGCTCTAATAACCCATGAAAAATTCTCTATATGGGGGTGACAGGAAACGTAGACATGAAACTGCTAAATATCAATACAAAACAGTATGTGACTGAGTGCCAAGTGAGTAAGAGGCAGGAAAGGCTATGGGAGCCCAGAGGTGAGCCGATACCAGTCGAAAAATGTTCAATGTATTTCCACCTCAGAAACTGGCAAATGCTACAGATCAGGGCTCAGTGGATTGTTTTAATAATTGCCTAGGCTTAAGAAAGTGACAGAGAAAATGCTAATGCAGATTAAACTTTGAAATGTGTTGCACACAGGTTCTTTTCTTTCCAGAGAGATGGAACATTTACCATCACACTCCTGACTGAGGTATTTGGAGAAAGATTCCTGGAAGAAATAACTACTTGTGCTGGGCCTTGGAGGAGAAGAAGATTTGGATAGGTATATGAAGTAGGGAAGGAAATTCTAGATCCAGGAGCAGTTTTGGAAGCAATAATAAGCCTGGCATTTGCTGATACTATAAGCAAACCAGGATGACCAACTTTGATAGACTTAGCTCTTCTCAGCAATGCAAGGATCAAAGACAAGTCTAAAAGACCATGATGGAAACTGCTGTCAGAATCCCAAGAAAGAGCTTTAGAGTCTGAATGCAGATAAGCTTACCATTTGCTCTGTTTTGTTGTTTTATTCCTCTTTTGCATGGTTCCTCCTGTTGGTTCCAATTCTTCTTTAGACTAATGTGAAAATATGTTTAATATGAATATGTAGAGCCTATATCAGACTGCATGCTCTCTTGGGGAAGGGAAGGAGGAGGAGAAAATTTAAAACTCAAAATCTTAAAGAGGCCAACGCTGAAAACTAAAAATAAATTAATTTAAATAAAGAAAATAAGCCTGGCATTTTAAGAGGAAGAGGAAGAAGGTCTTATTGGCTAGAAGCAGGTGGTTCACATGGTAGATTAACGGGAGAAGATTAATCAATCAGCAAATATTGAAAAGAATGAGTTTAGAGGTTATGTAGTCTAATATTCCTCCCCATCTGAATGGAAAAGGCAGGAATTCCTTCCTATTCAACAAATACTGAATTCATTGTACAACATTCTGGACAGGCATATAAAACAGAGAATTCTGGTTAGGTGTTTGCAGGGCAACGTGATGAAATGCCTTATATTCAAGACAGAATGAATTTTCATGTTTTATATCTGTATGAGGCAGAATGATTTAAAGAACCCAGAGACTGCCCCTTTGCGGAGATTGGAGATCATGGGTGAGGCAGACTGAGATTACTAGCCGGGGGGTGCAAGACATTCTTCCTCTTGGCCTCAGTTTCCTTATCTGGAAAATGACTAGATGGGCTCTTTCATGCTTTCTAGCTCCTTTATTCCAATTTTTCCTATCCCTGGCAAGAAGGCACACCCACTGAGAAGTCGGGTGAGGTAGTGGAAAATGTGCTGTATTCTGGGGCAGGGGAAATGAGTCAAATTCTGACAGTTACATAACGCCTCCCAGAAATCCCTTCCCATCGTTGGCCTTCAGTGGCCTAATCTGCAGAATGAGTCTCCAAAGTCCCAACCGGGGCTCTCACCTGGCTTCGTCCGCGCGGGGCACGTTGGGCCTCCCGGAACCTGGACCACCTGCGCCTTGAGAACCCAGCCCCTCGCTCCATCACCCCAGACTCTGCTTCAGGAGCTGGAGGCAGATGCTGCAGCGCACTCCTTGGAATCCCTGGTTTTGTTCAAGATGGTCCAGCAGCAGTTTCTGCTTGCAGCCTTTCCTGATCCCCCACTACTAGGGCCTTTCTTCCTGCCCAGGTTAACTCGTGTCTGTTCTGTACGCACTCATACATGTACATGTTGCCCTTTACCACCTTAGAATAGTAATACCCCAAGAAGGACCGCTTTGATTCTGTGTCTGTATCCCAGCACCAGGCACAGGCTGTCATCCAGTAAGCACTTAATAAATGCTCGTTGGGTTAATGGATTGACCTTTGAAAGCTGAAACAAAAGTATGGCAGCACAGCCCTGGGCACACGGTAGGAACCTAAAAAGTGCTTGCTTTGTCTTCACTTTTTTGTGTCCCGGTCCTCTGGGTCAGGCTGGGAAAGCCTATGCGTCCTTTCTCTGAATAATGGTTTTAATTAATAACTACAACTCATAGGTAATTATTACAAAGGAACCCGAGTATACGGAAACTCAATTATCAAAGCATTGGTTAAGAACTTCTGCCAGGCCATACAATGTTCAAAGACAGTTCAGAAGGCTCCTGATGGAGAGCGCCTTCCACAGCCAGGCAGGACCGCGGGGTCTCGGGGCAAAGGGAAGCACGCCATTCTCGTTTTTCCCTTTTATTCTGATTCTTCCTCCACAACAGGACTGATGCGGAATACATTTAGCTTGATTGCACATGTATAACCCATATCAGCCTGCTTGGGGGAGAAGGCGGAGGGAGGAAAATCGGAAATTCAGGATCTTATAAAAATGAGGGCTGGAAACTCCATTTACGCGTCATTGGAGAAAATGAAATGCAATTCACTGGGGGGTGGAGAAAGAAACGCGTCCGCAATAGAAGCGGGAGAGCCGCGAGCGCCCGGGGGCAGGTCCCGGAGCAGGAGCAGAGGGCCCGCTGGCTCTGCCCGGACGCAGGGCCACGCCACGGCGGCTTCCGTCCCGGTACAGGCAGCGGCGAGCCACTCCGCCAGCGGAAGCGACGGCGCCCGAGTCACGTGGGGGCAGGAGCAGGAACGTGGCAGAAGGCGGGCCGCGGGGCGAGCGTGCCCGCGGCTTCCGAGTGCGCGGCGGCGGCGGGGCTCTGCCGGAGCCACGGCCGGGGCTCGCTTCCCCCTGGCAGCACGCAGAGTTGTGGGTGGTGAGGACGGCGGCAGCAGCAGGAGAGAAGGCGGGGGGTCTCCCGGCCACTGTAGCTGCTGCCCTTGGGCGGGTCTCTGCTAAGCCCGGGAATCATGGCATCTCTAGTCCACACGGTCCAGGAGAATGGGCGCATAGCTGCCGGGCTCCTGCTCAACCTGCTGGTCTCCATCTGCATTGTGTTCCTTAACAAATGGATCTATGTGCACTACGGCTTCCCCAACATGAGTCTGACCCTGGTGCACTTCGTGGTGACTGGGCTGGGCTTGTACATCTGTCAGAAACTGAACATCTTTGCCCCTAAAAGTCTGCAGCCCTCCAAGCTGCTGTTCCTGGCCCTCAGCTTCTGTGGCTTTGTGGTTTTCACCAACCTCTCTCTCCAAAACAACACGATAGGCACCTATCAGTTGGCCAAGGCCATGACCACCCCTGTGATCATAGCCATCCAGACCCTGTTCTACAAGAAAACCTTCTCCGCCAAAATACAGTTCACCCTGGTGAGTAGCTCCAGCTCCAGCGGGCCGGAGGGACTCTCCCAGCCGCGCTTCCCTTAGAAATTGAAATTGCCCTTGAAATCGACTTCCTCGGGAACCGAGAAATGAACGTTTCAACATTGTATCAGTTTGTGTCTTCACTTTGCAGGATCCCTGGCTGAGGGCCAGGCTGCTTGGGGCTTCCCAGGGCTTTTCAGTAACAAAGAAACATCCCCTGCAAGAATCAGGGTGTGTAATTATGATGTGTAGGACCTTGTAGCATCCTGTTTGCATCGTGACAGACCATTAAGGTCCCTGGACCTTGGAATACAAGGGGACTATTCATCTTGGACTTTTGAGAATTTACAGAATTGTCTGCGTATACCTTATAGTGGCCACCCTCCCTTTGACCATTATTTAAAAAAAAAAAAAGTGTTTTCAGTAATGCCCTGTCTTTCTATCTTATGTTGAAAAAAAATGTGAGTAGTATATTTTAATCTGAAAAAGTGGGATGGTCAATAAGACCATTTTTAAGAACTGAATTATTTAAAGAGGTACATAATTTCCTGTGTATGAGCATTAATATACATGCATTTAAAATCTCATAAGACTGTTAAAATGAAAATTGAATCTGATTTTGTTTAATATTTACATCTTTTTCTTTGCAGATACCCATAACTTTAGGTGTCGTCCTAAATTCTTACTACGATGTGAAGTTTAATTTTCTCGGAATGGTGTTTGCTGCTCTTGGGGTGGTGGTTACATCTCTTTATCAAGTGGTTGGTAATTTTTTTTCTTTTGTGCCCTTTTAGCAGACTCTAATTTTTGAAACTATAAGCCAAGAGTAGGATATAGATTAGACTATTGGAAAGAAAGTCTGATTTTAAATGTTGTTGGATGCAAAGTGAAAAACAGAAGAGAGGCAGAAAAACATATCTGGGAAGGTTCCATAGCTAGAAGTTCAACTCACATTACCATGAAGGAGCATGCCTTTGTATGTATCATGAAGTGTAAAGAAATTTCAAATTAGTTTCTCAAATCATGTTGCTGTTACAACCTATAGACTAACTTTACTGTCTCATAGTCTAGGTAACATGTTAATAAAAACTCTGTAAGTAAAAAATTAACTTTTTATCTGCATGGCATATTGCATAGTAATGGTAAGCACTCAGTAAATATTGTCACTTCTGTATATTTTGGGCAAGGGAGTGTCCTGTGAAATAGAAGTCTCTTTGTGCTAAAAACTCTGGCAGTGGAATTTCTGAGTGTGTCAGCCTAAGAGATCAGATTCAAAATCTGTAACATTTAAATTAATGTTTCAAGCCTTCCTTCTGACAAAGACCTACACATTTATTTTTTTTGGTCTTTTTTGGAGGGGAGAAGTCAGGGCAATTGGGGTTAAGTGATTTGCCCAAGGTCACACAACTAGTAAGTGTTAAGTGTTTAAGGGGAATTTGAACTCAGATTCTCCTGACTCCAGGGCCAGTGCTCTATTCACTTTGACACCTAGCTGCCCCTACCTACAGATTTAAAATGAACACATTAATTTTGTGAGAAGCAGGAAACATGTAGTAGTGAAGAGTGATCCTTCCTCACAGGTGAAATAACTGGGGCTCAAGTCCCTTCTCTGACAGTTTTTGCTGTTACTTTGATTGAGTCATTTATCTTCTCAGTGCTCTAGGCAACTCTAAAATTTCATGGCAGAGAAGTTATAGACCAGCATGATATAGTGAGCTTTTTTTAACCAGTGAAATCATCTCTCCAGCCCTCAGCCTATCATTTTGTATGGTTAAGACTTCGTTGGCATCAAGCTGAAATAATGCATTTTTTGGTGCTCATAGTTTCTGAGGCACTGTAACACTCGTGTCATCAAAGGTCCAGTGCATTTTAAAAATAGGGGATGAGCACAGTGGACAGTACAATTCAGACTTCTTTGTATTAATTTACATACTTTGGCTAATTGATTGCCATGTTTTTTACACATAACATCAATTCCATTCTGCTGTCAGTTACTAAAGAGAATGTTCAGAGATGCTTAGTTTTGTCATTTATAAAAACGATAATATTTGGGGGATACTTGAGTGGTGCCAAGACATTGTGTTCTTTTTATGAAGTGAAGTAAATTAGGAATTTAATTCTTCTATCTTTTTTTAAATTAGATGTTTCCTAATGTCTGCTACATTGAAATTTATTATTGTATTCATTGTACTCCAATAGAAAATGCAGCCCTGCTTCCAAGAATTCTCTTCCAAGTCATTCTCATAATGATTCTTCCGCTCATGTAACTAAGACCTGCCATGGGTCACAATTAAATTCTATAAAAGGTAGTCTGTGTAGGGAATCCTGCTTATCAAGGACCCAGGAGCCAAAACACTGGTTAGGATATTTGAGATAGCATTGAGAAAGGGCTAATTCTTGGGCAGCTTACTGGGGAAAAGTTAAGGCCTCACAGTGAAGTCATTTTCTTTACGGAAGAGTTGTGATCCTGCAAAGTTTACTGTAAATCAGATCATACAGTCCTCTTTCATCCCACTGTGATTTCTGAGATGTATTCCCACTTGTCCTGTTGATAACAATGAAAGGAGGGTAGAATGGAAGATCTGGGTATCAGAGAGGCAGCCAACCTGACCAGCAAGCTACAGACGTTGGTACGGAGGCTGGGGGAAGGAAAAGGAGACTGATTACAACACACTTCTGTGTAGTAATTGGCAAACAGCTGGGGAATTAATCCTTTATACTGTACTGTTCATTAGTTAAGGTCTTTTGAGATCCTATTTCAGATTTGTTTCCTACCTTTCTATTTCTCATATTGTGTATTTCTGTAGATAAAAATTCCTCTAATGGGGATATACTTCATAAAAAAATAACTGGGAAACTACCAGCATTTGTCAGATCTTTTTTGTAGAGTCATTAAACTTTAGAGTTTGATGGCCTGTAGGTGACCATTTATTTAAATAATTATAGCCATCTTTTTTTTCCTCCACTCAGTTTCTCTCTGATGCTTCATTGTGGCATGAAGGTGACCAGCTTCTCTAGAGTCAATACCAGTGATGCACAAACTTGGGCCAGGCCTGTCTAGCAGAATAATCTTTGTGTATGAGGCAGCACGGTGGCTGAGTTGGATGGGGCTCTACATTTGGAGTCAGGAAGACTTTAGTTTAAGTCCTGCCTCAGATACTTACTGGCCATGTAATCTTGAATGTCTAACTTATCATCACTTGATGTTCGGAGGTTACATATTAAAACGACAGGGGCACTGGCAGTCCCTAGGAAATTGTTTCCCTCATATACTGATTTCCTACAACTAATCAAGGCATTGAAAAGTCCATCATTGCCTCTACTGGGAGAAATGAATTTGTTGTCCATCTCCTATGCCAATGTCCTATGCCATTCTTAGAAAGGAATGAAAGGAGTCCTGG
The DNA here is from genome assembly GCA_011680675.1 of Gymnobelideus leadbeateri. NCBI lineage: Eukaryota > Metazoa > Chordata > Mammalia > Diprotodontia > Petauridae > Gymnobelideus > Gymnobelideus leadbeateri. The sequence continues at coordinate 96,960 of WOXC01010495.1, forward strand.
CTCTACCATCTTCTCAGTGTCTCTTTCCATGAACTCCAGTGATCGTTGGTCCCAACATTGTACCTTCTTTTTCTTTTGGTAGATGAGGGACTGACCCAACTTTTGAATCATATTTTTAAAAAATATTTTTTAATCCTTACCAAATAAAAATCATCAATTAGATAAGTCTTAGGTTCTTTCCTCCAAAGAACTTAATGTGCTTTCATTTATTTTATGTTTCTTTATCAATTTATAAGGTCACAAGGCATAATAGGATATATAGGGAAAATGGTAGCCAACTCCCATCATTGTACCCATTTTGCAATGTTGAGTAATGAGAGATGTCTTATTTCTGTGTTAAATTCCATTTATCTGTTCATTTTTAGTGGGTAGGAGCCAAACAGCACGAGCTGCAGGTGAATTCCATGCAGTTACTATACTACCAAGCACCAATGTCCTCTGCCATGTTACTAATGGTCGTGCCCTTCTTTGAACCCGTATTTGGGAAAGGGGGAATCCTTGGACCCTGGTCATTTTCTGCACTGGTAAGTTGTTTATTTTTGAGTAGTATTCATATTCACAACTAAAATAACAAGTTATGACCATTTTAAAGAATGTCCATTTTCTTACCAAGGATACATCTTTCATTAGAAAATGAAGTTTAGCCCTACTTTTCTTGATCATTTTTGAAAGCCTTAACCTCCTGAAATAGACTACAAGTAAAGGTACATAGATGAGATCTCTGAGTAAACTGAATGGTTATCACAGAGGTTGTGTACCCAGTCTCCATGGCAGAAGCTCTCCGGGCCTCATTTAGAACTAATTGATGGTTCTAGTGGTACAGTAGTGCTAGATTTCCCAGTGTCCAGAGGAGTTAAAGCATGAAGTCATAGGGAAAAGGGTAGATTTAGGGCCATCACTGTAGATGCAGCTCAGTGGTGAAGTGAATAGAGTGCTGGGTTTGAAGTCAGGAAGACCCAAGTTCAGACACTGGATAGTTGAGTGGCCCTTGGTATATTACTTCATTGCTTTCCCTCAGTTTTCTCCTCTGTAAATGGGGGTAATAATAGCACCTACCGCCCAGGATTATGAAAGGCTCCAAATGAGATAACATGTGTTCAGTGCTTTGCAAACTTTAAAGTACTATGAAGTCCTATATGTTATTGTAGGGACACCCTTCAATAGCCCCAAAAGGTATTGTTTCATAATAGAAAGTAGCTCTTTTGTTATGGCTTAATAAGATCATTGATGTTCGCCATGATGGCCCTGAATCATTAAGAAATTATATTGAGCATGCTGTCGTGGGGAGGGAGGGGGAGAAAATTTTAAATTTATGGAAGTGAATGTTGAAAACTAAAAATAAATAAATTAACTTATTATAAAAAAAACCAAAACCATTTTGAACTGAAAAAATTATTTTCAGTATATTCTCTTTAATATGATTATAGTGTATTTCAAGAAGCTTTCTATTAAAAAATGGTTAAGGGGTAAACTTTAGTGATGTAGAAATTTCATGATTTCCCCAATGATGCTACCTGAATGAGATATCACTTACATAAATGGAATAACTGGAACCAGAAGTAGGCAAAATAAGAAACTATTTAGGATATAATAAAAATGACAGACCCTGTTAAAGTCAACAAGCCTTTATTAAATACTGTGTCCCAAGCACTGTGCTAAGTACTCGGAATAGAAACACAGACAAAAAGAAAGATCATCCTTACCTTTGTGGAAGGGGAACACAACACATAAAAGGGAGCTGAAAAGCATGGGGGTTTGCTGGGGGAAAGGAAAATCCAGGGCATAGAGGATGACTAGTATAAGCATTTCCTAAAAATGGAGGTTCCAGAAGGAGTTCACCAATGGGAAAGGGGGAGTTAACCAAGGAATTGTGGTGGTGTAGCTTTTTGTTTTGTCCTAAGTAAAGTCTAGTGAATCAAGATGGCGGCTTGAGGCTTCTGCTAGACAAGATACATTTTTTATTTTGATTCTCAAGAGCAGGGGTAGCTTTCATGGACTCCACTTAGTAGGATGTCATACTCACCCTATGTTTTCTCATCATCCCAATATGGTTTTGAAGATGATAATCAGATTAACTGAGTAAACCTATATGAAATAGAAATGATCTGCATATAGGGCTGTGTCCCTTGGAAGTTTCTCAATGGTTTAAGCCATAGCTAATATTTTCATTCTAGTCCTGCCATCCCCCTAGCTGAAGAGTCTGCCCTTCAAAGGTTACCCTCCATCTATTCTGTATGCATCGTGTATGTACTGGGTTATTTCCACCTTGTTTCTCTCATTAGAATGTAAATGCCTTGAGGAAAGGAACTATCTTTGAGTTCAAGTTCCATCTCAGACACCCTACTTCTTACTTCACTGCACCTTACTTCACTTTACTACACCTTACTTCACTGCATTCTGCCTCAGTGTTCTATAAAATAGGGGTAATAATAGCACTATAATTAATAAAATTAAATTAAAATGCTATTTTACTGACTAATCTCAAAATCTGAAATAATTATACCAAACTTGTATGACAGGAAATTGGACTGAATTTTTTTTTTGGTGGGGGGGAGCCTGGTTAATTTACCTTTCAAGCTATTTCTTCTCTGTTTCCCTCTAGGAAGCTTCCACTTCTGCCCATTTTTCACTGTCTTCCAAATACCCTTTGTACTTTCTCATCTTTGTGCTTTTGCTCACATAGATTTCCCTCCCTGGAATGCCCTTTCCCTTCTCTTTGCTGATCTAAATTTTATCCATTATTCATGTAAAATACAGGTCAAAGCTCACCTCTTTCAAGAAGCTTTCCCTACCTGCCCAAGCCTGAAGTGAGCTCTCCCCACTCTGAACTCCTAGAGCATTTAATGTTTGTAGTTGACTTAGATACTGTATGCTACTGTGTGACAACCCTCTTGTCATTTTCTTTAACTGTTATTTAAATCTCATTTTGGTTTTTAAGTTTTATGTCTTTCCAACTAGATTGTAACTTTCTTGAGGGCAGGAACTATGTCCCATTATTTTTGTTCCCCATATCACCTTGCATGGTTTGGTTGGTACATAATAAATATATTTGTTGATTTCATTTAAAGAGAAAAATTAGATCCTGTGATCAGGATTTTCATTTAATTTTAACATTTTGATTTGGCTTTGTAAGCAGAGTTGGATTTTCATATATAAGAATATTTTCTGCAAATATTTTACAGAAAAATTTCCACTCTCTTGCTTCATGAAGGCATGGAGGGGGATCTTGGATTCTCAGATGCTGTTCCGATGGAGCTGAACATTCTTCCAGGTCCTTCAAAGCTGGAAAGGTTTTGACCATAGGCTCAGTAAATAGGCTATGAGTATGTTGTCCAAGGATTGCCTAGCTAAGACAAGGTCAGGCAAGTGGGAATCCTCACCAGAAAGTTGGCCACAGCATCTTTTTAAAATCTTTCCTAAGGTGTGTTGGGGATGCGATCTTGGCTGTTGGAGGGAGAACCCATGAGAGAAACCACAGATCTTGGAGAGTATTAGGAGTATATTATAATAGACATTGTTCATTCTTCTTAGTGATCACTCAACTCTGTCCTGACCAACCTCAATTTCTTTTTTGTCTTGGAGTTATATTTGAAATAATCAAAAAGATGAGTCAAGCTTGTTTGCAATAGCATTATGATTGTACTATTTTAATGACATTCTCTTTGTTTTCCTAGTTTATGGTGCTGCTATCTGGTATAATAGCCTTTATGGTCAATTTATCCATATACTGGATCATTGGAAATACTTCACCAGTCACGTATCCTTTTCAATGATGATAGTAACGATTTTTAAAGTTTCTATGGCATGTTAGGATTTTTAAAGCATGTTTTGTGTCTATTATCTTATTTGCTCCTCATTAGAATCTTGTAAAGTAGGGAGAGTAGAGTATTACCCTCTCTTTACAGGTGGAGAAACTGAAGCATGGAGAGGTTAAATGGCATAAGGTCACATAGAAAATTGGTGATGGGATTCCTGATTCATCATCTTCGTAATAAATATTGTTGTAATTATAAAATACATAATAAAGTGTTATTATCATAATAACCAGCATCTGTTACAGCCCCTTTAAGGCATTTGAGCCTCACAACAACCTTATGAGGTTGGGGCTATTATGATCCCCATTTTACAGATGAGGAAACTGAGGCAGATAGAAACTAAGTGTCTTGTCCAGAGTCACACAACTAGTAAGGATCTGAGGTAGAATTTGAACTCTGGTCTTCTTGAGTTCTAGTCCAGCTCGTCATCATCTATTCCATGACATAGCTGCATCATAAAGGTTTTCTACATGTCCATGGATATTTTTATGTTTTCGTTGAAAAGAATCAGTATGTATTTAGGTATTTTTTTAAAAATCTCCCCAGAAAAATGGGCCAATAAGTATTGATTATATTGTGAATGATAACAAAAATAATGCTACTTGGTAGGTATTTCATATTTTTCAAACTAGTTCAATCAGTCTGACTAGTCCACCATTTCTTTTTTTAGTATGTAATAATACTGATATAATATATATTATATATATATAATAGAAAACAATAACAGATTTAAACATAATTCTGTGTTCTCCATAGTAAAAGAGCGAGGTGTGGTTGATCCAAGCAAGTAGCCCCCCCTTCCTTTGCCTCCAACCATTTGTCTTTCACTTTAGAATGAGTTTTTGTGCTTGTGTTTTTATATGAGTGAGACTGTTTTCACTTCAAACCAAATAATGAAGTCCTGGGATGTTGCTACCTGGTTTTTCCATCTCGCTCTTTGTTCATCTCCTTTATGGCACCTTACACTATCCTGGAAGAAGCTGCCTAATGTCTCACAGTGATTTACAGCTTAAGTTTAAGCCAAGCTACTTACCTCTCCCTGGGTTGGGGAAGGAGTTTGGTAATATGTTGTCAAAGGTTTTTTCTCATAATTTTTTTCTTATCTTAGATAATTTGTTAAGGCCGAAGCTTTTCAATTTTGTGTAATCAAAGTTGTTTTATCTTTATTTTTCCTTTTTTGGTCATTTTAAAATTTTACATTTTAACACAAAATGAGAAAAGAGAAAAAAATCGCCATGTACACAGCAGGCCACAAGAGAAGATTCAATATAAAACAATGAATTTCCATTTCAAGAAAATCCATAAAATAAATACTACACATTGTTTTCAAAGCTGCCCAGCATTTCTTTTCTTTCTTTTTGGTTTTCTTTTGTTCTCTGCTGTGCACTTTTTTTTTTTTTGCCTTTTTTGGAGGGCAATTGGGGTCAATCGACTTGCCCAAGGTCACACAGCTAGTAAGTGTTAAGTGTCTGAAGCTGGATTTGAACTCAGGTCCTCCTGACTCCAGCGCCACCTCACTGTCCCTGTGCTGTGCACTTTTTACTTTATTTTTTTCTCCTCCCCCACAAAGAAGGCTACAATTAAACTAGACATATATACATATACATAGATATCTATATACATCTATATATATATCTATATACACCATACACATATATTCTCGTACAAATTAGATAAGAGTAAATCCTGAAGGGTTAAAATAAGGTTGGGACAGTGTCTTACCTTTTATGTCCCAGCATTTAGCTTAGTCCTTTGCATAGAAGAAGTGTTTGTTGAATTGAATTTGTTGAAGAGTCAATGCCAATAATAACAGCTAACAGCTGTATTGCCCTTTGGAGATTTCAGTGCTCTCTGCATGATCGTATCATTTGATTCTCACAGCCCTGGGAAGTAGGTACTATTATTACTTCCTTTTAGCAATTAAAGAAATAGACTGAGGGGCAGCTGGGTGGTGCGGTGAATAGAGCACAGGTCCTGGAGTCAGGAGGACCTGAGTTCAAATCCAGCCCCAGACATTTGATACTTACTAGCTGTGTGACCTTGGGCAAGTTGCCTTGCCTTGCCTTCCCCACTCCAAAAAAATTAAATTGAGAGGTTTCGTGACTTGCCCAGAGTCACACAGCTACTAAATGTCTAAGGTAGAATTCAGATTCAAGTCTTCCCGACTCCAGGCCCAGTGCTCTTTCCATCTAGCAAAGAAAGGGAGCAGTAAATATGTCTGCATGGCTCACATCCACATTAGGAGGAAGCAAGTTTAACATATCCAAGACAGAACTCATCTTTTCCCTCATATTCATATATCCTCTCTTCTATCAAGGACAACACTATTTTTCCACTTATCCACGTTGGTCACCTAAGAGACATCCTCAGCTCCTCACTCTTACTCAATCTTCATATCCAGTCAGTTGTCAATAGATTCTATTTCTGAAATATCGCTCATACTCGTGCCCTTCTCTCTCCTCTCATGGCCACTGCCCTTGTTCAGAGCCTTCATTACCTCTTATATGCCCTGGTGCCATAGTCTCCTGCTTTATCTTGCTGCTTCCATTCCCTCCTCTCCAGTCCATCCTCCACACCGTTGCCTGAGGCACAAGTCTAACCACGTCACTTCTTCGGAAACTCCATTGGTTCCCTCTTGCCTTAAGGATAAAATACTTCAAACTCCTCTGTTTGGCTTTTAAAGCCCCTTAGGGTCTGACCCCAGCCTACTTCAAGGTTTAGCACTCATTACTTTCCTTCATACACTCCATGTTCTGTCTCAGACATGGTTTGTTTTTTACATTTTATCTTTCTTCAAGTAACAGAACTTTATATTCTGACCTATCTCACATATTGGGGGAGAGAAAGAAAAAAATCCTTATGACTAATATCTATAGTCAAGCAAAACTAATTCCTGGATTAGCCATATCCAGAAAAGCACCTCAGTCTGCATCCTGTGTCATCATGTCTTGGTTAAGAGGTAGGTAGTATGTTTTATCATGGGTCTTCTGGAATCATGGTTGCTCATGACATTGGTCAGAATTCTTAATTCTTTCAACGTCATTTTTCTTTATGATGTTATTGAATAAATTGTTCTCCTGGTTCTACTCACTTCACTCTGCATCAGTTCTTACAAGTCTTTCCAGGATTCCCTGAAACTCTCACTTTCATGATTTCTTACAGCACAATAATATTTCATTATGTTCAGATATCATAATAGTCATACCCCAATTGATGGGCACTGCTTTGGTTTCTAGTTCCTTGGAACCACAAAACGAGCTGCTATAAATATTCTTATATGTATAGGTCCTTTTCCTATTTCTTTGATAGCCTGGAAATCCTTAAACTTTTTATGTCATGGGACTCCTTTGGCAGTATGGTTAAACTTACGGCCCCTTTCTTAGAATATTTTTAAATAAAATATATAGGGTTACAAAGTAAACTAATTATGTTGAAATAAGTATATAATTTTTTTCCCCGTCCAAGTTCACAGACCCCCTGGAATATGTCTAACCAACCTGCTTTACTTGCTATTCCCCATTCAGGACATTCCATCTGAATCTCCATGCCTTTGCAGAAACTTCCCTGTGTCTGGAATTCATTCCCTCACTTTCGCTTCTTAGAATCTCTAATTTCCTTTAAATCTCAGATCAAACACCACTCTGATAAAAAGGCTGCCTGGATTTCTTCACTTGCTAGTGCATACGCTCTCTTCTCCCCTATCCTCACTCCCCTACCCCCCAAAATTGTCTCCAGTTAGTATACTTTGTAATTACTTCTCCAGGAATATGATTTTGCCCAAGATAGAAAGACACCTGGAAAGCACTGCTTTTGTCTTTGTATCTCCAGTGCCTGACTGATGGGTGCTTAATTAATAATGCTTATTGGATGAATAAGTGACTTGTTAAATCACAAAAGAGAATTCACCTTTAACCTAATATAGATTGGTGACAATTTCACTCAGGAGTCCCCATGGTTCCATAAATATTTGAAAATGATAGGCTGTGTAAATTTCAGTAATTGGTGTAATAGCAATTTGAGTGCTGCTTTTTTTTTTTAATCAATGGATTCATTTAAGTGTGTCAGAAATTTTCATGTCATCCTTAACCAAAACTACAGGTATAACATGTTTGGACACTTCAAATTCTGTATTACCTTGTTTGGAGGATATGTTTTATTTAAGGATCCACTGTCAATTAATCAGGGACTAGGCATTCTATGCACATTATTTGGCATTCTAGCCTATACTCATTTTAAACTTAGTGAGCAGGAAGGCAGCAGGAACAAATTGGCACAGTGTCCTTAAGGGAGTTTTCATAGCGATGATATATATATATATATATATATATATATATATATATATATATATATATATATATATATATGTATATGTATATGCCTCAGGCAGTTGAAAAGTGTTGCCAAACGTGCACTGACTTTTTTATAATAAGCAAAAAATTAATTTCAAGATATATCACAATAAATTCTACAGGATATAAAAACAAAGCATATTTTTACATGTTAAAACTGATTTTGAATTTTTAAATAATTGTTTTCTCAAAGCCAAGGTGACTCACTTTGAATTTTAGAGGTCATCTTTTTGACCATAGAAGAGGATGGCTTCCTCCAATTAAGTATATCAAAATTAAAGTGGACATAGTAACACTATAGGAGTTTTTGCCAGTACCATATCACAACTATGGTTTATTTTTTGTTTGTTTTGTATTCATGCACTAAGAAACATTGATGGCACAGGACTGTTTTCCAGAATGTAAGTTTTCATTTAATATAGCATCTGTCTTATCACTGGTGATTTCTCATCGAGTGACGTATATATTTTCACTCTGGGCAAATCTTAGAATTTGAGATTCCGATGCTGGATTTTGTTTAACTTCAGGATTGTTTCATTTGGAGAAGTCAAATTGAGATTGAAATCGATAAGATGACTAAGACAAACTTCAGTTCCAAATTAATTATTTTTGGGAGAAAAAGTTAATGCAGAGGGAGGTAGGTTGTTAAGAAATTGAAGCTTTCTTATATTGAATCTTGCTCTGAACCTTTTTAATTGTATACTTGGTCCAACGAAAAAAAACATACTTTTTAGACTCACAAAAAAGTGCCACCCGGGCTCCAAATGGAAATGGGCCACGTGTGTAATGGAAATAACTCTAATAATGATGATGGGGGTAATGCTGTCAGGCAGAGTTGGTAGTGTTTTCCCATCCTCCTTGGCAAACTAAATTCCAAGTATTTCAGAGCTGTAGCTCTTGATGCAGTAGGGACTGCCCAGGCTCTAAGAATGCCCCCATCTCCTTTTGGCATCAAAGATCAGTGTGTACTATGCCCAGCCTAACAAAGGTGACAGAAAGAATCCAAAGTAGCAAGTTGGGGCAGAAGCTGTTCAAAATCTCAGGAATATCTAGGGAGAAACAAGGAAGAAAGATTGGAAAGATAGTAATTTGACCTGGAGAATAATTTGCGTTGTACTTTTCTATTGGCAATTTGTGATTTTTTTTTTTAAATCTTAAACATAGAATTGTGTCCTCTGGAAGAAAAAATGACCAGTAGAAAGAACAATTGTTATATAATAAGGGAGAAAAATATTGTGCCATGTACTTAGGATAACTAATTATCTATACTGCTTGAAGTAGGAGCTTATATAGAGTGTTTTAAGCTATTAAAGCTTAAAATAGCACTAAGACTTTTAGGGCACCTTGTATAAGGTAGATTAATGATAATAACTCTCTCTCATGATAAAGGGAACTGGAGAGTTGTTTTCTTCTGTAAGAATTATTTCCCTAAGCATTGTTATTTGTTTGGGGTTTGTTTTTTTTTTAACTTTTTTTCCAATTGCATATAAAAACTATTTTTAATATTAGTTTTTTTTTTTTAATTGTGAGTTCCAAATTCTCTCCCTCCCGTCCTTCTCCTTAAGACGCCAAGAAGTTTGATAGAAGTTCTGCATTTTAGTGGTGTGATTGTGAGATGCAGTATGGCATTGTAGATAGAGGGCCTTGCCTTAGAAGCAGAAAATACTTGGTTGGATGACCTCCTGATGCATACCAGCCGGTGGACCCTGGGCAGGTAACAATCTCTTGGTGCCCAAGACAATATTTGGATTCTGGATCTACTTCTGAAGAAGGAAATTGCATACCAGGAGCTCTTTGCACTGATAAATTTTTAAAATGTTTTTAATTTAAAAATTTAAATTTAAAATTTAAATAAATTTTTAAAATTATTTGTACATTTTGAGCAGCAGCAGCTTTGTAGAACCAAGGGCTAACTGAAGTTATAGTCTGTTTTGGACCAGTTTGAACTGTGTGACCTCTCTTCAAATCTATTTTGATAGCTTTTCAGCTGCAGATCTGTTATGGTGTTTATTTTTGTATTTGTATTTTTTTAAACATTCTTTGGTTCTTCCCAATTTATGGAACTGTTTATTTGTATTAAGGATTATAAAATGATTTATACAGATCTATGTTGTGCATAAATTTGATTTTTAACATATATCATATTAAAATAAAGATAAGCTACTGGCTTGTGTTTTCAGAGCAATGATAATGAACTGTAAATTCTACACTATATGCACTGATTTGTGCTGGACACAAACTCTTTATCGTAAATAAAAGTGTGGGGGGGTATTTTTAGGGTTAGGAAATATGACTGATGCCAAAGCAACATCAGGAGGTAATGGGAGGGGGGATGTACTATATAAATATAAAAATAATGTTAGAAGCATTCAACGTAATCTACAAGAACCAGAAGATGAGAATGTTTTCTGCACAGAAGATAATCTAAATGGAATGAAGATGGAAAAATGCACTTGAAATCCAAGATTGAAGACAAGCCAGAAAGGCAGGATATTTGAAGACACAGTGGACAGGGCTCTAACCTTAGAGACAAGAAAATCTGCATTTAAATCCTGCTTCAAAAACCAGCTGAGTTTGACACAGCAAAACACTTCACTTTTCTGAACCTCAGTTCCCTCACCTGGAAAATGGGGATGATTGCATCTATTTTACAGGGTTGTGAGGGTCAGGTGAGATTTTGTAAAAGGCTCTGCAAACCTGAAAGATTTATACAAATGTGAACTATTTTTTGAAGATAACAAATTGGACTTTTGGTTACTTACAGTGACTAGAGCTGTCTTTAGTCACAAGATAAACTGTTTCTATTTGATAAGTAAAGCTTGAGGCATTTACTTTAATTTGTAGCAATTAAATGATCCTCAAGACCCCTGAAGCTTCTCACAGGTTCTGTAAGGCTAAAAGGAAATGCATGTGTTTATCTCAAGATAGTGTGCCTAGGTTCCCATTAGATCCAGTCTAGTTGAATGCAATCCTTGTCTTCCTATTTAAATAGTATTTCAGGGAGGAAAGAGGATATGTTCATCTGTCCCAAAAGTGTATTCCTAGTCATCATGAAGATTTTTGTGTAAGAGTTGCCAAAGTTTGGTACCTTCATGTCAGCAGACTTGTCACTTTTTAAAAGGAAGCACAGCCTTCCTTAGGTATGTATTAGTATACTTGTCAGACTCATTATGTCTCTTCCCAAAGTTGTGGCAGTTTTTATTACTGGCATTATTATTTTGAACAATGACAATGTTAACTGTTTGAATAAAAAGAGAACCCCCTTTTTCAAGGACAACCCTTGTTTTTGTGATTTTCTTTTTTAATTGTAGTCTGATTGCTGGAAATTAGTTGAAGCCATGAGAGGGCCTGAGTTTTCAAATTGGTGTGACCAAGAGCACCATTCCTCCTAGTTATAGGGGGTGAAGTGGATAATCGAGTCTTGGCCCTGGACTCCTCTTCCAGAGTTCAATCCAGAGTCAGATACTTGCTGTATGACCCTGGGCAAGTCCCTTGTTTGCTTCAGTTTCCTCATCTGTCAAATGAGCTAGAGAAGGAAATGGCAAACCAGTCCAGTATCTTTGCTAAGAAAACCCCCAATGGAGTCACAAAGAATTGAACACTACTGGAAAAAAAACAACTAAACAACAACAGATACGAAACTATATTGTTGAGGAACCTCTAGCTTGAGGCACAATAGAGCTGGAGTCAGGAAGACCTGAGTTCAAACCCAGCCTCAGACATTTTTCTAGCTGGGTAGCTTTGGGCAAGTCACTTAACCTTGGTTTGCCTCAATTTCCTCACCTGTAAAATAGAGACAATGCTAGATAGGGCCGTCAAAAGGATCAAATGAGATAACTAACATCTGTGTAACTCTTGACCCCTTCTCTATAAGAAGGTCTACCTTTGGGGCAGTGAGGTAGAGAAGTGAATGGATCACGACCCTGGAGTCAGGAGGACCTGAGACACTTGACATAATTAGTAGCCATGTGACTTTGGGTAAGTCACTTAACCCCAATTGCCCTCCAAAAAGAAAAAAAAATACATCTATATTAGGAGGGAGGCTGGTGCAGTGCCAAAACGGTGCTCAGGCCCAGCCCTAGGGCTTGCTGCCTGTGTGGCCTTGTTGTGCTCCCATTTCCTTGGTGTAAAATGGAGCGGTTGGACTTGCCTCTGAGGTTCTTTCCAGCTTTGGGCTCAATGATCCGGGTCATAAAAGTAAATGAAGTTGTGTGTGCCCTATGCACTTGGAAAAACCGGGCCATGTGCTAACTAAACCATACTATAAAAAAAACCGTGCTTTCCTTTTGTTATAACAGGAGCTAACAGTTTTAGAGAGTGTTGGAGGGGAAGGGAGCTTAGGGATCATTTAGTTTCTACCAAGAAAATATAAACAAAACCATAATGAATGAATCTGATTTTTTATTGTTCTTCTCTGAAGTAGGTATTGGTCAATGTTGGGCATCTAAAGGGGAGAACACAAGCTCCCTCCTGCAGAAGATGGCTTAAGCAGATTCTTTGGGAGAGTCAGGGAAACTAAGGCAGAGGTGAGGGTGTGGTGCATTCCAGGCCTGAGTAACAGTCATTTTTCAGTTTTATACAGCTCTTCATGACACCATTTGGGTTTTTCTTGCAAAGATATTGGCATAGTTTGCCATCTTCTCTGGCTCAATTTACAGAGGTAGAAATTGAGGCAGATAGGGTTCAGCAACTTGTGGTAAGCACAAGTAAAGTGGGCTTTTTTGCTGTTTTCTTTTGGACTTCAGTTTCCAAGCCCTGGATGAATCTCTGGTTATCCACAGTTGTAGCATATTAGGTGCTGAGGGGTGTGTGTGTGTGTGTGTGTGTGTGTGTGTGTGTGTGTGTGTGTGTGTAAATAGGAAGCTTGATATTGCCTTGGGGCTCACTCACTGGAAGAATACTTCACCTGAGAACTCTTGAGAAGAAGAAGATGAGACTCTGGGTAGCCAGTGTTTAAAAAGGGGCCACTGGAGCTATGAATATGAACCCAGAGGAAGAAAATGAGCGTTGAGCATCGAGTGTGAAGAAGAAGATGAACATTGATGGTGGAGCATGGAGACTTACTGAAGGAGTCTCCAGTTGTGAAAGTGAATTGAGCTATAGGGCAGAGACTTGCCTGAGGAAGGAGGCTTAGATTAAGTCCCTTTTAAGAGCTGTTATCACAGAGCCTCCAGGCTTTGAAAGTAAATTAAATGGCCCTGTTGGTAATGTATGTAAATATTGTTGCTACCCTCTTAAGCTTTGTTTTCCTAGTGAAAGAAGCTTCAGGCAGGAGCCCCTGGAGCCTTTGTCAGGAAGGAGCAGGGAGAGCTTGGGATGGAGCAGTCCCTTCCCATGCCAGTTGATACAAGGAGCAGGATTGGAGAGTGGCCTGCTTGTGGATCCACGCAGGAGCCAGAAGCAGTCAACCCATAGCCTCAAGCCCTGAGTGTAAGGCCACTCACGGGCAGCTCTCCAGAGGACTGCTGCTGTGAACAGCTTTCAAGGTTCTGATTACATAGTATAGCAAACTCTTTATTTATTCAATAACAAATCAGAGCAAAACGTTTACAGAAAATCAAGGTACAGCATTCACAATGTTACAATTTATCACAGAAAATCAAAATACAGCATTTACCATGTCACAGCTCAACAACTTATCACTAAAATGATCACATGGTTTTCACCAAAGTGGTCACATAGTTTTAAACAATGTACATTCATTTAGTCAATCACAAAATCCTTAATTCAATCACAAAGTACAAAAGTCAAAGTTCTCTACCCCTAGGTCACAGTAAATCATAATCTTCTCAGTCAGTACACAATATCCAAGTAAAGTCTTCTTTCAGCTTCACTCGAGGCTGGCTCTCAGCTTCCATGGTTCCTCTTCCATGGTCCCAGCTCCAACTGTCACCTGGGTTCAAAGGCAGGCAGCTCCCAGTTCCTTGTCCAGCTCCTTGTCCAGTTCTTCATCCAGTTCCCACTCCATATTGAAATTCACAGTGTCCAGTCCACCACAAGTCCTTCACAGTTCCTGTTTTCTGGGAAGACAAAGCTTGACAGAGCCACAATAGTATTCCTACACATTGCTGGCACCATCATCAATTCACTATTTGCCTGTGAAATCAACTCAGACCCAACAACACAGTCTGAGAACTCAACACAAATCATCAACATAGAAATCAACACAGACCCACAAACAAGGTCCAAGTGGTCAGCACTAATCATCGGTAAAGTCCCAGGACCTCCAAAACCTTCCTCCAGGACTTCTGTAAACACATAACCAGAAAATCCACTTTCAGGGCTTCCAGTAAGGTCCCAGGGCTTCTGTACAAAGTATCACAAACAAACATCAACACAGACAGAGCAGACAAACAGAGTGCTGGGATAGCACAAGTTTTCTCCTTCTTGACTCTGCCACCACAGGAGTCCTCTTCTCAGTTCTGCTGTCTCTAGCCAAGACCTCTCCTTACATATGGTCATTAGCTCCTCCCCTTCCTGTTGCAGGAGTTCATGAGTTCTGAGGTTCACAAATTGTGGGGTTCACATGTTCTGTTTCCTAACAGACTTGATACAAGGCTCAAAAGAAACTTAAACTGAAATAAGGTGTTAATTCAATAGCTGAAGCAAGGTGTGAACTACTTCTGTGCTTGCCATTACATTCCACCCCTCCAGGATCCTTGGCCTTACAATCTCAATCTAAATGGCCATGGATCCTGGAACAAATAGATGCACTATACTTTATAATCCTGCTGACTACACCATAATGTAAAGCCAAACATGAGCAGCTTTCCAGAGGAATGCTGCTGTGAACAGCTTTAAGGTTCTGATTACATAGTATAATGAACACTCTATTTATTCAATAACAAATTAGAGCAAAACATTTACAGAAAATCAAAGCATAGCATTCAGAGTGTTACAACTTATCACAGAAAATCAAAATATAGCATTCACAACAACTTATCACTAAGATGGCCACATAGTTTTCACCAAAGTGGTCATATAGTTTTGAACAAAGCACAGTCATTTAGTCAATCACTTAGTAGCTCAATCATTCAATCATGGAGTACAAAAGGTCAAAGTCCTCCACCTATGGGGCACACTAAGTTACAAATGAGTCACTATTCAGTCATCAGTTACTACTCAGTACCCTCTTAAGGGGTAGTGAGAAATACACAAGCCATCCACCCCTAGGTCACTAATAAATTACAATCTCAGTCACTACTCAGTACCCACAGAGAGGTCTTTTCATCTTGACTTGGGGCAGGCTTTCAGCTTCCATGGCTCCTCTTCCATGGTCCCAGCTCTCGCCCAAATCTAATCAACTGCCACCTGAGTTCAAAGGCAGACAGCTCCCAGTTCTTTGTCTAGCTCTCCATGCAGTTCCTGCTCCACATTGGAGCTCACAGTGTCCAGTCCACCACAAGTCCTTCACAACTTCTGTTCCTGGGAAGAGAAAACTTAACAGAGCCACAGACAGACAAAGTACCAACACCACAGTCATGTTTCATCTGGCAGCTCCAGCTGGCCCTCACAAGTCTTCAGCAGCTTTGTTCTCAAAATCAAAGTCACTTTCTCCACTGAAATTCCTGTCTAGCAGCAGCCCAGCCTTCAGGGGCTCATCCTAAGAAGTTCTGACTGTCCAGCTTGTGCTCTTCCTTAAATATGGTATAGCTCCTCCCTGTTCAGCCCCTTCTATTACCTCAGCAACAGGGGTACTTACCTTCTGTTTCTTTAACAGAGGCTTAATCTGAAACTAGGTGCTAAGTACCTCTTAGCTTTCCAATACAAAGGGATCTTCAAATTTCATTACCATTACACCAGTCAAGATGAAAACTTTACAGTAAGGCAGTAGCAATGATAATGCCAGGTGGGAGCATGTAACAGCAGTGTGAGGAGAAGGATACACCCCCCAAGAGGCCTTTATTTGGACACTCTTTTTTTTTAGTTAAATTTTGTTCATTTTTAGTTTATATCAATCATTTCCACAAGAATTTGAGTTATAAAGTTTCTCTCACCATTTTTCCCCTACTCACCACCCCAAAACAGCTATTCCACTGAATACCCCCTCTCCCAATCTGCTCTCTCCTATATCCTTCCCTACCCTCCCTCCAATTTTCCAGTAGGGCAAGATGGATCTCTATGCCCCAGTGCCTGTATATCTTATTTTCCAGTTGCATGTAAAATAATAATAATAAATATTTTTAAACATTTGATTTTAAAACTTTGAATTCCAGATTCGTTCCCTTTCTCCCTCATCACCCACCCTTACTGGGAAGATAAGCAATTCAATATAGGTTGTACATGTGTAGCTATGCAAAACATTTCCATAGTAGATATACTGTGAAAGATTGACTATATTTCCCTCCATCCTATCCCACCCCCCACTTATTCTATTCTTTACTTTGATCCTGTTCCTTTTCAAAAGTGTGTGCTTCCAACTTCCCTCCCCCACAACCTATCCTCCCTTCCATTATCCCATTTTTCATTCCCTTTCCCCCTATCTCCTGTAGGGTGAGATACCCTATTTAGTGTGTATGCCATTCCCTCCCTAAGCCAAATTCAATGAGAAGTAAGGTTGACTCATTCCCTTTTTGCCTTCTTGTTCTTCCCCTCCATTGTAACAGTTTTCCCTTGCCTCTTCTATATGAGATAATTTACCCTATTCTGTCTCTCCCCATCTCCTCTCATTATAGTCCTCTCTCTCACCTCTCAATTTCACCTTTTAAGTATCATCCCTTCCTATTCAATTGGTCCTGTGCCCTCTGTCTATGTATACCTGTACACACACACACACACACACACACACACATATATATATATATATATATATATATATATATATACATACTCACATATGTATTCATATGCCCATATACCCTCCTATATATATATTCCCTTCAACTTTCTCATACTGAGAAAAGTTTCATATGTTACAATTATCGTTTTTCCATGTAGGAATGTAAATAGTTCGACTTATGACTTATATAGTTTATATCCCTTAATAGTTCCTTATGACTTATATTCTGTTTACCTTCTCATGCTTCTCTTGCTTCTTGTATCTGAATGTCAAATTTTCCATTCAACTCTTGTTTTTTCATCAAGAATGCTTGAAAGTTCTCTATTTCATTGAATAATTGAATATTTTCCCGTGAAACATGATACTCAGTTTTGCTGGGTAGGTGATTCTTGGTTTTAACCGCAGCTCCTTTGACCTCCAGAATATCATATTCCATATCCCTCAGTGTAGAAGCTGCCAGATCCTGTGTTATCCTGATTGTATTTCCACAATATTAAAATTGTTTCTTCCTGCCTGCTTGTAATATTTTCTCCTTGATCTGGGAATTCTGGAACCTGGCTATAATATTCCTAGGAGTTTTCTTTTTGGGATCTTTTTCAGGAGGTGATCAGTGGATTCTTTCAACCTATATTTTGCCCTCTGGTTCTAAAACATCAGGGCAATTTTCCTTGAGAATTTCTTGAAGGATGATTTCTAGGTTCTTTTTATGATAATGACTTTCAGGTAGTCCAATAATTTTTAAGTTGTCTCTTCTGGATCTATTTTCTAGGTCAGTGGTTTTTCCAACGAGATATTTCACATTTCCTTCTATTTTTTTATTTGTTTAGTTATGTTATATACTGAATGCAATGATATATGCTTTGTGCCATGTTACATACTGAGCATTATGAAATATACTGAATGATATATTTTGTTTAAGGCTATGTGACCACCTTTGTAATAAGTTGTTATGTTGTTATGAATTGTGAATGCTTTAGTTTCTTGAGTAAGATTTAGTCTTGAATAGAGTGTTCATTATACCTTGCAATTAGACACTTAAAATTATTCACAGCAGCAGCTCTCAGGTGTACTGCCTTGATTGGCATAACATTTGCCCAGAGTCACAAAGCTAGTGTCTGAGGACAAATTTGAATTCAGGAAAATGAGTCTTCCTCACTCCAGGCCCAGCACTCTATCCACTGTGTCACGTAGCTGCCCATCTGAGGGTAGACAGAGTGCCATCTTGTGACCAAACTTCATTATACATCTTTAGTTGCTTAAGGAACTGACTGGCTCGTGGATACTGACCACTGCTGCTGTCTGTATTAGTAGAAAGTATGAGAAATGTGCTTGCTCTAGAAAGAAAATATTCATTGTGAAACCAGGAAAGTTCTCATTACATTCATTCTGAATGGGTAACTCCCTGATGGAGTATGCTTGCTCAGAAAAATGCAAGACTGTTTATGCCTTGTTCCCAATTCAGATTTCCCCTCTTGCTCTCCATTGGCTAGATTCAATGTCCTGAACTGCCCACTTCAGGTTCTCCTCTTTGATATGTTTCCTCTCAAGCAGCTTATAAAGCATGCATACAAGCTTCTGACTTTTTACTTAATCAGAAGCCTGGTTCTGCTAGGTCACAGCTCTGATTACAACCAGTTACCTCTGACTTACATCCTGTTATCACTCAAAGCTGGGAGCAGCTTTAGTCCTGTAGAAACAGAATTCCTTCTTTTGTTTCCCACAAAAATATGGAATTAATTCAGCTGGAGAGTTTTAAAGCTGTACCTCTGAACCTTCTGGTCACATCTGCATATGCTCTTCAAATACTTCAAAGACCCCTTTTCCCCCCTATATACTTGTTTTGGACATCATAACTTGTCACTCTTCTCCCTAGACACCACTTCCCCAATATTATAAAACCTCTCTTGTGACAATAAGAATAATAGTCCAATAGTTCTTCTATAGAAGTGGCAGCTAGTGGTTCTGTGGATAGAGCTCTGTGCCTGGAGTTGGAAAGACTGAGTTCAGATTTGGCCTCAGATTCTTGTGGCCCTGGGTAAGTCACTTAACTCTGTTTCTCTCAGTTTCCTGAACTGTAAAATGGTTATAATAATAGCACTTACCTCACAGGGTTGTTGTGAGATAACATCTGTAAAGCACTTGCCACATAGAAGTGTTTACTTCTATATATGAGAGTAAGGTTGACTTGTTCCCTTTTGCCTTCTTGTTCTTCCCCTCCATTGTAACAGTTTTCCCTTGCCTCTTCTATATGAGATAATTTATCCTATTCTGTCTCTCCCCATCTCCTCTCATTATAGTCCTCTCTCACCTCTCAATTTCACCTTTTCAGTATCATCCCTTCCTATTCAATTGGTCCTGTGCGCAATTCTGAATGGGTATTCTGGATTCAATACAAAGTCATTCATGTCAACAGTGCGAATCATAAGTATTAGATATATAGAAATTCATCTTCCCTTCCCCCTCTTCCCTTGAGACAGATGGGAGAAGAAAATGGGTTTCTGAAAAGATTATAGAAAGCTTTGAGGTATAAAGAGTAGAAATGAGGAAGCAATGGTAGAATGAGCTGGTATTTTCAGTGAAGTAGGTATGAGCTGTAAAAAGGGTTTGGGAGAGGAAGCAAGAGGGGGATTAAGAGAGAAAAGGCAAAGAAATGGGTAATCCATGAGTGATGGATGGAAGAAAGACTGCTGGGCTGTTAGGTTATAGGTCACTTAAGAGTTCAAGAGTTTCAGGATTTAGGGTGAAACCTTCAGCTTGGCTGCAATCATTATTCCCTGGAAGCAAAGAGAAGGGAAATGAGGGGTATAGGCCCCCTGGAAACCCCACCTTGAACTCTCTTTCAATTTTCCCACTTGATCAGGTCCCCTGAGGCATTGACCCTTCTCAGTCAATTGATTAACTTTTCATTGTAGCCTAGACCCAATCTCCCAATTCTCTGTTGCCTAGTCCTCCATTGTCTGTTACCTAGGGATTGGCTGAACTACTTCCTACCCTTAATCCTGTCTAGACCTCATTCTCCCTTGGCCACTTGGTCCAGGTCCCTGGCACTCTTCTCTGTTACTTCCCAGTTACTCCAGCCTACTGGCCACTTCCATTCAGATCCTCCCTAAACCCCATCTCCCAGTTACCCCAGACTACTTGGCCACTCCTAAATCTTTCCTATAGTCTTTCTGTATGAGATCCATCTTAAGGTGTTCAGATTCAACCTGACCAACTTGTATTAGCAATACAGATGCTTATATTCCCTAAGAGTCTGGCCAATATGACAGATTTTTAGAATCATACCCACCTTCTATTATTGTTCTAATGAAACTTGTCTTTGGTTGAAAGAAGGCTTGGGTCAAATTCATTCAGGCAGGACCCATATGTTGCTATTTTATAATCCCAGAATCCCTAAACATCAACAGAACAACCTTTGTCACATTCTTTAAAAACTTTACCTAGGCTGTCATTATCAAAGAATCACAGATTCAGAGCTAAAAAGTAGTTTAGAGGTCACTTAGTACATTCTTCTCATTTTACAGAGGAGGAAACTGAGGCTCCAAAGGTCACAGAGATGCTAAGTGACAGGGCAAGGGTTTTAACCCATGTCCTCTGATGATAAACCCAGTACTCACTACTGTACCATGCTATTTCTTGAAAGTGAACTGACTAGTCCAAGGTTACAAGTAGATAAATGCCAAATTCTAATTATTTTCTTTTTAAATTAAATTAATTTGTTTATTTTTTGTTTTCAACATTTATTTCCATAAGATTTTGAGTTTCAAATTTTCTCCCCCTACCTCCCCTCCTCTCTTCCCAAGACAGCATGTAATCTGATATAGACTTTACATATACATTCATATTAGTCATATTTTTCACATTAGTTATATTGTAAAGAAGAATTAGAACCAATGGGAGGAACCATGAGAAAGAAGAAACTAACAAAACAACAACCACAAAATGTTGGACCCGAATGAAACAGAATGATCCTCCAATTAGAATTTGTGTGGGTTTATTACTGCAGGACTGTCGGGATGCATGGTCACCCAAATCAGACAGTGATTTGGCACAGAGAGTGTGCAGTTTTTTATAGAGGTTCCCTAGCCAGGTTACGTAAGCTGAAACTACAGTGATGTAAGCTGAAACTACAGTGATTGGTCAGTGTACATTTGAATTTCCTACTGGCACAAAACCCTAGGCTGAAACTCCTGCCCATGAATCAATTAGAGGAAGGGACAGGGTAGGGGTTGTGCTTGCTTACAAAACAATCAGGGAAGGAGAAGCTCAGTTCATCTGAGGCAGAGGCTCCTCCAGAGGTGTTTGGATTGCCTAGTCTGGAGCCCTCTGGGTTCCCTACCACTTGGGTTGTTGAGCCTCCTTTGATTGTCTCCCTGCATTTTTAAAACTGACCATACTGAACCAATGACTCTTTCTGCTTCTCCCCTATCTGCTATGTGCAGCAGTGAAGATCTGTTCACCTATAGTAAGGATGCAATGAACTGAATCTGTGAGAGGGGAAGGACTTTCTATGACTAAATCCTAAACCTCAACAACAGATACTATACTATGTGCAGTGAAGAAGACTGAAAAGAAATAGAAGATTCTTTATTAAACTTAGATGCTGGGGGCACAAAGAGATAGAAATTGTCACAATATATATACATATGAAAAAATTTAAGAATGATTACACAAGACAAACAAAGGCAAGTTAATATTATATATTAATGTATATGTATATTAATATAATATGTGTAGAAATGAGAGAGAAATTAAGAGCAATAGAGGGGCCCAATTAAATCTCTTAGAGGGGGAGGATAGTGTAGTAGAATGTGCTCTGGACTTGGAATCAGAAAAGACTTGGGTTTGAATCCTACCTCTGAGATTTACTTGTAGTGTGACCATAAGGAAGCCATTAACTCCACTGAGACTCAGTTTTTCCATCTGTAAAATAAGGACAATAATACTTATGATTCCTACTGTTGACATGAATGACTTTGTACTGAATCCAGAGTAGGTAAGTATAGCCCAAGAATCCTCCTAAGTAAAAAACATATTCGTGTAATTTGTGTAAGTCACTATAAGTATATGTTGCTTATAATAGGATTGTTGAGGTTTAAATCCAGGGACACCAAAAAATGTTGAGGTAGGGTCTCTGCCCATTCTAAAACTGTCATGGTTTCATGACATGGTGGAACTGTCTCAAAGATTTCAGAGTCAGACCACCTCTAATTCAGGTATAGGCATTTATTGATATTGACACCTCTCATTAAGCAGGCTAAGTTCCAAGAGGAACCAGCAACTTTAGAGAAAGCAAGTTGGATTTTTATAGGGCAAAGATGCAATTACAGAACAGAAATTTACATAGAATAAATAAATTATCATTAATGTTAAAAAAAAGGCAGGAGTAGTTTCTTAAGGGATTGGGTAGTGGAGGAGGGGTCCCATCTGTGGTTTGGTGGTTAAACATTCTGATCATTTTGCCCTCCAATTGGCTAGCCATTGTGGTCCTGTCTTGGGCTAGATGGGTGATGTGATTGATTGAATACAAAAACACACCTGTTTCTGGGTCTAGGGGTAGTGACCAGGTAGAAGCAGTAGCTAGGTTCCTATCACATGGACACTTGCTGTTTCTGTGGGAACTAAGAGTTCAGGGACACACATGTTGTTCCAGTGAGCAGGGAGGCATATATAAAGAAATTAGGACATTGGTGTCGGGGCTAGGTAGGTGCAGTGGGCCTGCTGTTAGTAGGGCCAGGCCTATAATGAAGTTAGAATATTGGGGCTGGGGGCAGCTCTATTATAGGATTCCATCAGGACAATTTGACATATATGCTAAAGGATGTTTATCAGATGCCTGTAGCCAGAAGTGTTTGCTGCAAGTTGCTCCCTAAATGTGTGTATCATTGCCTTGGAGTGATAGCATCAATATATTAGCATATTACCACAATTAACCTTGGTCATTGATCATATATTATGTCAGCTGACATAAAAGCCTGATGTAAAAACAGGTCATTCTGAGCCCAGTTTGCTACCCCCTGAATGAGAGATAGATAGGCCTGGCAGCTTATACTGAGGACTCAGTCCCTGTAAGGGAATCAGGAAATCCCCATAGAAAGAAACATTAGAGGAAGCCATAGTGTGGGCTTCCAAGGGACTTACAGTATCACTTCTCCTGGGGCCTGGAGGGAAGAGGTCATTGCCTCACAGACTAGACCAAGTGCTTTCCAGGTTACAGTCATGGCTGCCCATAGACTGCACCTTACTGCCTACATAATGATCTTGTTCCTAACACTCAAGATTTCAGTCTTCAATCATCTCCATTCTGGGTAAAATTTCATTTTGGGTGGTGTAAATTGTGTTTAGCTAGTGATTCCTAGGAAATAAGGTGATTTCCTTTGTGTATTATGGAGATTTGCACACATACATATTTACATATGTAAATAAGTGATTAAGTAAAATAAACATTAAAAGAACTTGTAAATAGGTATATTCTCTAGAAGTAAAGTGAATAAACCATATTAAACCAAATTCTTGGTAATAATGATGTAGTATGGGCTCTGAACCACTTCCCCCCCCTTTGAACTTTCAACCCAACCCCTGAACTTTCCCACTTGGCCAAGTCCCTGGAGTTTGTCAGAGGCATGGACTGGCCTTTCATAGTGGCCCCATACCCAAACCTTCAGTTCTCTGTTATCTCCAGGTCACCCTAGTCTATTGTCCACTCCAATCCAACCTTCCCACATATCTTTTCCCTATAAAAAGGCTTAGTCTCATCTACCAAAACAGTTTCTTAAAATCTTGCCCACCTCAACCAGTGTTTTAATAAACCTTGTCTCTGACCAAAAGAAGGCTTAAGTCAAATTCTTTCAAGGCAGGACCATGTCTTTTACCCTTGAATTCCAGGGTTTCCAGCACCCTTACACCACAACAGTCTTGTGTTTCCTTGGATCCAAGTCATTCTTTTTTTTTTTTTAAGGCAGGCCTTATTTAGAAAAAAAAAGTCTATAATAAATTCTATACTTTACTTTTAAAATTGTCCTGTTTGTGCTTTGTTTGAACTTCCTTCTGTCTTCTTCTGTGCATCAAAAAAATGTTTTCAAGGCCATCTTCATTTTGGCATCATTATTGCTAACCCTCTATTCCCCTTGACAGCACCCCCTACCCCAATTAACCTAGAAAAGAAAGAGGAAAGAAATTCCTTGTAACAAATAAGCATAATCAAGCACAATAAATACGCACAGGGGTCATGTCTAGAGAATGTATGTCTCTGTACCTTATGTTTATTGTCTCTGTCAGGAAGGGGGTGACATAGGGGAGATATGATTGGTCTTTGTTTTGACCAGAGTTGTTAAGTTTTTCAAAGTTGTTTTTCTTTACAATTGTTATACTTGTCTAAATTGTTCTCCTAGTTCTGTTTGCTTCACTTTCTACGATCTAGAGTCATCTATTTCTGATGGGGCAATAATATTATATTATTACAATACATTACATATTACATTACATTCACATACCAAAATTTGTCCTTCCATTTTCTAATTGTTTAGATCTGATCTAAGGCATCCCCTTAGATTCTAGTTTTCCTCTTCTTTTTCCCCCTACTTTCAGTCCTTCTTTATGAATCAGTAAGTGGTTTTGCTTACAAGCCATTCTCTCCCCAGAATTATCCTCCCTCCTAACTGTGCCCTCATCCTCAATTGTTCCATGTTGAATTTAAGGTATTTCTATGCCAAATTGTGTATGCTCACTTTTCCTCTTTTTGATACAAGTGAATTTCATCTGATTCCCACTCCCTCACCCTTCCACATATTTATACTCTTTTTCTGCAACTTTTAGACAGCTTTTTAATAACTGAGTTTATAAACTAATAGAATCTGAATTATATGAGGTCATTTTTCTAATTATGTTAGTATTACAAAGTTTCACAACATAAGCATGTAATTAATTTTACATTAATAGTACTATGAAATACACACACATACACAGAGTTTTACCTGTTTAAATTTACAACTGCTATTGTTGTTGTTGGGGGCAGCTAGGTGGCACAGTGGGTAGAGCGCCAGGCCTGGAATTAGGAAGATCTGAGTTCCAGTCTGGCCTTGGATACTTACTAGTTGTGTGACCCTGGGCGTTTGCCTCCATTTGCTCAACTGTGAAATGAGAAGGGAATGGCAAATCACTCGAGTATCTTTGCCAAGAAAACCCCAAATGGGGTCATGAAGCGTTGGACAAGACTGAAAGATGACTGAACAACAAATAGAGTAGCCACAACTAAAACAGAATAGAGCATTGTGAATCACAGTAGCCAAAACTGACATAGTGTTTGATGTATGTAATGTGGGCAAGACCAGGTGTTACGTCCTCTACGGACAAGAGCGTCTTAAGCGTTTATATAAACACAACTAGGTCAGAATGGCAGGTTCCCCGTCCCCATCTTCCTTTCTTTGCTAACTTATTCCTCTTCTTACCTTCCCTTCTCCTTCTCCTCTGTAAGCCCTCAGAAGGGAATGAATCCATACCCAAGACCTTTGTCTTCCTTATTTAACTCTTAGTAAACTTTTGAAGTAATTATGGTTTGGAATGCGACTCTCTTTTATTCTCCTGTTAGGATATTAGCATTACATCATAATGCTTGGCCTACTAAGTACTTAATGTTTTTTGATTGATTGATAAACCTTCCAGTGGCTCAAATAAATTTATCACCACCAGGTGGAGCTATTGAGAAAACTCAATTCTGAAATTTTAGATGTTTAAAATTAGATTTTAAATCATTGAAATTCTTTCATAGTTAGATAAATAAATCAGATTTATACTTGCAGGGAAAAAAAACCCCTAAACTGCAGTCTGTTAACAATGTTTAGTATGGAAATATTGCTTGTTGGATTTTTAGGTTACATTAAATTTTTAAATTTGAAACTTTGGGGCAGTTAGGTAGCACAATGAATAGAGCACTGGCCCTGGAGGCAGGAGGACCTGAATTCAAATCCAGCCTCAGACACTTTAACACTTACCAGCCCTATGACCTTAGGCAAGTCACTTAACCCCAATTGCCTTCCCTTCTCCCCTCCAAAAATAAATAAATAAGTGAAAATTTTCAATCTAATATTTTAGAAGGAACTGATATCTTCATTATCAATATAGCTATCAGTAATGAAGAAAAACTAAAGAAAGCTAATTCAGGAATGCATGTTAAGCTTGAAAATAAAAAATAAAACATTTTATCTAAACAAAAAATCTTAATTTCTAGCATATTGCAACATTCTGGTTTCCCCTTTTAAAATGCCAGCTTACATCTGCCTCCAGAAAAGGAACTAATGGAGTCTAAATGCACATCGAAGCATACTTCTTAAATTTTATTTATTTATTTATTTTTTATCTGTATTCTCTTTTGCAACATGGTTAACATGGAAATATGTTTTACATAACTGTGCATGTATAATATATATCAAAGTAGTTGCCTTCTCAAGGAAGGGGGCAGGGATGGAGGGATGGAATTTGGAAGTCAAAAATTATAAAAATGAATATTAAAAATTATTTTGTGTATAATTGAGAAAAAATAAAATAAAAGCATTCTTTTAAATAAAAATCAGCTTATCTTCCTGGGCTCAGGACCACAATTTATAATTTTGTTAGTTCTTTCATTTATAGTCCTAATGATGGGAGAAGCTGGAGCTTCCAAAATGTTTGAACCAAAACATTGGACAATATATAATGGTTAAACAACTAAGACTCTTGAGGCAATTCTTGTCCCACACTTTCATTCCCTCCTTCTATTTCTAATTTACTCCCCCCTCCCACTTTTCTCTGATTCTCTTTTTCTTCTATTTCTTCCTTCCCTTTTCCCCTTCTATGATTCTTTAGATCTTTTTCAGTCACTACACCTAGATCTATTTTTTTTGTTATTAAAGAATTCTAAACTTAAACAAACATCAAATAGAATGAACATTTTGTTTCTTTTTTCTTTTTAAAATTTATTTACTTTTAGTTTACAACATTCAGTTCCACAATCCCTTGAATTTCAAATTTTCTCCTCCTCTCTCTCCTCCCCTCTTCACCCCCATAGCAGCATGCAATCAAGATGAACATTTTCATATTCAAAGCAAATAGGAAAAGATTTTATATGAAATTACAGATTTCTACTATGTACAACTTGCTTTTTCTTTCGAGTATATTTTAAGCTCAACATGTCACTTCTAAAGCTGTTGTGCTAGAGTTTCCTTCTGGCTTTCCTTATATCCTTTTCTCTGCATTAAAAAAAAATGATTTAGTAACCTTTTCTTTGGTGACTCTATTGCTAGTTTCTCTATGTCCCTCAATCCTCTATATCACCTACACCCCACTAGAAAAAAAAAGCAAACAAATCTTCACACTAGCCAAATCCAAAAATATGTGACTTATTTATTACATACTTTGAATCCATCACCTCTGACAGATAGAAGAGGCTTCATCATCATTCAGATGTCCTCTTAAAATAACAATAAATCAAACCCTGATTTTTAGCACCAATTTAAGAGGTGTAGATTTTTACAGGGAAAAATTAACAATCAATACTAGAGAGCCCAGCACACCCCTGCTAAATATTATATAATTTATTTTCCTAGTTCTGCTTACTTCAGGTTTCTGTGAATTTGTCATTTCATCATTTCTTATAGGGCAATCATATTCCATTATATTCCTGTAACAATACTTGTTTAGACAAGAACTAATTGATGACCACCCACTTAGTTTTTAGTTCTTTGCTATAAAAATGGACTGGTATAAATATTGTTGTAAATATGGATCCTTTTCCTCTTTCTTTGATCCCTTTAAAATATAGGTCTAGTAGTGCTATCAATGGATCAAAGAATATCCAGCTTAATGACTTTTTGAGTAGTTCCAAATTGCTTTCCAGAATAAATAGAAAAAGAGTTCATTCAACAGTGTACTGCAGTACTTGTCCACATATAGACCCTCTAACAACCATCATTTTTTATTTTTGCTTTCTTTATCAATCTGATCGACATGACATGGAACCTCAAAGTAATTTTAATTTTAATTTTTATTATTTTTAATCATTTTTCAGAGGGCTATTGGTAGCTTAGATTTCTTTCTTTTTAAACTACTTGTTTCTAAGCCTTTGATCATTCAATTATTGGGGAATGGCTCCTGTTCTCATATATCTGAATTGATTTCTTATTTATCTAAGATATCTGACCTTGGCATTAAGGATACCTCCCAATTATTTCTTTCCTCTTTTTTTCTTTTCAAAGTAAGTTTTTATTGATATTTTCTGTTTCTTACATCACCATAATATCCTATGTATCCCTTTTCCTCTACCTTATTCCATATATCAGATAGTATTTTTTAGAGAGAATAAGCGTCAAAACAATCTGTTTTCTTTCTAATTTTAACTACATTGATTTATTTATGCAAAAACTTTTAAAATTGTATATAACAAAAATTTTTATTTTTACTTAGAGGATCCTTTTCTATCTTTTATTTGGCTATCAATTCTTACCTTATCCATAGTTGTGTAAGGATTGGGATCCATTGATTACCCCCACCCTCATTTAAATGCCATTACCTTTGTTAGGAACATTTCTTGATTAATTAGAACTAAGGAATTTGTATAAACAAGAAGCTATCCCATAATGGAGGAGAAAGTTCAAGGATCTCACTATGGTGAAGAAAGAATAGGGATATCAGTAGTTGAACTGGAAAGAATTGGCAGCACAGGGACAACTGGCAAAAGGAGAAAAAGAAAGAAGGATTAAGCTGTGACAAAAAAGGGAGAGAATGAGGAAAGCCATGCCAATATAATAAAAACAACAATAGTACTTAAACTAATTTTCTTATTTAGTTATTATACCAACCAAAATACCAAAAGATACCTTTATGCAGCTAGAAAAAAAATAACAAAATTCATCTGGAGGAACAGAAGGTCAAGAATTACAAGGGAAATAATGAAAAAAAAAATGAGGTCTTGAAGCACCACATCTCAAACTACATTACAAAGCAGTAATCATTGAAACTATTTGGTACTTGTTAAAGAATAGACAGCTTGACCACTGTAACAGGTTAAGTACACAACATATAGAAGAAAATGAACATAGAAGCATAATGTTCCATAAAATCAAAGACCCCAACTATTAGGGCAAAGATTCATTGTTCAAAAAAACTAAGAAAACTGGAAAGTAGTATGACAGAAATTTGGCATAAGTCGACATCTCATGCCATATACAAAGTTTCAAATGGACATATGACTCAAATATCAAAAGTCACATCCTAAATAGATTAGAGGAGCATGGAAGGACATATCTAATTCTCTTTTAATCTCTCAGGCGAGATTTGAGAAGAATGATCCAAAAATCTATCCTTGTTTCTTATCCCAAACTTTGTTCTTGTAGTTACATTTTGTAGATATGAGATGGGACAGAGGTGCCTTGATTTTCAGTCCCCCAAAACAAACAAGCAAACCCCAAACTAGTGATTTCAGCTTTCTGGTTGTTTGGATTAAGGAAATATAAGAATTGCCTACATTTTAATTAGGAAATTTTTGGTTAAAATATTTTTACTTTAAAGAAGAGACTTAAAGGATGTGAAGGATTTTAACAGGTAAAAAAAGAGGGGAGAGGATATTCTAGGTCATAAGATCGTAGAATTAAAACTGGAAGAGACCATAAGAAGTCGTGTGGTACAAGCCCCTCTTCTACATTTGAGAAATCTGAGGCACAGAAAGGGAGAAATGATTTGCCCAAGAACATATGGGTGACAGAGGTGGAACTACATTGGAGACAGTGAAGAGTCTAGACTGACAAAGGTAGAAGACAGGTGTTAGCAAGAAATAGGTGACTAATAAATCCTTTAAAATGCATTTTCTCTACTTCTTTGATCTCTTCTGCATCAGTTAAAAAAAAACAAAACCAGCTACATTGCTTGCCTTTGCTTAATTCTTGAAAGTATTAAATAGAAAATAAAATGCTTTTACAAGTTCTCTCTCTTTTCACACATTTTCTGGCTCATAAAATCTTTATGAACTCATGGGTGTGACACTGCTGAGTTAGTTCTGCAAAAATACTATTTAGATAATTCATATTTAATCACATGTATCCTATTGACAATCACAAATCTATCATAAGACTATTCACTAACACAAATAATTGAAACAATACCATTTTCTCCATTGCATTTTTGCTGTATTTGATTAAAACGAAATCTATACTTTCACTGACTTGTTTTAAAAATTTTTTTGCTATTTTTATAAACTTAATATTGTTTTTCTAATAAGCATTTATTTTCTTTCCCACTCACCTCACCAGCACTGAACAATTAAAGAAAAAGAAAAGAAAACCCTCCCAACAAAACTGCATAGTCAAAGCAAAACAAATTTCTGCAGTGGCCAAATCCAAAATGTATTCCTCATTCTTTATTTAAATTTATCACCACTACTGGCAAGAGGTGGTTAGTAACATACTTCACCTTCCTTCCTCTGGTCCTTTGTCATTGCATTGATCAGAGTTGTCAAATGTTACATAGCTTTTCTTCTCTGTAATGTTGTCATTGTATAAATTGTTCCCCTGGTTCTGCTCACTTCACTCTGCATCATATAGAGGTCTTCCTATTTTCCTCTGAAACTATCCCATCATTTTTTTATGGCACATAGTATTCCATTTATTCATATACTACGTTGGCCATTTCTCAATAGGTGGGTACCTCCCCCATTCTTAATTTCCAGTTTTTGGGTAAGATGAAAAGAGCCCATATAAATGTTTTGCACTATATGGGTCCTTGTCCTCTTTATCATTTTAGGGTATATGCCCAGTAGTAGTATTGTTGTGTCAAATGGCATACACACTTTAGTTACTTTAGGACATAGTTCCAAATTGCTTTCCAAAGTGGCTGAACCAATATATAGCCCTACCAACAATGCATTAATGTGCCTTTTCCCCTCCTAGTCTCACCAGCATTTGTCATTTTTCCATTTTGTCATCTTTGTCAATTTCATGGGTGTGAAGTGGAACCTCAGAGATTCTCTAATTTATATTTCTCTAATTAGTAGTGATTTGGAGCATTTTTTCATGTGTGATTTTCTGTATGGGAATATTTATTAAATAGCAAATAAGATATAAACATATCCTTCTAGTACCCCTCCATTTCTACAAGTCCTTAGATAATAGCAAAATTCAAATTTGCCTGCTTTGAAAGGTACTCTAGTTTTCTTTGAGTGACCAAAATTGCTTAACCCCTTTTTATACTTTGTCATTTTATGTTAATGGTTTCATGCCAATTTTAGCTTTATCCTTCATAATCACTCAAAAATAATCTCATGTCTATCCACTCAGGGAAAAGCAAGTGACTGAAAAATGCCTATTGTGGTATGATTTTCAGTGGGTTGGACAACCCACAGAGCTTATCATCAGTGCAAATATTTTGGACAGACAATGCAAATGGATGAGACAGTCCCAAAGCTGAATAAGAGGAGGAGAGCAGAATGGATTGCCTTTAGTACACTTCACTATTCTTTTAATGACTTCAAATTTCTTCTGGAAACAAAGGCTTATCTTTTTAGCACCAATATTCTTCCAGTGATTCTACATAGCTAAGAGTCATGGAATGCCAGCGTCTAAGAAATGAAGTTGAAGGGTTGCAGATAGTGGGTGTGAGTTACATTAGACATTACAAATGTCTAACTTATAGGAAACTTATAGGAAAAAGGATGTAAAGGATGACGTGAGAAAAATGTATGTCCATAAAAAAAGTCCTTGATGAGAGTTAGTGAGGTCTAACGGAAAGCCCATGTACTCAATTGGTATTCATGCAATATCTAGAAATCTAAAGGAAGGCTCAATGTACAAAAGTTGCAGAGTATGGAAGGACATAGGTGGGTTGAGACCTGCACCATTGAAGGGAATACCCATATCAATAAGATCAGAGACAAATGAAATTTCTTCAAAATGTTTAAACGTTTCTGGACAAATTAAAAAGGTTGTAGGATTTATGTAATCCATGTTGTCTGAACTATGCTCTTAGTTCTTCCAGTTTAAGTATCTTGCAAAATATATTGATTATAATAACCTCCCACCAAATAAGAAGTGTGAAGATTATAAAAATTTGCTCCAATTCCATAACTGCTGGGATTTTTCCTTTAAAACGATTCATATCTCATTTCAAAAGATATAATGAAATTTGGGTTATCATTGGAATTTTTATCCTTGATGACTATTGGAAAATGTATTGCAAAACATTTTGTCCCCCCCCCCCCCAATAAACTCTGTTTTCTGTAAAGATTAGTCCAATTATCACAAATAAAGCCAGATGCAAAGATGTCCTTGGACTGTGATCAGAGTGTCTATTCTGGATGTGTTTGAAGAGCTGAGTTAATGAGTATTATAAGAAAACTAGAGGTTTGCTTTGAAACAAAAGAATGGTTCTAGAGCTTGTGCAATAAATAAGAAGTTCATCTCAAGAAAAGTACTGACATTGTAAAGTGCAACTTTAAGCACTGTTGCCTAACATATATAGCATAGCTGTGGAGTGCTGGGAACAACAGCAGCTAAAAGACCAGTTAAGTATGTATCAACAGAAATGTGGTTGTCTTTTTTTGAAGCTCAAGAGAACTGATAGGAGTTCTAATCCTAAACAGGCAATAAACTGCAAAATAAATTGTACCTTTCTCTTAGACAAATAGGAGGGTGTCAGACAGATCAGGACTGGACAATATAACTCTATAATGCTGACCAAAAACCTGAGAAGCTGCCAGTGTTCCTGCTTCAGCTGGTTATACCCTTCTTTTCAAATCACCCCCTATTTACCTGCTTTCTATTTCTTTGAATTTATTCACTTAATATTTATTCTGTATATGCTTATATATGTACTTGTCTTCACTAAAATGTAAGCTCTTTTTGATTAGAGATTGTTTCATAATTGGTATTTATATCCCCAGAGCCTTGCAAGGGTGCCTGGAAAATAGTAGGTACTTGACAAATACTTGTCAATCAATTGTAATTGAGTGAAAGAAGTATAGGCAAAAGCCATTCTTGGAACTCCATGGTTAATGAAGGTG
This sequence comes from Gymnobelideus leadbeateri, assembly GCA_011680675.1. NCBI lineage: Eukaryota > Metazoa > Chordata > Mammalia > Diprotodontia > Petauridae > Gymnobelideus > Gymnobelideus leadbeateri. Next base: position 129,924 of record WOXC01010495.1, read on the forward strand.
TTAGAGGTCAATGGCAGGGATTCCTCACTAACTCCAGGGTGGATTTTGGAGGGCATCCTTCCAGAAGAAAAGGAGAATATTATTCCTTTTTCCCCCATGGCTATAGTGCTGCAATTTCTGACTGTAAAGTTTATTCCACAAACATTTCCTGAGTGCCTCTTTTGTACCAACATAAAAAAATAAGCCCCGATCCCTGGCCTCTTGGAGTGTGTACGTTAATAATGACGGCACAATACAGAACATGCCCTAACAGAAGTACAAAGTCCTACCTATGGCAGTTCAGAGAAGGGGATTAGAGAAGGCCTCCTGGAGCCCACAGCATTTGAGGAAGGAGGAGGAATTGGGCAGGGAACTCGAAGTGGGTGTGAGGGCAGGGAGGAGCCAGGGGTGACATCCTTCAAGCAGTGCAGCCAGTGCACAGTGTGGAAGGTAAAGGCTGAAAGCTAGGTTGGAATAAACTACTGCAGGAACAGGAGCATCAACCTAAAGAATTTGCTCTTCAGGGGTGGCTAGGTGGCACAGTGAATAGAGGCTCTGGAGTCAGGAGGACCTGAATTCAAATTTGACCTCAGACACTTAAAACACTTACTAGTCGTGTGACCTCGGGCAAGTCACTTAACCCCAATTGCTCTTCAAAAATTAAAAAAAAAATAATTTCCACTTCATTCAGCAGGTAATAGGGAGCCATTTCTTGTTTTTGAGCATGGTTAGATTAATTTAACAGCGGCTGAAAGACCGTGGGTAGGTCACTCAACCTGTGTCTCAGTTTCTCCATCCGTAAGATGGGGCTACTTCACACCCAGCCTCTGAGCGTCGTAGCTTTGGGGGCAACGCCCTACAAATCTGGGGCCTCTGCCTGGGCCTCCCACGCCCTCAGATCAGCACGCGCTGCATGAAAGCAGCCTCCCCGTCCAGCCTCACTCTGCCGGGGTGGGGGGCGGGGAAGCTGTCTTTCTCACTGCGCAGCCGCGGGAGTGGGCGTCGCCGTGCATTTATTAAGCACCTCGGCTATACCAGTCTCTACGCTAAGCACCAGATGCAGAGAAATGAGACCCGAGTCCCGCAGTGGGGCCGGTAAGGGCGGGGCACGTCTCCCTAGCGGACGGTTCTGCTAAGGTGCAAAGTGACGGGCACCGTCACGACCCGCCTGGTCGGGACTGACTGTGGGGTCCCCAGGGGCTCCTTATGCCGTCTCTAGAAGGCCTCGGACCGCAGGGCAGCCGCTCGTCCTCGCTCTAAGGCTAAACACAACCGCGGGCGCGTCCCCCTACTGGAGCTCGCTCTCGGTCTTCTGAGGGCCGGTTTTTCTTAAGATTCTCAACAAGAAGTTCCATTGCCCTCGCGCCCTGTTTACGAGGGAGGTGATTAAAAATAAAAACGGGGGAAAGAGTAATCAAAGGGAGGTTTGATTGGCTTCCAACCGGCGCTGCTGCGCAGGCGCGCGGACCGCTCTGGGGCGCGCGCAGAGACCCGGATGGGCCGTTGGAGGGGGAGGGGCGTCGGCTCGCTCCCGAGGCCCGGCTGCGCGCACGGAGACCCTGCGGTTGCTAGCGCGGGCCCGCTCCGGGTTTCCCTCGGCGCGCGGACGGCCTTCTCCCCTCCCCCCCAAACTCTCCCAAGTGTCCGCGAAGCCGGGCATGGAGGCAGACACCACCCTCCGAGGGTGGTAGGGCCCCGTTCCGCCGCGGGCGCGGGCCGTCGCCAGCACGGCCAGAAGCTCCCCTCAGCTCTGGAGCCGGAGGTGAGGCCGGAGCCACGGGGGCCGGCGGTTCGACTAGGCCCCTGCGCCTCGCCTGGCCTGGGGGGGTCGAGGGGCGCCCTCTCCGCGGCCCCTCTTTTCTGGGGCTCCGCGGCGTCCCACTCGGGGGCATGAGGGAGGGGGGCGAAAGGGCGGGTCTGCAGCCCCTGGCGGGAAGGGAGAGGAAGAAGCGGACGGCGGTGAGGAGGGGTCTCCGCATTCGGGGTCAAAGGTAACCGGAAGTCGGGGCCGGTGGGTGGGCGGGCCCTGCGGCCTGGTGGGTGGGCGGTGCGAGCAGGTGCCGGTTCTCCTGCCAGTCGGAACTGGGGCTCCGGGCCGCAGGGTCGGCCCGGCCCAGCCCAGCCCAGCCCGCTGGCTGACTCAGCCTTTCCTCTCTTGGTTGGTCATGTTCGGACACGTCAGGAGGCGGCAGTCCTGGGGAGCTAAGCCCCGACTTGTCTCCCGGCTGCGGGTATTTAAAGCCGAGCCGAGCCGAGCCGCCGCATCACCTGCCGGCCTTTCTGTCCTTTAGGAGCTGTTGGCCCCTGGCAGCCCGAGGAGAGCTCTTCCCTTCCTTGTGCAGGTAAGCGCCGGGCTCCCCGGGGGGCCGGGACCGAGGCCGTGTCGGTGTCCGCGCCCGCGCCTCCCGCTGGGCTTGCGTCCCACGCTTGTGTCTGCTCTTTCTCCCGGCTTTAGGCAAATGTGCAATACGAAGATGTCTTCTGATGCGGAGGGTGCTCTGAGCACCGCGCAGATGCCCGCTTCGGAGCAAGAGGCGCAGGTCAGTGCTTCTATCGAAGCTCCCCC